>JAIFGZ020000597.1:0-447216 GCA_019925245.2 Oryza australiensis | reverse complement strand
GTTAGTGATATGCCCTAGAGGCAACATGGAGATGTTGGATATCACGTCAATGTTTATGTATTTATGAATAAAGTGTTATTCAGTTCCATGAAATAGACATCTTGTATTGATCAATAAGTACGTGACTTATTTATGAGACTCTTTATGTATGAATCTATTTCTAAATGATCCCGATCATATATCATATTGTTGGAACAAATATGATTCTAAGATCGGCATGTTTATTGATTGATGATCATGTCTCATAGATCATGGGTATGGAGATACCAAATCAATAAACATGGACATATGTGTTGGAGAACACATTGTTGGATAGACCCACCATGAGACACTACAAGAATTAATGTGCCATTAGTTGGTCTCAGTGTAGTGTTGGTACAAAGTCCTTAGACCCGAGATCACCATGGATTCCAACATGTGTAGTAGCCTACTTTGGGACTACCAAACGCTATTCCGTAACTCGGGTAGTTATAAAGGTAGTTTTCGGGTTTGCTATGAAACATGGAGTGGGATGTGAGTGATCAAGATGTAATTTGCCTCTCCTTTGGAGAGATATCTCTGGGCCCTCGAGGTAATGGATTATGGAAATGCATGGCCATGTTATGTTGATTGAGGAGTCAATCAATGCATGTATAATCCAATACAGCTTCGAGTGAATGGTTAAGCTATTGAAGGGATGGCACACATCTTGCCTATAGCTTAACCTGTATCGTGAGGCAAAGGGATTTGTGTACACATTACAGTGTTCGTAGCCGATATTATTCTTGTATACTATGGTGTCAATATGTGCCGCTAGGCGCCGCTATTGACAGTGCCTACCGAGTTAGACTTGAGCCGACGATTGGCTAAGTTAGACTATAGCCGAAACCGAGTATACCTGAACTTGCTGTGGTCGCACGCTTAAGGGGATAGAATAGATATTCGAGTTGGACTCGGATACGGCTCGATCGGATAGGGATCCGATCGGATAGAGTCCTATGGGCTTACGACGTGTGGGGCGGCTAACTCTATGAGATACGGATGAGATCCGATTCAAAATAGAGTCCTAATCGGCCACTAGTCCCGCCGGCCAACTCTATATAAAGGAGGGAGGGGTGGGAGAGCCGTGACACATCAATTGCATCGTGTGCAACGTAAGTCGCCGAGATCAATCTCCATGGAAACCCTCCCCACTTTCGAGCTAAACCCTAGCCTTGCATCGCGTGCTAGCACACGGGTGTACGGCGTTCCGTCCCCTCGACGTGTGGATACCGGTAGAGGCGCCGCTACGTTGCGCGTTCTTGATCGGCCGCGGCCGGCGCACGGAGCGAGGCGTGAGAACGTGGCCGACGACTCGAATCGGCTGATTGGCGAATCGGCCGTCTCCGGGAATCGCTACGCCGCTCCGGATCGGATTGCCCCGATTGGCTATTCCGCCGCACTCTACTCCAATCGGTAACGATCTATCGGCCCTAACTTGCAAGTGTTCCTGGTTTGCGCGGTAGATTTTTTTGTTTTCGGCTAGCGTAGCCTCCGCGTAACCCTTCAAGTGGTATCGTAGCTAATCTTGCTTAGTTCGGGTTTTAGATTGGATCTGAACAAGTTTTGCGCACGGTTGATTAGATCAATCGGTTTTACGGGATCTCAGTTAAGGAGAGTTAATGGTAATTATTCCTTGATAGTGTATCGGGACCGCCGTGTGCGTACTCCCCTTATAGGTCGTCTCGATGCCGTTTCTCCGCGAGTAGGTAGAAAACGTTTCTACGCCTAACTCGTTTTTGCAGAGAATGCTTTGAGATGGTATGGCCCTATTGTATATATGAGATGTATGAGATGCATGTGATGCATGTAATATTCTTTCATATGTGCAATCCCTGTAATATTCTTTCATACGTGCAATGCTTGTAATATTCTTTCACGACCATGAGTCGATGTAATCTTCAATTAGAGCTTCTATAGTAGTAGCTTAGTTTGAAGATATCAAGCATTCGACACTTGGAAGATGGTGCCGAAGATGGAGATCTCACACGACATGGAGATGGAGATCACCATGTGAAGGGGGCCATATTATTTCATTATATGCTATTCTTCTTGCTTTCATATGTGATATGTTTGTTTGATAGGATAGCATCCTCTCAAAATTAAGTAGTAATGATGCCCTTCCAAATGTTGCACTGGCCACCGTTATGCTCGTCAATGGTGGGTCCGCCAAAGCAGAGTGCCATTCTCTATCATAACATGAGGGGGTATATGTCGATATATACATGCAGGAGCATTTGGTTTACTTAACAAGGCTATCAAAACAGTTTTGGGCCTTGGGGCATAGGTTGGCGCCGGGCATGGAGATGCCACACCAACAACAAGAGTCACATAGAGATGTGATTAGCAAGGTGTTGCTTATCGATGTTACTAATTTTCTAGCAAAGATGCCAAAGCTCACTAGAAAATTAATTAACATGTGGATCTTGACCCAATACGTAACCTAGAGGGAAGGTGGAAAATACGTAATGGGAGTCTAATGTTAAATTGTTTAACAATAGACATAGCATAAACATTGTGCTAAACTTTGCTTTTTCTCGTTGTAGAATAAATGGCGGCTAATACTACACCCAACACTTTAATTTGCGATCTATTCTCGAAAAGGAAAAATTAAATGGAACAAACTTTATGGATTGGTATCGCAACTTGAGAATTGTTCTCAAGCAAGAGCATAAGGAGTACGTTCTTGAAGTACCCTATCCCGAGGATTTGCCAACTAATGCCACCGCAACCGCACGGAGAGCTTACGAGAAGCACACTAATGATGCCCTAGACATAAGCGTCTCATGCTAGCTACAATGTCCCCCGAGCTTCGTAAGCAATATGAGAGCAGCGATGCTCACACTATTATTCAGGGACTGCGTGGTATGTTTGAGAACCAAGCTCGGGCCGAGAGGTTCAACACCTCAAAGTCCTTGTTTGCGTGCAGGCTTGTTGAGGGGAATCCCGTCACCGCATGTGATAAAGATGATTGGCTATATCGAGAGTCCGGAAAACTAGGTTTTCCCTTAGCCAAGAGTTGGCTACAGATGTGATTCTCCGCCGCCTCCCTCCGAGCTTCGAGCCATTCATATTGAATTATCACATGAACAATATGGATAGAACCTTGGCTGAATTGCATGGGATGCTAAAGACAAATGAGGAGAGTATCCAGAAAACGGTCATCATGTGATGATGATGCGTAAGGCAAAGCGCAAACCACCCGTCAAGAAACTTTGCACCAAGAGGAAGTTAACTCCCGATGAGATCGCGAGTGCCTCTAATGCAAAGAAGGGCAAGAAGGGGCTCGCGACATCGATGCCGTTTGCTTCTATTGCAAGGAGACAGCCATTGGAAGAGGAACTGCAAGAAGTACATGGAAGATCTCAAAAAGAAGCAAAGTACGACTTCTCGCTTGTGTATTAATGTTATAGACATTAATCTTGCTACTTCACCTACGACTCTTGGGTATTTGATACCGGATCGTAGCTCATATTTGCAAATCGTTGTAGGGAATGAGAAGAAGTAGAGGATTGAGAAGGGGCGAGGTGAACTCGCGCGTCGGCAAGAATGGAGCAAGCGTTGCTACGCTGCCGTCGGCACAGCATCACTTCATCTACCTTCAGGATTAGTTTTGGAATTGAATAATTGTTATTGTGTTCCAACGCTATGTCAAACGTTATTTCCGCTTCATGTTTGCAAGCGGAAGGATATGATTTTAGATCAATGGACAATGGTTGTTCAATATATCTCGTAGATATGTTCTATTTTCAAGCTCCATTGGTGAATGGATTATACGTTTTGAATCTTGAAGCGCCTCCCATCTATAACATTAATACGTAAAGGCAACTCTCTAATGATATAAACCCCACGTTTATCCGGCATTGTCGCTTAGGCCATATAAATAAGAAACGCATGGAGAAGCTCCATAAGGATGGATTGCTTCACTCTTTTGATTTTGAATCATTTGAGACATGTGAGTCTTGTTTACTTGGTAAGATGACAAAGGCACCTTTCACGGGACATAGTGAGAGAGCAAGTGACTTATTGGCACTCGTACATACCGATGTATGTGGACCAATGAGCTCAACGGCCGAGGTGGTTATCGCACTTCATTAACTTTACCGATGACTTTAGTAGATATGGTTATAACTACTTAATGAGGCATAAGTCCGAATCCTTTGAAAAGTTCAAAGAATTCCATAATGAAGTACAGAATCATTTAGGGAAAACAATCAAGTTTCTACGATCGATCGTGGAGGAGAATACTTGAGCCAAGAGTTTGGTAATCATCTCGAAAGATTGTGGAATTGTTCCACGCTGACTCCGCCAGAACTCCACAATGGAATGGGGTGTCCGAACGAGAAATCGCACCTTGTTGGACATGGTGCGATTGATGATGAGCCAAAGTGATCTTCCGTTATCCTTCCGGGGATATGCTCTTGAAACAACAAGGCCACACTAAATAGAGTTCCATCTAAGTCGCTTGAAAAGACACCATATAAGATATGGACAAAGGGCAACCCCTAGTTTGTCTTTTCTCAAAATTTGGGGATGTGAGGCTTATGTAAAACGTTTACAGCCCGACAAGCTCACACCCAAATCTAACAGGTGCTTCTTTGTGGGATATCCTAAGGAAACTAAGGGATATTACTTTTATAATCGAGAACAAGGCAAAGTGTTTGTCGCCCAACATGGTGTCTTCTTGGAGAAAGAGTTTCTTTCAAGAAGGGTTAGTGGGAGCAGGTGCATCTTGAAGAAGTTCAAGAAACACCAAAATGTTTCAAACTACGTAACCACAACAGAGGTGCAAAGTGTTGCGCCACCGCTTGTAGATACACCACCCCCACTGAGGTCCGAAAGATCACGTCGTGCACCCGACAGTACACAAAAGTGAACAACGTGATATATTGTTGTTGGACAACGATGAACCTAAGACCTATGAGGAAGCGATGGTGGGACCCGATTCCAACAAGTGGCTTGGAGCCATGAAATCCGAAATAGAATCCATGTACGACAATCAAGTTTGGAACTTGGTTGATCCACTCCGATGGTGTCAAAACCATTGAGTGTAAATGGGTTTTTAAGAAAAGGCCGATATGGATGGAAATGTTCACATCTATAAGGCGCGATTGGTGGCGAAAGGTTTTAAACAGATTCAAGGAGTTGATTATGATGAAACCTTCTCGCCCGTCACAATGCTTAAATCTATTCGGATTATCCTAGCGATTGCTGCATATTTTGATTATGAGATATGGCGTATGGATGTCAAAACGGCTTTCCCGAATGGAAACCTAAGCGAGGATGTATACATGATACAACCTCGGGGTTTTGTCGATCCAGAATCGCTCGAAAGATATGCAAGCTACGTAAATCCATTTATGGATTGAAGCAAGCATCTCGGAGTTGGAATATTCGTTTTGATGAAGTAATCAAAGGGTTTGGTTTCATCAAAAATGAAGAAGAGGCCTGTGTTTACAAAAAGGTTAGTGGGAGCGCAATTGTATTTCTAATCTTATATGTGGATGACATATTACTGATTAGAAATGATATCCCTATGCTTGAATCCGCAAGTCTTCATTGAAAAATAGTTTTTCCATGAAAGACTTAGGGAGGCAGCATATATATTAGTATTCGGATCTATAGAGATAGATCCAAGAGGCTAATTGGATTAAGCCAAAGTACATACATTGACAAGGTGTTGAAAAGGTTCAACATGCATGATTCCAAGAAAGGTTTCTTGCCTATGTCACATGGCATCAATCTTAGCAAGAATCAGTGTCCTCGACACATGATGAGCGGAATAAGATGGGTATGGTTCCATATGCTTCGGCAATTGGATCCATCATGTATGCCATGCTTTGTACACGCCTGCATGTCTCGTACGCTTTGAGTGCTACGAGCAGATACCGCCGATCCAGTAAAGGTCACTGGATCGCCGTAAAGAATATCCTTAAGTACTTGAGAAGAACTAAGGATATGTTCCTAGTCTATGGAGGTGAGGAAGAGCTCGTTGTAAGTGGTTACACCGATGCTAGCTTCCAAACAGACAAGGATGATTATAGATCGCAATCCGGGTTCGTGTTATGCCCGAACGGAGGCGCAATCACGGAAGAGTTCCAAGCAGGATACCGTTGCTGATTCTACAACGGAGGCCGAGTACATTGCCGCTTCGGAAGCCGCAAAGGAGGCTTTTGGATCAAGAAATTCGTTTCGAGCTTGGTGTGATGACTAGTACGACTGGTCCAATGTCTCTCTATTGTGACAATAGTGGAGCCATTGCGCAAGCCAAGGAGCCGAGGTCACATCGAAGTCCAAACACATACTTCGGCGATATCATCTCATCCGCGAGATTGTGGACAGAGGTGATGTCAAGATATGCAAAGTGCACACGGATCTCAACATAGCCGATCCGCCGACAAAACCTCTCCTCACCGAAGCATGAGGCGCACACAAGAGCAATGGGTATTAGATACTTACATGATTGACTCTAGTGCAAGTGGGAGATTGTTAGTGATATGCCCTAGAGGCAACATGGAGATGTTGGATATCACGTCAATGTTTATGTATTTATGAATAAAGTGTTATTCAGTTCCATGAAATAGACATCTTGTATTGATCAATAAGTACGTGACTTATTTATGAGACTCTTTATGTATGAATCTATTTCTAAATGATCCTCGATCATATATCATATTGTTGGAACAAATATGATTCTAAGATCGGCATGTTTATTGATTGATGATCATGTCTCATAGATCATGGGTATGGAGATACCAAATCAATAAACATGGACATATGTGTTGGAGAACACATTGTTGGATAGACCCACCATGAGACACTACAGAATTAATGTGCCATTAGTTGGTCTCGTGTAGTGTTGGTACAAAGTCCTTAGACCCGAGATCACCATGGATTCCAACATGTGTAGTAGCCTACTTTGGGACTACCAAACGCTATTTCGTATCGGGTAGTTATAAAGGTAGTTTTCGGGTTTGCTATGAAACATGGAGTGGGATGTGAGTGATCAAGATGTAATTTGCCCTCCTTTGGAGAGATATCTCTCGGCCCCGAGGTAATGGATTATGGAAATGCATGGCCATGCTATGTTGATTGAGGAGTCAATCAATGACGTATAATCCAATATAGTTCGAGTGAATGGTTAAGCTATTGAAGGGATGGCACATATCTTGCCTATAGCTTAACTGGTATCGTGAGGCAAAGGGATTTGTGTACACATTACAGGTTCAAAGCCGATATTATTCTTGTATACTATGGTGTCAATATGTGCCGCTAGGCGCCGCTATTGACAGTGCCTGGCCGAGTTAGACTCGAGCCGACGATCGGCTAAGTTAGACTATAGCCGAAACCGAGTATACCGAACCTGCTGTGGTCGCACGCTTAAGGGATAGAATAGATATTCGAGTTGGACTCGGATACGGCTCGATCGGATAGGGATCCGATCGGATAGAGTCCTATGGGCTTACGACGTATGGGCGGCCAACTCTATGAGATACGGATGAGATCCGATTCAAAATAGAGTCCTAATCGGCCACTAGTCCCAGTCGGCCAACTCTATATAAAGGAGGGAGGGGTGGAGAGCGTGACACATCAATTGCATCGTGTGCAATGTGGTCGCCGAGATCAATCTCCACGGAAACCCTCCCCACTTTCGAGCCAAACCCTAGCCTTGCATCGCGTGCTAGCACACGGGTGTACGGCGTTCCGTCCCCTGGATGTGTGGATACCGGTAGAGGCGTCGCTACGTTGCGCGCTCTTGATCGGCTGCGGTCGGGCGCATCGGAGCGAGGCGTGAGAACGTGGCCGGACGACTCGAATCGGCTGATTGGCGAATCGGCTGTCTCCGGGAATCGGCTACGCTGTTCCGGATCGGATTGCCCTGATTGGCTATTCCGCTGCACTCTGCTCCAATCGGTAACGATCTATCGGCCCTAACTTGCAAGTGTTCCTGGTTTGCGCGGTAGATTTTTTTTTGTTTTCGGCTAGCGTAGCCTCCGTGTAACCCTTCATCATGCTTTCTTGATCAAAACTCAAGCAAGATGACTTCTTGAGTTAGCAATGGGGTATACATATGTCAATAAAGCATAGTTTTTCCTCACCAACTTATGCATATTCGGTTTATCATTGTTTAATGTTCCTTGATTTGAGTTCAATGCATAAGGACTGAGAATTTTTCGATGACTTAATCAGGCTTAGGCTTGGTGGCAGTTGGACGGAAATTACTTAAGAAATTTTACATGAAAACTCGGATCAAGGCGTTAACATAAATAGACTGAATATTTACAGGATGCATCAGAACGTCACAATCATACAATGTTTACAAGAGAATCAAGGCCGGAAGTGGTTCACTACATCGGCGGCCACCTTTTTGGTCGATTCCTATGCCTCACCAATCAATTCGAGGGCCTGCTCATCTGAGGTACCATCAGCGAAGCCCTTCCCGACTGAATCAATGTCCACTTGAGGGTAGAGTGACTTCGTTTGTGCAAGGGAGAAGCCCGCTCCCATTATAGCCGCCTCGGAAATGTTGGTCAAATACTCGGTCGGGGCTCGCCTAAGCTTGTCAAAGACTTCAACCGGGTCCAAGTGAGTTGGTCCCGACTCCATGATGAAACAGAGACAGCAGGACCGGCGTTGCCGCGTTTGCAACATCTTCTCCGACCTTTCCGCTTGTTTGACCTTCTCAAGCAAAACGTCGTATTGAGCCTGGTTCTTGACTTTGTAAGCTGCCAAAGGAACATGATCACGCAAAGTACTCAAAGACAAAGAGACAACGAACATTGTTATGAAGAAGCTCACCTTCAAACTCCGCCTCCAGCTCGGCCTTGCCGAGGCCGACCGCTCCACTGACTTGAAGCGAGTAGACCTCGATGAATTTTCTACAACAAGAGAGGTTATCAAGAACCGAAATCAACACGTAAGCCATAAAGAGATTGAGAGGGTTAAGCTTACTCCCGATCGAACCCCGGAGGTCGAGGTTTTCTTCCGGAGTTCGGCTATTTCCCTCCTGGGCTGCCTCCTCAACGCGGCCTCTTCTCGAGTGGTTTTCAATTTTGCTGGACGTCCTCCGTGGAGTTTAGATGCGGGACCAACTTCTCGAGCGCGTCGGACTTGGCCATTGATCGGCAATACTCTTCGCACGCAAGATCCGTTGGCCGACCGAAAAGAAATGATGATGCAACAACGAAAAGGATCAAGACTTACGTTGAGTAGCCGAGTCGCTTCATTCAAGCCGTTCACAAGCGCATCTCTTTCTTCGCTTTCCATTTGCTTATCTATGATGATGCCTTGCCTCCGCCTTCCGACTCGCCACTCGATCTTAATCGGAGGAACCCGTGTTTCAAGATCGCAACCTAGGGATCTCTTCTACCGTGGCCGATAGATCGGGAGGAACAGATGAAGATACGAAAGAGTTAAACTGAAGATTGAAGATGAAATGTCAATTCAAGACTTACCGGTTTCGGTGGCCGAATCCTTAGCTGGTGCTGCCCGGTTGGTCTTTTCCTTCGACTTTTGACCGATCGGTCTTCGCCGTGGCCCTTAGGGCCGCAATGAGCTTCCCGCGCAGATCGGTTTCCGCCTGGTGTCCCGCCATGCGGCCTGGGGCTCCCTCCTTGGGATATCTTCGCCGGGAGGTGAGGGCCTTCCACCCGGCGCTCTCGCCTGAGAGGGCTCCGGGTTTTGGTTTCGCGGGCTTGGATGCCTTGGACGTTGCAGCTAGCGTTGGCCCTTCACTCTTCCCAGCAGGGTCTATATCTTGAGGCCTCCTGCCAAACGAACGACGAGCGCAGTCGGAATGAAGACAAACAAATTTTCAACAAAGAGCTTAACTTCAGTCATAAGGCGTACTGGATGATCGACAGATCTTCTGGCGCGCCTTCGGTGGATCGCCTTGGAGGGGTTGCTTCACCGGGAGGGGCGGGACATCATCGTCCGAGTCATCAATGACGAGCCTCCTCTTGCTCGCCCGTTTGCTAATGTCTTCACTCTGAGCAGCCCTTTTCCTACTGGATCACTCGATCTTCACGCCGCCGCCGGCTTCTTGGCAGCCGAGTCTGGCAGTCATCGTGAGAATTTTGTAGGGCGTCGAGATGATGGAGGCATTTTCCTGCAGGAAAGATCCTTACAACACTAAGAAGTGTGACATCAAGATTGCAAGGCAATGAAAGAGTTAAGTCGGCTTACTGTGAGGAGGAGGTCGATCGGCATCAAGGGGGAGGACTGGCAAGATGAGGCTGCGTTCAACTGCAATTCCAATGAGAAGACCTTGTACATTCGGATCTTCAAGATCTCAAAGCCGAGGGAGTTACGGTCTTCCCGATTGGGGTCCCTCTCGCCTCGTACTCGAAGGCGGCTTCGATCGCTCCTTAATCGGTGCCAATCAGCTCCTGATGAAGTGCCGAGTGATTTGCTCGCCCCGAAGATCTTTCTGTTTCATCTCCAAGATCTTCGCAAGCAACTTGTTGGCTTCATCCCAGTCTTGGGCTACTGGTACAGTGCTCCAGGTAGGCCCTGGGCACGGGGGGAAGACCAACGAAATCTGACAGGCTGGGTTCCAGATTGTTGATACAGAACCAGCTCGCATGCCAGCCCTTGTTAGAAGATTTCAAAGGAAGAGAGAAATACTCCTTGCGGAGGGATCCGCGGAGTTGGAAACCTGCCCCACCGACGATGCAGGGCTGGTCCTTATTCGGATGCGGCCTAAGGTAGAACATGCGACGTGTTAGTGATATGCCCTAGAGGCAACATGGAGATGTTGGATATCACGTCAATGTTTATGTATTTATGAATAAAGTGTTATTCAGTTCCATGAAATAGACATCTTGTATTGATCAATAAGTACATGACTTATTTATGAGACTCTATATGTATGAATCTATTTCTAAATGATCTCTGATCATATATCATATTATTGGAACTAATATGATTCTAAGATCGGCATGTTTATTGATTGATGATCATGTCTCATAGATCATGGGTATGGAGATACCAAATCAATAAACATGGACATATGTGTTAGAGAACACATTGTTGGATAGACCCACCATGAGACACTACAGGAATTAATGTGCCATTAGTTGGTCTCAGGTAGTGTTGGTACAAAGTCCTGAGACCTGAGATCACCATGGATTCCAACATGTGTAGTAGCCTACTTTGGGACTACCAAACGCTATTCCGTAACTGGGTAGTTGTAAAGGTAGTTTTCGGGTTTGCTATGAAACATGGAGTGGGATGTGAGTGATCAAGATGGAATTTGCCCCTCCGTTGGAGAGATATCTCTGGGCCCCTCGAGGTAATGGATTATGGAAATGCATGGCCATGCTAAGTTGATTGAGGAGTCAATCAACAGACAGATAATCCAATACGGTTCGAGTGAATGGTTACGCTATTGAAGGGATGGCACACATCTTGCCTATAGCTTAATTGGTATCGTGAGGCAAAGGGATTAGTGTACACATTATAGGTTCAGAGCCGATATTATATTCTTGTATACTATGGTGTCAATAGGTGCTGCTAGGCGCCGCTGTTGATGCCAGTCGGCTGAGTTGGACTCGAGCCGACGGCTCTGGCTAAGTTAGACTATAGCCGAAACCGAGTATACCTAAACCTACAGGGTCGCACGCTTAAGGGGATGGAATAGATATTCGAGTTGGACTCGGATACGGCTCGATCGGATAGGCATCCGATCGGATAGAGTTCTATGGGCTTACGACGTATGGGCGGCCAACTCTGTGAGATTCGGATAGGATCTGATTTAAAATAGAGTCCCGATCGGCCACTAGTCCCGCCGGCCAACTCTATATAAAGGGGCGAGGGGTGGAGAGTTGCGTATCGCATTGAACCGAATCAGCAATGTAAGTCGCCGAGATCAATCTCCACGGAAACCCTCCCCACTTTCGAGCCAAACCCTAGCCTTGCATCGCGTGCTAGCACACGGGTGTTAGGCGTTCTGTTCCCGGACGTGTGGATACCGGTAGAGGCGCTGCTACGTTGCGCGCGGTTAATCGGCTACGAATCGGCTGTGGTGGAATCGGCTATGGTTGAGCGCATCGGAGCGAGGAATCGGCTGTTGGCTTGCGGGAATCGGCTGTCATCGGCCAGCACAGTTCCGGATCGGATAGCCCTGATTGGCTATTTCTGCTGCATACTCCAATCGGTAACGATCTATTGGCCCTTACTTGCAAGTGTTCCTGGTTTGCGCGGTAGAAAAGTTTTTGTTTTCGGCTAGCGTAGCTTCCGCGTAACCCTTCACGACGAAAGAGTTGAAAGTGGGGAAGAATGCCAAGGAAGGCTTCACACACATGGATGAAAAGAGCGATGTGAAGCATGGAGTTGGGGTTCAAATGATAGAGCTGAAGGCCGTAATAATCAAGAAGTCCCCTAAAGAACTCGGAGGTGGGGAGGCTAAAGCCGTAGTAAAAGAAAGAGGTGAAGACGACGAGCTCACCGGTGTTCGGGGTGGGAAACTCCTCACCCGCCGCCGAGCGCCAGCCCACGATCTCCTTGGGAGGAAGCACTCCGTGCTTCACCATCTCCTTGAGGGTGGACTCCCTCACATCCGAAGTGGCCCACTGCTCGAAAGGGATTTTCTTCTCGTCCGCCATGAGTTTGGTTTGGGTGGGAGCAGATCTCGGCTTGGAGGATGCGGA
Source organism: Oryza australiensis (assembly GCA_019925245.2). Lineage (NCBI taxonomy): Eukaryota > Viridiplantae > Streptophyta > Magnoliopsida > Poales > Poaceae > Oryza > Oryza australiensis. The sequence goes on along the minus strand of JAIFGZ020000597.1, from coordinate 434,548 downwards.
TTTGAGATGGGGTCTCGAAAAGATGGATGCGAGGCTAGCCGTGAGCGCGGGCTTATGGATTGGTGGGTTGGGTGTGCGCAAGAGCTTAGGGTTCTCCGCTGCACGCTGATGAACAATGTTGCGATTGGGGAATTTTTCTGGGAAGCGAAGTGGCGGGGATGACCTCGAGGCTTTGTATAAAGATTTGAGGGTTGCGCTGGGTTTTCTCGCAATTGGACCGAGCCCATAAGAGACCTGCGGCCCAGCTAAGGTGTAGCCTGACGCGTGTCCTTAGGGACTTTAGTGGATGAACTTAAGCAGATTTGCTTTGGCAATATGCACGTATCTGACTGCCCTGTACCTTTGAAAATCCTTTCATACCATGGTTCGCTTGACTTCATGAGAAGCTAGCACGATGCAATTTGAAAGGTGACAAACGGCTAAGCTTTTTATGGCTGCCTTGATGACAAGAGCTATTTGGTTCTTTAGCATTTGATTGAATGATTATGTCAATGCTATCTTTCCACCTTGGTGAAGATCTTTTTTAGATTGAGACCAATATTATGGCAAGAGCTATTTAATAATTTGGTCATATTTTTCACAACCGAAAAACTCGCTTACCCATGAGGGTTGATTGAGTTATTTGTTCTGAGATGATTCGGGCAAATTCACTCGGACGAGCGCGAGCTTGCCGAGTAATGGGATTTTTTATGATTGCTTTAGCATGAGCTAAGCATTTATATGAGTATGATTCTTTATAGTTCTTGACTGTATGTTTGGTCTGTTTTTGGCTAATCACACAGTCGGGGGCTACACCTAATTAGGTGTAACAAGAGATGCATCTAGGTATTTATTTTTTGGATATTTTCCAGCCCTTCACAGTCTTTGGAGCCATTCGGGAGATTCAGGCAGAGGTGATGGAATCACTCGATGTCAGAAGCACTCGGCCAATGAGTTGTTTGGCTGAGTACTATCTGGGTTCAAGGCTGAGTTATCTCGTCAACTGCGAAGGACTCGGGGGCTACTGTGGAGATTATGGCAATCGGGTATCCACATGGCAAGCTTATCTGACTGGAGATAGGGATAGGTTGTGCCTACCAAATATGTAAACAACCTACGACTTGGGTATTACGTTGCCGGTTATATAAGGCAACGACTCATAGTCACAGTTTGGTAAGATTGAGGAAACCAACCTAGTGTAAGATAGGGTTTCCGATCTGTAAGCCCGCCTCCCAAGACTATATAAGGGGGGTAAGGGGCGTCCCTTGAGGGATATCATATGCTTTACGAGCTATTAGCTTTCAGTTTTAGATCTTGAGATCAATATACACTCGACGGATCAAATCTCCGGAACAGGAGTAGGGTATTACCTCACGAGAGGGCCTGAACCTGTCTAAATCCTTGTTTTTCACCTAACCCATTGTGCTTGGCGATCTTGACTGCACCCCCAAAATTCTATTGCCGAAACTGAGTTTCGACAAGAGTGATGTTTCCATCACAACAATCTATCATTGAGAACATCAACGAAGGCTCCATTGTTCCAGTGGCAACCTCTCCAAAGCTATAGAACCAACAACAGCAGAACAAGCAGTGCCTGGAAAAACAGTTGTCTGGTCCAACTGCAAACAAGATGGTACAATTCTCCAACTCCACCAGCCAACCAATACCTCGAGCAATAGTTCAATGTTCACCCAACTGTCATCAAGAAAGGTCAAGCACCCCAGGTTGTTTCAACTCAACCACCTAGTGAGTAATCACAAAAAAAAGTGGCACCAACAATAGGAAGGTTTGTCTGTTTCAGCTACTAAGAAGACCAGAATTTCTCCAAGAAAAATCAATAGTCAAGGCAGTGTTCTTGTTGGAACCCCGGTCAGAAAGCAATGTCAGGACAAGTCAACCGTGTTAGGACCACAAAAGGAAAAGAGTCATGCCAATCAGAATTTCTACCAAGAAAGGTCAACAACGGTCTACAAGTCTTCTATTCGGAACTGCTCATGACACCTAGGAGTTTGTGGCAGTCGTGTATTAAGAAGGAAACGTTGAGTATAGCATTGGTCAACCTATACCTTACGATGGAACTAATCAACCCGGTCAGATCATGAAAGGCCTTCCATACTTGTCGAACTCTAGCAAAGTGGTCAATCGCCTATAATTGTTTGGTGTTTAAGTACCTTTTTTTTGTGCATAGGAGTTTCATTACAGTTATAAAAGAGGAATTCTCTTCTCTCATGGTTCATATTGAGTAACCAAAATATGGATCGACTAATGTACCTGACAATGTCACAAGGAACCTATAGCTCCTCTATCGGGTCAATGCAGTTTCGTCAAGACTGGATATCTAATTAGCAACAAAAGAAAGAACTGGTCAATCAGTGAAGTGAGAATGGTTAGACTACATCGACACTTGACATGGCAAGACCACTTGGTGTAAGTGATATGCCCTAGAGACAACATGGAGATGTTGGATATCACGTCAATGTTTATGTATTTATGAATAAAGTGTTATTCAGTTCCATGAAATAGACATCTTGTATTGATCAATAAGTACGTGACTTATTTATGAGACTCTTTATGTATGAATCTATTTCTAAACGATCCTCGATCATATGTCATATTGTTGGAACAAATATGATTCTAAGATCGGCATGTTTATTGATTGATGATCATGTCTCATAGATCATGGGTATGGAGATACCAAATCAATAAACATGGACATATGTGTTGGAGAACACATTGTTGGATAGACCCACCATGAGACACTACAGAGTTAATGTGCCATTAGTTGGTCTCGGTAGTGTTGGTACAAAGTCCTTAGACCGAGATCACCATGGATTCCAACATGTGTAGTAGCCTACTTTGGGACTACCAAACGCTATTCCGTAATCGGGTAGTTATAAAGGTAGTTTTCGGGTTTGCTATGAAACATGGAGTGGGATGTGATTGATCAAGATGTTATTTGCCCCTCCTTTGGAGAGATATCTCTCGGCCCCTCGAGGTAATGGATTATGGAAATGCATGGCCATGCTAAGTTGATTGAGGAGTCAATCAACGTACGATAATCCAATACGGTTCGAGTGAATGGTTAAGCTATTGAAGGGATGGCACACATCTTGCCTATAGCTTAACCGGTATCGTGAGGCAAAGGGATTTGTGTACACATTACAGGTTGAGCCGATATTATATTCTTGTATACTATGGTGTCAATATGTGCCGCTAGGCGCCGCGAGGGACAGTGGCCGAGTTGGACTCGAGCCGACGGTCGGCTAAGTTAGACTATAGCCGAAACCGAGTATACCTGAACCTCACGTGGTCGCACGCTTAAGGGGGTAAGAACAGCATTCGAGTTGGACTCGGATACGGCTCGATCGGATAGGGATCCGATCGGATAGAGTCCTATAGGCTTACGACGTATGGGCGGCCAACTCTATGAGATACGGATGAGATCCGGTTCAAAAATAGAGTCCCGATCGGCCACTAGTCCTAGTCGGCCAACTCTATATAAAGGAGGGAGGGGTGGAGAGCTGCGACATGTCAATTGCATCGCGTGCAACAGAAGTCGCCGAGATCAATCTCCACGGAAACCCTCCCCACTTTCGAGCCAAACCCTAGCCTTGCATCGCGTGCTAGCACACGGGTGTACGGCGTTCTGTCCCCGGACGTGTGGATACCGGTAGAGGCGTTGCTACGTTGCGCGCCGTTGATCGGCCATGGATCGGCCGCACCGGAGCGATCGGCCGTGGTGGAATCGGCTGCGCTCGGGCGCATCGAGCGAGGCGTGAGAACGCGCCGGACGACTCGAATCGGTTGATTGGCGAATCGGCCGTCTCCGGGAATCGGCTACAGCCAGATCGGATTGCCCCGATTGGCTATTCCGCTGCACTCTACTCCAATCGGTAACGATCTATCGGCCCTTACTTGCAAGTGTTCCTGGTTTGCGCGGTAAAATTTTTGTTTTCGGCTAGCGTAGCTTCCGCGTAACCCTTCAGTGGTATCAGAGCTAATCTTGCTTAGTTCGGGTTTTAGATTGGATCTGGAACAAGTTTTGCGCACGGGTTGATTAGATCAATCGGTTTTACGGGATTCTGTTGAGGAGAGTTAATGGTAATTGCGTTCCTTGATAGTGTATCGGAACGGCGTAATGTGATTACGTCGAAGCAATTTCCATATAACTCGGTTTGAGTTGGGTTCGAGATAGCGTTCCTTGATAGTGTATCGAAACGGTATAATGTGATTATGCCGAAGCTATCTCGTAGTCCGATCTTGTTAGCTGCCTCGCGCCAACGCAAACCATCTCCCTTGATAGTGTATCGGGACGGCATAATATGATTACGCCGATATGGTTTCCATAAGCGAATTCATAGATTGGATCTATGAATTTCATGGATTGGACCGCCGTGTGCGTACCCCCTTATAGGTCGTCTCGATGCTGTAGCTCTGCGATAAGTAGAAAACGTTTCTACGCCTAACTTGTTTTTGCAGAGAATTCTTTGAGATGGTATGGCCCTATTGTATGTATGAGATGTATGAGATGCATGTGATGCATGTAATATTCTTTCATATGTGCAATCCCTGTAATATTCTTTCATACGTGCAATGCTTGTAATATTCTTTCACGACCTGCGAGTCGATGTAATCTTCAATTAGAGCTTCTATAGTAGTAGCTTAGTTTGAAGATATCAAGCATTCGGCACTCGGAAGAACGGTGATGAAGATGGAGATCCTCTACACCGGCATGGAGATAGAGATCACCATGTGAAGGGGCCATACTATTTCATGCTATTCTACTTGCTTTCATATGTGATATGTTTGTTTGATAGGATAGCATCCCTCACAAAATTAAGTAGTAATGATGCCCTTCCAAATGTTGCACTGGCCACCGTTATGCTCGTCAATGGTGGGTCTCGCCAAAGCAGAGTGCCATTCTCTATCATAACACGAGGGGGTATATGTCGACATATATACATGCAGGAGCATTTGGTTTACTTAACAAGGCTATCAAAACAGCTTTTGGGCCTTGGGGCATAGGTTGGCGCCGGGCATGGAGATGCCACACCAACAACAAGAGTCACATAGAGATGTGATTAGCAAGGAGTTGCTTACCGATGTTATTAATCTTCTAGCAAGTGATGCCAAAGCTCACTAGAAAATTAGTTAACATGTGGATCTTGACCCAATACGTAACCTAGAGGGAAGGTGGAAAATACGTAATGGGAGTCTTATGTTAAATTGTTTAACAAAAGACATAGCATAAACATTGTGCTAAACTTTGCTTTTTCTGTTGTAGAATAAATGACGGCTAATACTACACCCAGACTTTTAATTTGCGATCTATTCTCGAAAAGGAAAAATTAAATGGAACAAACTTTATGGATTGGTATCGCAACTTGAGAATTGTTCTCAAGCAAGAGCGTAAGGAGTACGTTCTGAAGTACCTTACCCGAGGATTTGCCTAATAACGCCACCGCAACCGCACGGAGGGCTTATGAGAAGCACACTAATGATGCCCTAGATATAAGCCGTCTCATGCTTGCTACAATGTCCCCCGAGCTTCGTAAGCAATATGAGAGCAGCGATGCTCACACTATTATTCGGGGACTCGCGTGGCATGTTTGAGAACCAAGCTCGGGCCGAGAGGTTCAACACCTCAAAGTCCTTGTTTGCGTGTGCTTGTTGAGGGGAATCCCGTCACCCGCATGTGACAAAGATGATTGGCTATATCGAGAGTCCGGAAAACTAGGTTTTCCCCTTAGCCAAGAGTTGGCTACGATGTGATTCTCCGCCGCTCCCTCCGAGCTTCGAGCCATTCATATTAAACTATCACATGAACAATATGGATAGAACCTTGGCTGAATTGCATGGGATGCTAAAGACAATGAGGAGAGTATCCAGAAAACGGTCATCATGTGATGATGATGCAGTAAGGCAAAGCGCAAACCACTGTCAAGAAACTTTGCACCAAGAGGAAGTTAACTCCCGATGAGATCGCGAGTGCCTCTAATGCAAAGAAGGGCAAGAAGGGTCGGCGGCATCGATGCCGTTTGCTTCTATTGCAAGGAGACAGCCATTGGAAAAGGAACTGCAAGAAGTACATGGAGGATCTCAAGAAGAAGCAAAGTACGACTTCGCTTCGGTATTAATGTTATAGACATTAATCTTGCTACTTCACCTACTCGACTCTTGGGTATTTGATACCGGATCGTAGCTCATATTTGCAAATCGCTTGCAGGAATGAGAAGAAGTAGAGGATTGAGAAGGGGCGAGGTGAACCCGCGCGTCGGCAATGGAGCAAGCGTTGCTACGCTTGCGTCGGCAGCACCACTTCATCTACCTTCGGATTAGTTTTGGAATTAAATAATTGTTATTGTGTTCCAACACTATGTCAAAACGTTATTTCCGCTTCATGTTTGCAAGCGGAAGGATATGATTTTAGATCAATGAACAATGGTTGTTCAATATATCTTAGAGATATGTTCTATTTTCATGCTCCATTGGTGAATGGATTGTACATTTTGAATCTTGAAGCGTCTCCCATCTATAACATTAATACGTAAAGGCAACTCTCTAATGATATAAACCCCACGTTTATCCGGCATTGTCGCTTAGGCCATATAAATAAGAAACGCATGGAGAAGCTCCATAAGGATGGATTGCTTCACTCTTTTGATTTTGAATCATTTGAGACATGTGAGTCTTGTTTACTCGGTAAGATGACAAAGGCACCTTTCACGGGACACGTGAAAGAGCAAGTGACTTGTTGGCACTCATACATACCGATGTATGTGGACCAATGAGCTCAACGGCCGAGGTGGTTATCGTTTCATTACCTTTACCGATGGCTTTAGTAGATATGGTTATATCTACTTAATGAGGCATAAGTCCGAATCCTTTGAAAAGTTCAAAGAATTCCATAATGAAGTACAAAATCATTTAGGGAAAACAATCAAGTTTCTACGATCGATCGTGGAGGGAATACTTGAGCCAAGAGTTTGGTAATCATCTCGAAAAATTGTGGAATTGTTCCACGCTTGACTCCGCCAGAACTCCACAATGGAATGGGGTGTCCGAACGGAGAAATCGCACCTTGTTGGACATGGTGCGGTCGATGATGAGCCAAAGTGATCTTCCGTTATCCTTCGGGGATATGCTCTTGAAACAACTGCGCTCACACTAAATAGAGTTCCATCTAAGTCGTTGAAAAGACACCATATGAGATATGGACAGGGCAACCCCTAGTTTGTCTTTTCTCAAAATTTGGGGATGTGAGGCTTATGTAAAACGTTTACAATCCGACAAGCTCACACCCAAATCCGACAAGTGCTTCTTTGTGGGATATCCTAAGGAAACTAAGGGATATTACTTTTATAATCGGGAACAAGGCAAAGTGTTTGTCGCCCGACATGGTGTATTCTTGGAGAAAGAGTTTCTTTCAAGAAGGGTTAGTGGGAGCAAGGTGCATGTTGAAGAAGTTCAAGAAACACCGAAAAATGTTTCGCGACCACGTAACCACAACAGAGGAACAAAGTGTTGCGGAACAACGTGATATATTGTTGTTGGACAACGATGAACCTAAGACCTATGAGGAAGCGATGGTGGGACCCGATTCCAACAAGTGGCTTGGAGCCATGAAATCCGAAATAGAATCCATGTACGACAATCAAGTTTGGAACTTGGTTGATCCACCCGATGGTGTCAAAACCATTGAGTGTAAATGGGTTTTTAAGAAAAAGGCCGATATGGATGGAAATGTTCACATCTATAAGGCGCGATTGGTGGCAAAAGGTTTTAAACAGATTCAAGGAGTTGATTATGATGAAACCTTCTCGCCCGTCGCAATGCTTAAATCTATTCGGATTATACTAGCGATTGCTGCATATTTCGATTATGAGATATGGCGATGGATGTCAAAACGGCTTTCCTAAATGGAAACCTAAGCGAGGATGTATACATGATACAACCTCGGTTTTGTCGATCCAGATCGCTCGGAAAGATATGCAAGCTACGTAAATCCATTTATGGATTGAAGCAAGCATCTCGGAGTTGGAATATTCGTTTTGATGAAGTAATCAAAGGGTTTGGTTTCATCAAAAACGAAGAAGAGGCCTCGTGTTTACAAAAAGGTCATGGGAGCGCAATTGTATTTCTAATCTTATATGTGGATGACATATTACTGATTGGAAATGATATCCCTATGCTTGAATCCGTCAAGTCTTCATTGAAAAATAGTTTTTCGATGAAAGACTTAGGGAGGCAGCATACATATTAGCATTCGGATCTATAGAGATAGATCCAAGAGGCTAATTGGATTAAGCCAAAGTACATACATTGACAAGGTGTTGAAAAGGTTCAACATGCATGATTCCAAGAAAGGTTTCTTGCCCATGTCACATGGCATTAATCTTAGCAAGAATCGGTGTCCTCGCACATGATGAGCGGAATAAGATGGGTATGGTTCCATATGCTTCGGCAATTGGATCCATCATGTATGCCATGCTTTGTACACGCCCGCATGTCTCGTACGCTTTGAGTGCTACGAGCAGATACTCGCCGATCCAGTGAAGGTCACTGGATCGCCAAAGAATATCCTTAAGTACTTGAGAAGAACTAAGGATATGTTCCTAGTCTATGGAGGTGAAGAAGAGCTCGTTGTAAGTGGTTACACCGATGCTAGCTTCCAAACAGACAAGGATGATTATAGATCACAATCGGGTTCGTGTTCTCCCGAACGGAGGCGCATCACTGGAAGAGTTCCAAGCAGATACTGTTGCTGATTCTACAACGGAGGCCGAGTACATTGCTGCTTCGGAAGCCGCAAAGGAGGCTGTTTGGATCAAGAAATTCGTTTCGAGCTTGGTGTGATGACTAGTACGGCTGGTCCAATGTCTCTCTATTGTGACAATAGTGGAGCCATTGTGCAAGCCAAGGAGCCGAGGTCACATCGAAGTCCAAACACATACTTTGGCGATATCATCTCATCCGCGAGATTGTGGACAGAGGTGATGTCAAGATATGCAAAGTGCACACGGATCTCAACATAGCCGATCCGCCGACAAAACCTCTCCTCACCGAAGCATGAGGCGCACACAAGAGCAAAGGGGTATTAGATACTTACATGATTGACTCTAGTGCAAGTGGGAGATTGTTAGTGATATGCCCTAGAGACAACATGGAGATGTTGGATATCACGTCAATGTTTATGTATTTATGAATAAAGTGTTATTCAGTTCCATGAAATAGACATCTTGTATTGATCAATAAGTACGTGACTTATTTATGAGACTCTTTATGTATGAATCTATTTCTAAACGATCCTCGATCATATGTCATATTGTTGGAACAAATATGATTCTAAGATCGGCATGTTTATTGATTGATGATCATGTCTCATAGATCATGGGTATGGAGATACCAAATCAATAAACATGGACATATGTGTTGGAGAACACATTGTTGGATAGACCCACCATGAGACACTACAGAGTTAATGTGCCATTAGTTGGTCTCGGTAGTGTTGGTACAAAGTCCTTAGACCCGAGATCACCATGGATTCCAACATGTGTAGTAGCCTACTTTGGGACTACCAAACGCTATTCCGTAATCGGGTAGTTATAAAGGTAGTTTTCGGGTTTGCTATGAAACATGGAGTGGGATGTGAGTGATCAAGATGGAATTTGCCCCTCCTTTGGAGAGATATCTCGGCCCCTCGAGGTAATGGATTATGGAAATGCATGGCCATGCTAAGTTGATTGAGGAGTCAATCAACGCACGATAATCCAATACGGTTCGAGTGAATGGTTAAGCTATTGAAGGGATGGCACACATCTTGCCTATAGCTTAACCGGTATCGTGAGGCAAAGGGATTTGTGTACACATTACAGTTCGAGCCGATATTATATTCTTGTATACTATGGTGTCAATATGTGCCGCTAGGCGCCGTCGTGGATGTGTCGGCCGAGTTGGACTCAAGCCGACGGTCGGCTAAGTTAGACTATAGCCGAAACCGAGTATACCCGAACCTACGTGGTCGCACGCTTAAGGGGATAAGAACAGCATTCGAGTTGGACTCGGATACGGCTCGATCGGATAGAGTCCTATAGGCTTACGACGTATGGGCGGCCAACTCTATGAGATACGGATGAGATCCGGTTCAAAAATAGAGTCCCGATCGGCCACTAGTCCTAGTCGGCCAACTCTATATAAAGGAGGGAGGGTGGAGAGTTGCGACATGTCAATTGCATCGCGTGCAACAGAAGTCGCCGAGATAAATCTCCACGGAAACCCTCCCCACTTTCGAGCCAAACCCTAGCCTTGCATCGCGTGCTAGCACACGGGTGTACGGCGTTCGTCCCCGGACGTGTGGATCTACGGTAGAGCGCGCTACGTTGCGCTCTTGATCGGCTTCGGATCGGCTGCACCGGAGCGATCGGGCGTGGTGGAATCGAGCTGCGGTCGGGCGCATCGAGCGAGGCGTGAGAACGCGGCCGGACGACTCGAATCGTTTGATTGGCGAATCGGCTGTCTCCGGGAATCGGCTACACAGTTTCAGATCGGATTGCCCTGATTGGCTATTCCGCTGCACTCTACTCCAATCGGTAACGATCTATCGGCCCTTACTTGCAAGTGTTCCTGGTTTGCGCGGTAAAATTTTTGTTTTTGGCTAGCGTAGCTTCCGCGTAACCCTTCACTTGGAATGACAATATAAGTGATACCGCATGGGAACGAAAAGAGTAATGGAATAGTGAAAAGCAACAACATCAAAGGATTATCATAATTCTCTGACTACGGGAGATCTCTAGAGAACAGTAAGTGGTAACTGCACCCTAGTGGCAAGCATGGGTTAATAATGGTTCCTGTATTTCGAGGCCACTGTTACAGCCCCCGGAAAACCACCTCGGTGTTTCCCTAGGAAGACGACAATGAAATTGCTTCATCACTCCTGCCTAGGACTAAATGGATGCAGATGTCAAGTCATATAATACAGTCCGCAGAGCATGCGATAGGGAATCATTCCTTGTGGATCAGTTCTACTCAAGGTTTGGAAGTGAGCTTGTTTTGGTCAAAGGACAGAAGCTCTTGGCAGCATCAACGGCAGTTTATAGTAGACAAATAGATTTTGGTGTTGGGGAGAAAGCAACGGTAGAACTTATAGTCCATCAACCCAGAGGAGTCAGAAAAAATAATAAGCGAGAAAGTAAAAGGTTATACCATGAGATTAACCTTTTTGAACTTGATCCATTAAGTGATCAAAGTTTGTTTCAAGAAAGGAATATCAACTACACCATGTGTTCAGGCAGGTGACATTGAAGTCAAGACCAAAATAGAATAATCATGCTAGCAGTTACAATCAATGGAAAAGTTAATCCAGAGTTAGTATGTTCAAGAGTTGCATGAGAGTCATTCTTACGTGAGACCTCCCGTCCTCATCTGAGTATCGAGTTCCAAGAGTCCCCGGAATGGAAGTGCACGGTCTTTGCTTCAATTCAATTGATCGATGGAGTATCCAATGTTCAAGGTCAAGGTTCGTGGTTAATTAAGGAGATGTTGACCATCTCAAGGATCTTAGTATATTTGTTCATGGTCGCGAAAGCTTAACTACTAGTTTTAAAGACGAGATCGAAGATGAGCTTAGTTATACCTTGTAACCGTTTGTTTGGAGGTTTAACCACACAAAGCAAATTGGGTCATAACCAAGAGAGTCAGTTGCGAGCAGTTAGCAGGGTTTCAACAATCCCAAGTTAAAGGTTTGATTCTAAGGCACACTCAAGCTATCGTGTCAATAGTTCAGTTCAAAGAAGTAGCATTGGGAACAGTCGCAGTTCAGATGAAAGGCCGATCGAGCAGCCTCTTGCAATACTCGTCATTTGAATCAAGAGTTGTTCACAGCGCATTCAAGGTCTGTGTGTTCACGAGAGTCGGCTGAGGCCGAATTGGGCAAGGATGGTAGATAGCCGATTCCAATTAGGAGATGGAGATTGAACCGATCCCGAAAAAGGAGCATAAAGATAAATATTGGATTCGGTTCCCAAATATTCGTTGAAGATATTGCCATCTATGGACAGAGTCCTGTAACGGCAATTATATTTGTAAATTAGGAAGTTGTATAGATATTTCTTTTGTAATGCGGCATGGGACTGCGTCCTGAGATATTGTCGTACTGTAAATAGTAGATAAGGTAGAAACCGTGTCCTACACGGATATCATTATGGCTGGGTATAAATAAGACCCGAGGGCTTTGTAAAAATATATCAACCAACACACAATCAATCAATTTTGGTGCATCGCCACTCTTTTTATTCTCGACGAGTTCTTGCTCTTGCTCGGGCTGCATCGGCTCTGATCTCCGAACAAGGTAATTTCTTGTCATTAGTGATTTGTATCGTCGGAATTAGTGCTTCCATCGTCATGATACTCTAGTTTCGATGTTATGAATTATGCAATTTATCATACGCGGCTTATAATCTAGAGCAATGCCTAGAACTATCCTGCGGTCGGCTAGTTTTTCTCTGAAGACAGCAGCCGACGAGGCTAGATCTAGGGGTTGAATTGGATTATATGTCGTGTCTACCGTCTCGAGGGGTTCACATTGACTCATACAGATCTGATATTTCTTTTTGTACTTAATGCTGCATCTAATCGACCTATTAAGTCGCTCTTAGAACTATTAAGATCTGTTTCGTTTAATGTTTATCATTAGAGATAGCGGTGGAGTTTCATCCAGCCTTATCTGTTTTAGTTTTCTCTTAGTTTTAATTGCTATTAGATATATTAAAACCGCTTTTATATTGAGATCTCAATCTGTTTAAATGCCCTAAACCAGCATCAATCTGTCAAGTTACACTGACAGCCGATTGATCTAGGTTTAGCACATTTAGATTAGATTAATATCATTTTATAAAATGTATCCGAGTATTAGCCGATTAACATTAGATTTACAGTATCGGCTAGGTTATCAATGCAGATAATTATCATCCTAATGTGCCTTTAGCCTAAGTGATTTATACTGTCTCGGTATGCTACCGATCTATCCCAATCACTTAGTATAAATGTGCTTTGGAATAATAATTATATGTTTATTGATGTCTCCAGCCAATCCGATAGGATCTAATTTCAACTTAATGTCTATTTCTTGTTTCTTGTTGATTACAGGATCAAACCAACTGGCACACCCTGAATTCACCAGAGGCGACCAATTTGGACCTGCACTAGAGTAAAGCAAATCTCTCAGGCCAGTGCGTGGGAATCGAATTTCTCGTCAACACACTTTTGGCACGCCCAATGGGACCAAGTGGAGACTTTCGAGTTCAACACAATGTCCAGCAACAAGAACGCAGAAATCAACGAGGAAAATGTCATCCCGGTGAAGATTGAATAACTAGCCGACTACAAACAGATGGTCGAGCAGCTGCAGGCTAATTACCTGTAGTCCTTTACCCATACCAGATCTGGGGCTGTCCTCCAGAAGTTCAAATTCAAGCTCGAGGACCTCAACACGTCCTCCGAGGGACTGGAAAGGGAAGAAAAAGATGGAGGACGTTAAACAAGAACAAGATGATTCGGGACTTCACACTCTACAGGACCGAATCGACTCGGCTGTCCATCACGCCCTCATCAACCAAAGTGGCATACTGGTTAATACCCTCAACAATATGATAGCCACTGTGGTCGACTCGAGGATAGCCGAGCAACTGCCAAGGGGGCTGACCTATTTCACTGACGACCAGTTCCCGGGTTACAGGACGCTGTCAACTCAAGGCTTGCCAATCCCGCCACTGGGACAGCCGAATCCTCAAAGTGCAGCTCTGATTCAACCAAACGCGCACGCATTGACTTCAGAGCCACATCCCAGGATCCTGGTCCGACAGCAGCCTCAACATCAGGGCCGTGATGGCCCGACAGTGATGCATGGGCAAGTGGAGAACATGCTCAACACCAATCAGCGGCCAATCATGCCCAATGAGCCGATTGGCAATATTCCCCTGGCTCCACATCATAGCCCTGTCGACAATCGGCTACTTCCTGAGCAGTCACGGCCGATCGTGTTCCGACCACCTCCCGCTGCGAATCACTTGTAATACCAACATCCGGGAGGCCAATATGATCAATAGTATCGGCCATAGACGCCACCGCCACTTCAGTATCGGCAAGGACCCATACCGTATGAACAATACGAGTCGATACCCTAAGCTCAAGACAACAGACCTTGGGCCGATCTGATTGCTGATGTGATGCGCGATCAATTCGGCCTTAAGCCAAAGGACTCCGGCCATATGTACAGGTATCCGTATCCAGAGCACTTCGAGAGGGTGCCGCTGCCAAACCGGTACAAGGTGCCAGACTTCTCCATGTTCTATGGGCAAGACAATGTGTCTACCTACGAGCACGTTAGCCGATTCCTGGCTCAATGCGGGGAAGCATCGGCTACGGACGCACTCAGGATTCGCCTGTTCCCGCTGTCGTTATCAGGATCAGCCTTCACCTAGTTTTCATCGCTGCCATACAACTCGATACAGAGCTGGGTCAATCTTGAGAAACAATTCCTCAGCTATTTCTACTCGGCAACCATGAGATGAAGCTATTGGACTTAACCAGCATCAGATAGAAGCACGAAGAATCGGTCCAAGATTATATTCAATGTTTCAGAGAAATGAGGAACCGATGCTATAGTCTGATTTTATCGGACTCCCAGCTAGCCGATTTGGCGTTTCATGGCCTTCTGCCACCAATCCGTGAAAGATTTTCGGCTCAAGACTTTGAGAGCCTGGTCCACTTGGCCCAGAAAGTGACGGCCCACGAGCAGAGATTTCATGAATCTAAGAAGGCCTTCAAAAAAGTCGCCCACGTCACATACGCAATGGACACACACTCAAGCGACAACGATGCGGAAGTGGCAGCAGCCGAGAGGACCAGGAACAAGAAAGCAATAACCTGCCAATGGTTGAAAAGGTCGGCTAAGGAAGAGAAATATGACTTTGATATAACTAAGGCCGACAGGATCTTCGATCTGCTGCTGAAGGAGAAGCAAATTCGGCTGCCACACAACCACGTTATCCCATCAGCCGATGAGCTCAAAAAGAAAAAATACTGCAAGTGGCACAACACCACCTCCCACAGCACAAACAATTGCAAGGTATTCAGGCAGCAAATCCAATGGCAACCCTTTCCCGGTCAACATGGTGCAAGCCGGCCACAGGCGAGCTGATCGGCAGCACCGAATGACGTATAGTTTAGCCGAAACAGTAAAATCGGTTAGCACCGACTCAGGGCCACCCCACAGAGAGCCGACTAGAGATATAGCTGCATCGATCAATATGGTGCACACCAACAGACAATCGGTCGATCGTCGGCCCAGGCAGGACAGTCAGCTGCGGTTCCAACGCAAGATCCAGGAGGAAGAAGTGAGCCGACGCAACAAGCCATACCAGAGGACGCCTGATCGACTGGGCGTGGCATACTACCACCGCCATGACGGTTGTGACCCACATTGGCATTGTGAGTTCTTCAGGTTCTCCTGAGAGCAAGGAATGAGGTTGCCAACCCTCAAAAATTGCCCAGCGTGCAGTGATTACAGGGATGACGAATACAGGGGACCACAACTGGAGAGTTCTAGCCGATTCATCCCCCGAGCCATTCAGCTTAACCAACTAAACCCTCTGTTCATGATCGGCTTGGTCCCATCCACCAAGACTTCTTCCGGGAAGAAGATCAAGAAGAGGCCGATGACAAGCAATCGGCCAACCCCCAATGGTGCCCTTCGGACCTCTTTACCAAAACACAGAAAAGAAAAATTCAGCGGCTCAAGAGCGAGGGGCAGGAGGAAGAAGTCCAGCGGATGATCCAAGAGCAACAATGTCGGCAGGGCACAAAGCGATGGCGCGCCAAGAAACAAGCGGCCCCAGCCGACGAAAGCCTAGGCGACGAAAGCCCAGCAGACAAAGCCAGAAGGGCGGCAAAAGGCAAAGCAGTAGTCTCGACATCGGTCAACATGGTATTCATTCTACAAGCCGAGTTTGAGGCTACCGAGGCCGACGTAGACACGGTGGAGGAGACCATGGCTAGACTAGTTTTGTCCCCAGAACAAGCTATCTTTGAAAAATCTGAGGGGACCGAAAATCGGCACTTGAAGCCACTATACGTTAAAGGATTCGTCAATGGCAAGCCGATGTCTAAAATGCTAGTCGATGGAGGGGTTGCTGTCAACCTAATACCCTATGCAACTTTTAGGAAGCTGGGGAAAGGAGCCGAAGACCTGATCAAGACAAACATGATTCTCAAAGACTTCGGCGGCAACCCTTCAGAGGCCAAGGGAGTTTTAAACGTTGAGCTGATCGTCGACAACAAGACCATACCCACTACGTTTTTCGTCATCGACAGGTAGGGGTCATATAGCCTGCTACTAGGAAGGGATTGGATTCACGCCAACTACTGTATCCCTTCTACAATGCACCAAAATCTGATCCAATGGCAAGGCGACAAGATAGAGATCGTGCTAGCCGACAGGTCAGTTAACGTTGCTAATGCCAATTTGCCACTCTGGGAAATCGATGGTATTGATTGCCTATCCGGCAAAATCTGGCAAGCCGATTTTCTAAAGGTGTCCGATTCCAATATACAACCCATTGGAGATGATGATCCTCAATTACTACTTTGAAGGTGTCGTGGAGGGCTCGGGAGTCTACAGCGAGGACACCGTGGATGACAACGATGACAAACTTGGGCAAGGTTTTATGTCGGCCGACGAGCTAGAAGAAGTTGACATAGGAACATGAGATAGGCCTAGGCCGACATACATTAGCAAAAAATTGTCTTCTCATTGTAGGTCCAAGCTCATCAATTTATTAAAAGAATACAAAGACTGTTTTGCTTGGGATTATTGTGAGATGCCTGGTCTTAGCCCATCCATTGTCATGCATCGGCTACCTATAAAGCCTGGATATGGGCAATACAAGCAGCCTCCCAGGAGGTTTAAAGCCGATATGTATGATGCGATCAAAGCCGAAATCACTTGGCTGTACGATGCTGGATTGATTCGGCCCTGCCAATATGCAGAGTGGGTGTCCAACATAGTTCCAGTGCTAAAGAAAAAGGACAAGTTTAGGGTGTGTATCGACTTTCTGGGATTTGAACAAGGCTACCCCCAAGGACGAGTACCCGATGCCTATAGCTGATCTGCTAGTGGATGCCCCCTCCGGCCACAAAATCATAAGTTTTATGGACGACAACGCAGGATACAACCAGATATTCATGGCCGAAGAAGACATTCACAAGACAGCTTTCAGATGCCTAGGGGCAATCGGCCTGTATGAATGGGTCGTCATGACGTTCGGCTTGAAAAACGCTGGAGCTACGTATCAAAGGGCCATGAACTATATTTTCCATGATATGATCGGCTCCCTGGTAGAAATTTACATCGATGACGTTGTTGTTAAATCCAGTGAAACAGAAGACCATATAGCCGATCTAAGACATGTTTTGGAAAGAACGAAAAAATATGGCCTGAAGATGAACCCTTGAAGTGTGCGTTCGGAGTATCGGCCGGACAATTTTTAGGATTTCTTGTTCACGGAAGAGGAATTGAAGTTACACCAAGGAGCATTAACGCAATAAAGACCATTCTGCCTCCAAAGAACAAGAAGGATCTACAGTCTCTGATCGGCAAAATCAATTTCATCAGGCGGTTCATAACTAATCTGTCAGAAAAGATGGAGCCGTTCACACCACTGCTTCGGCTGAAGACCAATCAAGCATTCACCTGGGGGGCAGAGCAGCAGAAAGCACTGGACAATATCAAGGACTATCTAAGCTCACCTCCAGTCTTAATTTCTCCACAAAAAGGGATACCATTCAGGTTATATCTGTCAGCCGACAAAAAATCCATCGGTTCAGTTTTGATTCAGGAGGTCAAAGGGAAAGAGAAGGCCATCTTTTATCTCAGCCGACGGCTTCTGGATGCCGAAACAAGGTATTCACCAGTGGAAAAATTATGTCTCTGCCTATTTTTCATGCACAAAGTTAAGGCATTATCTATTATCCAACGAGTGCACTGTGGTATGCAAAACCGACGTGGTAAAATATATGCTATCGGCTCCAATGCTAAAAGGACGGGTTGGGAAGTTGATATTTCCCTTAACAGAATTTGATCTACGCCATCAGGCACCCAAGGCAGTGAAAGGACAAGCTATAGCCGATTGCATAGTAGAACACAGAGATGATTCAATCGGCTCAGTAGAAATTATGCCTTGGACTCTAACTTTCGATGGCTCGGTTTGCACCAATGGTTGCGGAATCGGCTTGGTACTAATTTCTCCTAGGGGGCAAGCTTTGAGTTTGCTTTTTCAATCACGCCCCACGCCACAAACAACCAAGCCGAGTATGAAGCCGTGCTCAAAGGACTACAACTACTCAAGGAGGTTGAAGCCGACGCCATCGAAATAATGGGAGATTCACTATTGGTTATCAGCCAGTTGTCAGGAGAATTTGAATGAAAGAACGACGCGCTGATGGTCTACTATCAAAAATGTTGAGAATTGATGGACAACTTTTGGCTAGTGACATTGAAGCATATCCCCCGGGAACAAATCACAGAAGCCTACGATCTGGCTCATGGGGCATCAGGCTCCAGGCCGATGACGAAGGATGTTGAAGTAGAGATCGCCACCATGACAGCCGACGACTGGAGGTTTGAAGTCTACAACTACCTGTAAAATCCTTCCCAGTCGGCTTCAAGAAAATTGCGCTACAAGGCTTTGAGATACATTTTGCTTGATGAAGAACTGTACTATCGGACGATTGATGGTGTGCTGCTCAAATGTCTAAGTGCCGGTCAAGCCAATGTGGCCATCGGAGAATTGCACGAAGGGATTTGCGGTACGCATCAATCGGCTCACAAGATGAAATGACTACTTCGAAGAGCAGGATACTTTTGGCCAACCATGCTGGAAGATTGTTTCAGGTATTAGAAAGGATGCCAAGACTGTCAAAAGTTTGTAGCTATCCAAAGAGCACCAGCATCGGCTATGAACCCTATCATCAAGCCTTGGCCGTTTAGAGGTTGGGGAATCGACATGATCGACCGCATCAATCCACCCTCAAGCAAAGGACACAAGTTTATATTGGTGGCAACCAATTATTTTACCAAGTGGGTGGAAGCAATTTCTTTGAAGAAAGTTGACTCGTGGATGCCATTGAGTTTGTTAAGGAATACATTATATATTGATTTGGCCTTCCTCAGACTATAACTACTGATCAGGGATCTATCTTTATCTCAGATGAGTTTGTTCAGTTTGCCGACGGCATGGGGATCAGGTTACTAATTTCTTTCCCGTATTATGCTCAGGCTAACAGGCAAGTAGAGGCCTCAAATAAAAGTCTAATCAAACTGATAAAGAGCAAGATCGCTGAGTATCCGAAGCAATGGCACAACCGATTAGCCGAATCACTTTGGGCCTATCGGATGGCTTGCCATGGATCAATCCAGGTGCCTCCATATAAACTGGTCTACGGACATGAAGCAGTTCTGCCATGGGAAAATATCATCGGCTCAAGGAGGATTCAATTACAAGATCAGCTCACAGTCGATGATTATTGTAACTTAATGGTGGATGAATCATAAGACCTGGTTTTGTCAAGAATGCGTGCCTTGGAAAAAGTGACTAGGGACAAGGAGCGAGTAGCCCATCATTATAACAAGAAAGTTGTGCCAAGTCTTTGAGGAGGGCGAACTCGTTTGGAAGTTAATATTGCCGATTGGATCAAAAGATAAAAAATTCGACAAGTGGTCACCTAACTGGGAAGGGCCTTTCAAGATCCACAGATGCGTCTCTAAAGAAGCCTACATGCTGGAAGGTTTGGACGAAGAGGTGTTTGGACTGGCCCTAAATGGCAAATATCTGAAGAAGTATTACCTCAGTGTTTGGATCAACTCATGATTCGGCTAAGGTCTTGCCGATTCATATTAGCCGATGCGTTCAAGACGCATCGCCTTTAGGTCGTTTTTGTGCTAAGTTTTTCCCTTAATTTTTATACATCGGCTCTGCCTAGCCGACAGCGGTATGATATTCGGTTTGATAATTTTATTAATGCTGAAGACATCATCAACAAAATTAAGGGGACATACAATACAATATCAAGAATCGGACGCATTAGGACATATCAAATTTTTCAAAATTTTCAAACTTTTTGAAGTTTTCAAGTCCAGATTGATCGGCAAGCATGCACATGAATGGCATTGAACAAGCTGATTACAAAAGAGTTCGATCTGGTTACAAGATGAACCGTGAGTTTGAGTTACAAAAATTTCTTGGCCAACTATTACAATCAGTTCAGCGGGAAAGGAAGTTGGTGATAGCCGATATCGCCTTACGACGAATCTCGTCTATCTCTTCGATGGCTTTGGCATCGGCTGCATCACTTCCCATCACCGACTTCACCGCCTTGGTCAGATCGGACAAATATGACACGGCCGCCTTTATTTTTGCCCGCTGGTCTTCAATTTCCTTCGGCAGGCCAGCCACGCGTTGTTCCTTGACCTAGATCTCGGCTTTGACCTTGGCGAGCTAGCCGCCAGTTCGTCCCGGGGCTTGCGAAGCTGCTCGAGCTCGGCAATCGGCTCGGTCTTTAGAGCATCGAATCTTGCTTTCTCCACCTTGATCTCCTGCTGGTTACCCTTGATGGTGGCCGACAACGTCTGGATCTCTCAGCGATCGGCTATCCGTTGCTTTGCTCTTTCATACTTATGCCGATGCGCCTCCAGAAAAGTGGCCGGTGCGATGATGTCGACTAGCTGGTCTGGGAGCCGAGCCTGGATTTCTTCGAACTGATTACGAATGGAACCGCAATCGGCCACCAGCGCATCCAAGGAGCTCTCCAGCCGATTGGCAATATCGGCCAGCATGGTCCTTAGGTCCTCGTCCAGCAGCACCATGGCTTTACCAGCATCTTCGTCTGGATCAATGAACTCTGACAAGTCAGAGCCCTAAAGATCGGCTACGCTCTGAAAGACAGGAAACAATTAGAAGATTAACAGAAGCCAATGAGCCGATATGTGAAGGTGAGCAAACTTACTTGGACGGCTGGGACTAAAGTAGCTTCATCATCGGCATTGCCACTACCTGCAGCCGATGGTGTGTGTTCACTTGATACCTGGGGGGAGGTGTTGGGGCATGGAAGGCTAAAAAGGGCACAAGTTCAGAAATCGGCTGATTAAGAAAGGAAAAATGCCAACTTCTTCCTCTGCGAAGCTTACTGAACGAAGGGGAACCGCTTTTCTCTACGAAAGTTCAAAAATCGGCTGATTAGAAGCTTACTGAACGAAGGGGAACCGCTTTCCTCTTGATGGCAAACTTCTTCCTCTGCGATGCAAAAGCTACAATGAGGGAAGAATATATATGACAATATTGAAAGATTGGGCAGTGAAAGTGGCTTACCGGCGTCGAACGAAAAAAGCGCTTTGGAGGGCTCGGAGTCTTTTGAACGGATGCCTCATCGACTGATGGAGTCTGAGCATACTTGTCAGAGGAGCTTGATTCGGCTGTGGCATCATCAATAGCTTTCTCCATTTCTTCGTCCTGAACTTCTTCATCAAGCACAGCGTCGACTTCTGGGTCGATGGGGGATAGATCATCGGCTGGGCTCGGCTTCTGCTTCTTCGCAGGTTTCTTCTTTGCTACAGCCGGTGCAGCGATAGCCGATGGCTTGCTCCTTTTTTGCCGACGAACTGGCTCACGGGTTTGGCCATGGAGGAGAGTTGATACCTTCGGCGCGTTGAAGCCGATGATTGATGGGGCCAGCCCGCAGCCGTTCAATAGCACCCCTCTAGCTTAACTCACGGCCACTCCAGTGTTGCTGATCTGAGGAGGAGAGGCATCGGTCGTCTGCAAGGACAAAGATATGAGTAATGATATATGCGTATGAATAGCCGATGAAGTAAGAAAGTTAAAGAGCAAGTACTTACCGATGGGACCATGTCGATCAATGGTAGTCGATACATGGAAGCCGATTGGTGAAATAGGTGCAATTTCCATTTCCTCCACCATCGACTGAAGACAGTTGTCCTGGTGATTGCCAATTCGATATCCCCGAAGTTGCCGAGAGGAGGACTGGGATACTGAGCAGCCGATGCATCATTATTCTGTTGTCAATCTTGCCTCTAGCTTGGATCTTGTCAGAATAGTACAAGCCGATCGGCAGTTAGCCCATCGCCAGTTGTCTTGCAGCAACCATCGGATGATAAAACTCATAAGTTTTCTGAACATTCCTCCCTTGGTGGATGCCAACCGAAAGGATGAAAGGGGAGACGACAGTTACAAAAATTTCTCTCGGCTTCTCATATTTTGGAGAACTGATTTTGTCTAGCCGAAGATCGTCTGGCATTTCAAACTTGATGAACTTGTCGTAAGCAAACAAAATAGTGGAATCGGCTGGGAAACCGTTGTAGAAGTTGTTGAACCAGTTCTTGAAGTACTTAGCCGAAAGCTTGGATCCATAGTAGGAGGCTGCCTCTCCAAATGACATACATCGATGAGTGGTTACTTCTTCATCATCTTCATACCTCGGCTCAGCTAAGGGAAAATCGGCTTCAAGAAGACTTGGCCGCTGAGCAGCTTTGTGGGTGTGGAGGTTGAGCCATAACTACAGTAGCCACCAAGGGCCTCCTGTGTTGATGGCTTGCTTAAAGGCCAGTCTAGCCGATACATTGCTCAGCGTTTGGTACAGATAGCCGAGCAAGTACTTCCCTAAGGGGATTTTCTTTTTCTCTACCAGGGCTTCGGCAACATGTTGCCAATTGTTGGTCGGCCCGCAACTTGATCCGCAGAAAACTTACTTCTCCAACCACATCATTAGGAAAGCTGCGTGTTCCCTATTGGAGACTAGGCCGTCCTTCATGTTCATTGAGATAAAATCACTCCAACCTCATATGCTCTTTGTCTTAAAATTGTGATGGCACTTAATGTTGAGATCAGAGGAGTCAACTGCCGAGGTTATGTCCAGCCCAGTGATCATCACTACATCCAGGAGGGTTGGCGTCATCGGCCCTTGTCTAAAAAGGAACGCATTTAGCGTGTCTGACTAGAAATAGCTCGCAGTCGACAGCAGGGGCTCGTCCTTGGGCATATCGGCTATGGTGAGGGCTAGGCACTGGTCGATCCCTATTTCGTCCCAGAAAGCCTGCTTACTAGCCGATACCCTAGAGTACCAGGATGGCCAAGTTTTGTCCGTTGATGGCCAAGATTTGAAGACCCCTGACCAATATGCTAAATCTGGGTTAGAAAATCTGAAGGGGATCCGATTGGTCTCAGCATTGATAAAGTCGCTAGGGTCTACGTTGCCAATCGGCCCTAACAGGAGTTGGTCAGGGCGAAGGAGATTGGGAACCGCAATTTGGTGAGTAAGGTGCTACAGATTGAAGAAAAGAAAAGTGAAATTAAAAAAGGGGAAAAGAAACCAGATCACGGTGAATGAAGGGCTAGAGCCGACAAAAACGTACCTCTGGGTATTCCATGGGGGTCGCATCGGAGGGGGTGCTTGAAGACACCATCAATGGATGTGGTCGCCACCGCGGAGGAGTTTGCCAGCGAAATTTGCTTTGGTTCCGACGAGGTCGCCGAGGGAGCAGAAAGGTTTTGAGGCTAGGGCTTGAAGGTGAAAAGTGGAAGCGTGGCTCGTTTAGGCGCAAGGCGAGCATTATTTAAAGAGTTTTTTGTAACAGCCAAAACGGACTGGGACGGAAGTCACGCGGGAATTTGAAAAGCGGCAAATCCGCGATACTATCCTATCACGGACTTGGGGGCATGTGTTAACAACCAAATTTGGTAACCAAATCCCTGAGTTCGGAGCCAAGATTGAAGCGGAATCGGATCAGGAGCGCAGTCTGCAGAGAAACAGAGGCCGCATCGGCTAAGACCGAATCAGTTGGGAGACCAGTCGGCTGAGGCCGAATCGGGCAAGGATGGCCGATAGCCGATTTCGATTAGGAGGTGGAGATTGAACAGATCCCGA
This sequence comes from Oryza australiensis, assembly GCA_019925245.2. Lineage (NCBI taxonomy): Eukaryota > Viridiplantae > Streptophyta > Magnoliopsida > Poales > Poaceae > Oryza > Oryza australiensis. The sequence continues at coordinate 410,578 of JAIFGZ020000597.1, read as the reverse complement.
AAAAGGAGCATAAAGATAAATATTGCATTCGGTTCCCAAATGTTTGTTGAAGATATTGCCATCTATGGATAGAGTCCTGTAACGACAATTATATCTGTAAATTAGGAAGTTGTATAGATATTCCTTTTGTAATGCGGCATGGAACTGCGTCCCAAGATAGTCATACTGTAAATAGTAGATAAGGCAGAAACCATGTCCTACACGGATATCGTTATTCTGGATATAAATTAGACCCGAGGGCTCTTTGTAAAGATATATCAACCAACACACAATCAATAAATTTCGGTGCATCACCACTCTTTTTATTCTCGACGAGTTCTTGCTCTTGCTCGGGCTGCATCAGCTCTGATCTCCGAACAAGGTAATTCCTTGTCATTAGTGATTTGTATCGTCGGAATTAGTGCTTCCATCGTCATGATACTCTAGTTTCGATGTTATGAATTACACAATTTATCATACGCAGCTTATAATCTAGAGCAATGCGTAGAACTATCCTGCGGTCGGCTGGTTTTTCTTTGAAGACAGCAGCCGACGAGGCTAGATCTAGGGGTTGAATTGGATTATATGTCGTGTCTACCGTCTTGAGGGGTTCACATTGACTCATACAGACCTGATATTTCTTTTTGTACTTAATGCTGCATCTAATCGACCTATTAAGTCGCTCTTAGAACTATTAAGATCTGTTTCGTTTAATGTTTATCATTAGAGACAGTGGTGGAGTTTCATCCAGCCTTATCTGTTTTAGTTATCTCTTAGTTTTAATTGCTATTAGATATATTAAAACCGCTTTTATATTGAGATCTCAATCTGTTTAAATGCCCTAAACCAGCATCAATCTATCAAGTTACACTAACAGCCGATTGATCTAGGTTTAGCACATTTAGATTAGATTAATATCTTTTTATAAAATGTATCGGAGTATTAGCCGATTAACATTAGATTTACAGTATCGGCTAGGTTATCAATGCAGATAATTATTATCCTAATGTGCCTTTAGCCTAAGTGATTTATACTGTCTCGGTATGCTACCGATCTATCTCAATCACTTAGTATAAATGTGGTTTGTAATAATAATTATATGTTTATTGATGTCTCCAGCCAATCCGATAGGATCTAATTTCAACTTAATGTCTATTTCTTGTTTCTTGTTGAATACAGGATCAAACCAACTGGCACACCCTCAATTCACCAGAGGCGACCAATTTGGCCTTCACTAGAGTAAAGCAAATCTCTCAGCCAAGTGTGGGAATCGAATTTCTCATCAACAAGTCCAAGGAAAGGTAAGTTCTAGGAACACCCGTAATCTCGGTCAATGTCAACTCAAGCGTAACTAGTCGGTGCGGTTTTGGAAAGCAATGCAATGTCAAGATTAAGGTCGGTTGGTTCGATGCACAGTGTTTGGCGGTCGTCAATCGTGGTGAGTCAAAAATCCGTAGAAGTCGCACCAACCCAACCCCAACTCCCTACCTTCTTTCTTTCTAGCCCCGAATCTCTGGACGAGATTCCGTAAGAGGGGTAGATTTGTTACGCCTCGATTTTCGATCGGGATTAAAAATCGTTTAATAATGCCTTTTCTAAAAATTATTAAAAAGAAAAGTAAATTACTCAAGTGAATTCAATAAGAAAATAAAATTTTCCTTTAAAAATCATATCTTGAAATATTTTTGTAATATTCTCCATGCCCTAAAATACTCTCTGAAATTTTGCGTGAAATTTTGGAGCTCCAGAAATAATTTTAATAATACAAAAAGTATTTACATAATTACTTAAATAAATTATTTAATCAGTGAATGATCTTTTTATATTTTTATTAAATACTTTAGGTATTCATATATTTTCAAAATTTTCTTGAAATTATTTGAGCAATGAAAGTATTTATAAAAATACAAATATCATTTATCCGATTAAATAAAAAGAAAAACAAATAAAAATGCCTTTCCTATTCTGGGCCACTTTCGGCCCATTCTCTAGAAGTCTAAAGTTCGTCCTCGGTCCGGTCCAGTCAGCCGGCCCGCTTCCTTGGCAAAAGTCCATTTCACATCCCCGGCTCATCTCCCTCCTCCCTCTCACCGACAGTGGGACCATGGGCCCCACCTATCAGCTCGTTCCCCTACCTCCGGCCATCCCATGCCGAAAACCGCCGGTCGCTGTTCTCGCGCCACGGCGGCCGACCTCTTCACGTGTGCGCGTGGACTGGCAGCCCCCACCCACTCCTCGCACGTGTCGCGGCCCGCGCCCCACTCTCCCCACGCTCCCTCACCTCGCGCACGCCTGAAACGCCGCAACGGTCGGTTTCAAATTTGCGTGCCGTCCGCCCACGTCGCATCGCCGTTCCTGCTCTTCCCGGCCACGTCCGAGCCATCCCATCTCCTATAAAGCTTCCCCGCATCACAGCGCACCTTTTCCTTTCGCCATCGCGCTCTCCCATGCTTCCCCGTGCTCCCGCGTCGTAGGACCCAATGCCGCCACCGCCGAAGCTCACTTCGGTCGCCATTCCGGCTGAACCGCTCCATGCCGCACCGTTCCAACACCACCACCACCTTCGTCGCTCTCGAGAACACGTTTCCTCACACTTTTCCTGAATTTTTAGCCATCGCATTTTGCCGTCGCCGTTGTCCCTTCCATCTCCGGCCGCCGGTGAGAAATTCTCCTCTCCACCTTTTTTCCCTCTCTTTCTCCCGTTCGGTGCCGCTGTAGCCTAGCTCCGACTACGCGCGTGCTGCACAGACCGTTTCCCGTCGTGTGCCGCTGCCTTTTGGTCCCGCGCCGTTGTCCTCTTGCCGTCGAGTCACGCCGGCCTTCTTCCTCCGTGTGTCGCCAGCCTTGTGCCGTGCTCTCCGCTGCTCCTGTGCGCCGCCGTTTCGCCACTCTTCGCTGTGCGCCGACGCCATTAGGGCCGCACACCATCCTTTTCCTCCATTGGCCGCCGCCGTTGCGTCGCCGCCGCACCTAGCGCCATCTGCCTTTCTCGCGCACGCCGGTGGCCTCTCGGCCCCGTGCGCCACCCGAGCCATCGCTGCCACGCCACCGTCCGAGCCACCACACCTCGTCGCGTGCGTACACGTGTCACCCGTCGCCCTTCCTGGCGCGTCGCACCTCTGCTCGCGCCAACCCGCCGAGTACCTCGCCCGCGCCGCCGCCGCCTGCCCCTATTCGGCCATGCCGGCCGGTCCGTCGCTCCCGGCTGGGCTCATCCGTCCGGTTGGACCGGTCTTGAGGCCGACGCACCTTTCTTCCCGAGCCGGCCCATCACCCCCTCCCAGACCAGCCTCCCCGAGCGGCCCATTTGTCCTCTCTCCCTCAAAAAGTCCAATTTACCTCCCTCTAGGCCTCTCCCTTCCCTTTCCTCTCTCTCCTCGGCCCAAACCGACTCCCCATTTGTGCAAGGTCTATTTTCGCTCCCTAACTATCTCTCACTCATTTTTCCCCCCTTGGGCCGTAGGCCCATAGGCTTTCTCCATCGCCAAAGTTCACTTTCCTTCCTTGGCCTAACTTTAAGAAGTCCAATTCTCCTCCCCTTTCCGTCCGCATCTTTGCCTCCTTGGACTTGGTCCACGGTGGGTCACCCCTCTGTTCCGCTTACTCATTGGGCCCGCGTGTCGGCACCGGCCCATTGCTGATATCAGCAGATACCTTTTCCCTTGCAAAATTAATTAAATGTTGCGCAGTAAATCTATTTTTATTTCCAGAATTCTTTCAAATGGTCCAAAACTTCTAAAATTCACATCTAATCCATTCGAATTCCAAATTGGGCAATTTAAATTTCAAAATTCATCTAAAATTGAGCTCTACATGTCCGTTTACTTCGTCGTTTTGAAAGTTCATCATTTCGAAAGTTCGCGCTCGTGAAGGAGAGTAGATCAGCTGAAGGAAACAAGGCAAGTCACGTTCCTCCTTGACGCATATTGATCCCAATTTACAAATTATTTATTGTTACAAATAAAATTGCATGTTTTGCTAATTACATGGGGATCGGGATAACCTATCCGATCGCTTTTGCCATGTTTAATTGTTATCGGTTCATTGTCAACCTGGGTGATTAATTTGACTAGCTCGCATCACTTACGTGATCTTGCTAGAATTATTTATGCTTAGCCATGCTTAATTACACTAGCTCACCTAATGGGAAAACTACACTACTAGCCGATAGTCGATGAAATGATGGCCGTGGACCAAGATACCTTGGAATAAAGGTGGAATTAAAATATGACCTAATGGTGGGCTGTGGCTGCATGGTTTTTCTTGTCGCACCCATGGCAATTAAGGACCGGTTCATGGAAACCTAGGAAGACTTACAATACTTACCACAAGCCAACATGGGCAACGGCTGGACTTGTATTGTAGCTCTTTTCCTGGCCGACGCATCCAGGCAAGGGTGGGAATGATGGAGTTCGGATGGACCGGACAAGGTCTATGCGGCGCGATTCACCAAAGCACTGGGGCTGCCTACCATGGATATAAAGGTAGGGGCGAAACCTCGGTGTGATGTCGCTTGGTCGGGGAGTTATGCGAAGGGTCTTGTCATGATTTCCCCCTTGCAGTATCGTGGCGATACTTCGGGGCATGGCAACATGTGTGGAATCGTGTCTTGTGGGTACATTTGTACACCTCTGGCCAGAGTAAAACTATTCAAATAGCCGTGCCCGTGGTTATGGGCGATCGACCAGATTCACCATGATTAATCCCACCTTTAATAATTAGACTTAATGGAACTGGACTAGTTTAGGTGGTCTGGTTGGGCTTGTTCAATGTGGAGATAACGTTGTTCAGTGAAAAATTAATCTTGGTTTAATTAATCAATGGTTTTACTGATTTAAACTAGAAAGGTTTTACAACCGCATTTATGCAAAATAGCCCAAGTCACTCTTGTCTCCCCTTGCACGTCTGCATTTCTTTGTGTGGCTTGGTGAGTATGGTGGTTTTACTCAGCCTTGCTATTTCCCCCTTTACCCAGAAGTGTAGTGTTACTGAGTCGAAGACGGAGTTAGAAGACCAAGGCTTGGACCGTAGTTGAGTTTGCTTATGGAGTGGAGTTGAAGCCCCGCTAGGATCGCCTTTTTTCGCTGTTGCTGCTTTCTTTCAGGTGTGAGGACTAAGCGCCTCTTCTATAAGTATCTTACGCTTTATTTACGTTTTGGACATGTTTATTGATTTGTCATTTTGTGTACCCTAGCTGATTCCTGGACAGGGATTTAATACATAAAATAGTCTAGAAATTTGGTTAAATTTCTGGGCATGACAGCGAACCTGTCCTCCCTTTTATAGCTCAAGGGGGACAGTTACAAGAGGACTTGGGGCCAAGAAAGCTAAGACTAAAGACCATAAAAAAGTACAATCAACATTTGAAAAATACGTAGAGATCCCTCTGGGTCTTGCGCTCCGTGGGTATCTCGTGCTCCATCTTTCCTTGGGATCTGTCCTTCGAAGGTACCTTCTGCGCAGTCGTGTCGGGTGACATCATCTTTTGTTGGGTTGTCCCTTCCTTGTCTCCTCTGTGATCCTTGCAAAGCAAGCCTTGCTCCCGAGGAGACCTAGGGTCGGGTTGATGAGTCATAGTCGGGATAGAGCACTGGAGTCAGGACAGACGGGAGGTTGGGGCTCCCGACCCCAAGAAGAGGTCGGGCCTCTGACCCCCTCCCGAGCACTACCAGTCCGACTTCAGCTGGTCTTAACTCCGGTCTGTGGGCTACCCCGGGGTGATATCCCCCACGATGCTGCTAAACTTGATTTCAATCTCTCCTAAATGGGCGTGAAGAGTGCATTTCTCAACGGTTCAATCAATGAATTGGTGTACGTAGAGCAATCGTCGGGCTTTGAAAATCCAAAGTATTCTAATCATGTTTACAATCTTCACAAGGCGCTCTATGGGCTTAAGCAAGCTCCAAAAGCATGGTATGAATGCCTTAGTGATTTTCTTGTCAAAATGGCTTTGAGAATGACAAAGCCGATTCTACTCTATTTACTAAAAGACATGATCATGATATCTTTGTGTGCCAAATATATGTCGATGACATTATATTTGGCTCTACTAACAAGTCTTTTAGTGAAGAGTTTAGTAGGATGATGACCAAGTGCTTTGAGATGTCCATGATGGGTGAATTGAAGTTTTTCCTCGCATCCAAATCAAACAACTCAAGTAAGAAACTTTCATTTGCTAAACCAAATGCTTGAAGGACATGCTCAAGAAATTTGACATGGAGAATGCTAAGCCAATCCGCATACCTATGCCATCAAATGGGCATCTAGACCTCAACAAGCAAGGTGAAGACATCAACCAAAAGGTGTATTGTTCCATCATTGGCTGATTGCTTTACATTTTTGAATTTGGACCCGATATCATGCTTAGTGTGTGCATGTGTGCAAGACTTCAAGCTGCTCCAAAGGAATGTCAACTCGTGGCCGTGAAGAGGATTCTTAGATATTTAGTACACACTCCAAACATTGGCCTTTGATATCCTAAGGGAACGAGATTTAATCTCATCGATTATGCCGATTGTTGACGATTGTTAAGTACCAAATCCGATCGTCACATACCTCGAAAATAAAAGGGAATTAGCATCCTTTACATGCATATAGGTTTAGAATTAACAAAGTTCCACATGTCCTTGGAGATTATGAGAATGCAGGAACATATATGAATAAATAATGTGAAGACATGCTTGCTTGGCAAAGAAGCACAACTCTGACCAATCGACGCTCGCCACGTCAGCTTCCCGTGGATCGAAGGGCCCACAAGTCAGGTGAAACCGACTAAAAGTGGGTCCAAACACCCGGGAACTGACCTAGGGGCCCACAAGTCATCCTCTGGCCAAAGTCGGTGGCCAAAGGCGGTGCCTTTGGTTCGGCCGAACCAGGGAAGGTGGCCCAGCCTCCCTCCTCACACGTGGCAGCTCCTCATTGGTTGCTTATGGCGGTTATGGGAGTTTGGCGGTTACTAACCGACTTCATAACCATCATTGGAGGCTATAAAAGGAGACGGCTTCACTTCACTCAACACACACCACAAGAAGTAGTTCCTACATTTCTATCTTAGTCTCTAAGCTAGTGGAGTTTAGGAATAGTTTAGAGTTTCTACTTGGTTCCCGAGTCGTCTTTGAAAGTCGGGTATGTCTTTTGTATCTTTCTTTCTTTCTTTGTACGATTTTGAGCTTATTAATATATCTATCTTCTCATATACTTGCATATGGTTAATATACAATTTGCTTAGATATGTGTTCATAATAATTATGGCATGGTTAGACGAGTAACTCTATTGCCACGGACACGGTCCAATGTGCAGTTAGGATGTAGGTATGCCTTTGCCTTAGTCATTGACGTCCTGAGAGGTAGAGGTATCTATCGCAATGTAAGCGCGGTGCTTAGATTGTTACATAGACATTGGTTATGGTCATATCCCACGGATTGTAGAGGCAGGTAGCAGGTAGTGACAGTACTATCCGTCCTTTGTAATCCTCCACATTCAAATATGTCGTAGGGCGGACGATAAGAAATCACCTTATGGTGGTAGGCTGGGCCACTGGAGGCAGTACCCCCGTAGTCTTGGGAGCGTACAGCTGGATAAATAACGATGAATATAATTATCTGTATAACCTATACACTTATACTAGAAGAATATTAGGAACCTAGCTCTAACACCATACTCTCCACTTATCTTTAGTGTACTATTTATTAGGACTCTTCTATGTGTCACACTACCTTATCACCATATATCTCTTACCCCTGTCTAGACTTAGGAATCTCAACTATAACATATGAATATTCATAGTACCTTAATATTCTCTTCTAGACCATCATCTTTCTTTGGGATAAAATAAATATGATACCCCAAAATACTACAGGATGAAATGCTACAATGGTATATCCGTGCACTTGCGGATTTATCTATAAATGTAAGAAATACCAACAAACATTTTTGGCATCGTTGCCAGGGAAGAAATTGGTCTAAGAAGAAATATTAAGTACTTGTATATTGATATAGTTATTGTCAATGGGTGGCCGATCAGTCCTCCAAGGGGGCTACCTGAGGAGGTCAAAGAGTGGTCGGGGCGTCTACCAAAAGGATACGATGGTCGACCCAGAGACTATGCGAGCCAGGGATTTTAGATAGGTTCGGCCCTCCCGAAGGATAATAAGCCTACGTCATGTGTTCTTTGTTGGGGTGGTGTATGAATCAGAGTACAATGGTTTGAGTTCTTGGGGCTCTAGAGATTGGATCTGGCCTCCAAAGAATTGATCCCCCTCACCTGCGCGACCTGCCCTCCCTTTTATAGCTCAAGGGGGCAGTTACAAGAAAATTTGGGGGCCAAGAAAGGTAAGACTAAAGGCTAAAAAAGAAAGTACAAACATCATCTGAAAAGTACATAGAGACCCCCTGGGTCATGCGTGTCGTGGGTTCTCACGCTCCATCTTATATTGGGATCTGTCCTCTGTAGGTACCTTCTGCGTAGTCCTATCGGGTGACTCCATCTTCTGTCGGGTTGTCCCCTCCTTGTCTCCTCTACGATCCTTGCGAAGCAAGCCTTTCTCCCAAGGAGATCTAGGGTCGGGCTAATGAGTCGAAGTCAGAACAGAGGGGAGGTATGGGTGGCCGACCCCATGAATAGATCAGGCTTCTGACCCCCTCTCGAGGACTACCAGTCAACATCAACTGATCTTAACTCCGTTCTATGAGCTACCCCGAGTGATACCCCCCACAACAGCCCCCGAGCCTAGGGGTGAATAGAACATTTGTCCCTAGGGTTTGAGTTCTTCCTGGTCAGATCCCACGGCCGGCTCTTGAGGTCTTTTGAACATGCCCCGGCAGGTGCAGCCCCCAAATCTAGGACCAGATGGGACATTTGGGCCTAGGGTCAAAGTTCTTCCTGGTCGGGACCATGGGCAAAGTCTTCATGACATCCTAAGCGTGCTCTAGCAGGTGTAGGCCCCGAGCCTGGGGTTGGATGGTACATCCAGGCTTAGGGTCAAGTCCGAAAACATCACCCTCGGGATATCTTCAGGACATCATCTTCAGACTGGTGGCATTTTGTGGGATAAGGAGAGTCATTGCCCAGGGTCAGATGGCGGTCGGCGAGTTGTCGTTGCCCGAAGACCGACGACCAAGGTACCTCAGCCCGGAGGCTGATGGGGGTCGACCCGAAGCCATCAGCTCGGAGGCTGATGGCCGAGTTGCCATTTCTCAGAGGCTGATGGCGGTTGGCCGCGCTATAGCCCAGAGGCTGATGGCGGTCGACCAGAGGACATAGCCTAGAGACTAATGCCTGAGATGCCATGGCCCAGAGGCTGATGGTGGTCGGCCGCACCATAGCCCGGAGGCTGATGGCGGTCGGCCAGAGACCATAGCCCGGAGGCTGACGCCCGAGATGCCATAGACAGAGGCTGATGCTGGTCAGCCGCACCATAGCCCGAAGGCTGATGGCGGTCGGCCAGAGGCCATAACCCAAAGGCTGACGCCCGAGATGCCATTGCCCGGAGGCTGATGGTAGTCAGCATGGTCGGAGAAAGATGTTGATGGGTTGGTCATCAAGCAGTTGCCTAGACTCGAGGAACGCGCTATGCATTTCATCGGAGAAGGAAAGAGGATGTCAGATTTGGAAAGAGAGGCGGCGACGGTGGTAGGCTTATGACGGTCACTATAACCTTAAATTCGACCGTCAACTCCTGCATAAGTGGAACAAACTAGGCACATCAATGTAGTGGTAGGGTTAATTACTAACTCTTTCCACAAGTGTTGGTGATTAGTTATATGCAGGTGAATAATATATGAAAATGAAGCGAAAGTATGCTTTCGTGGTGAACAAACATAACTCCAATCAATCGGCGATCACCACATCAGCTTCCGATGGATCGAAGGGCCAACAAATCGGGTGAAACCACCTTAAAGTGGGGCCAAACACCCGGGAACTGCCGTAGGGGCCCACATGTCAGTGCCTGGAAAAAACAGGAGGGAACGGTGTTGACTAGGGTTTGGCCGAACCAATTTGGCGGCCGTTCATCCCCACCATTCACGTGGCAACTCCCTATTCGTCCCCAATGACGGTTAGGTGGGTATGGCGGTTACTAACCGCCATACAACTGACTTGGAGGGGTATTTAAGGAGGTCTTCACTTCATTTCAAGACACACTTCCAAGAAGATTAAAAGCTTCAGTCCAAAGGTTTAGTACTAGGTCTCTAGTACTAAGAAAACATGTTAGAGAGTGAGGGGAAGCTTTGAAAGGAGTGCCCCAAATGTCGGAGTTCTCTCCGAGGGGCACTGCGGAGGAGTGTCGGGAGTCCTGGCACCGACCTTCAGCCTTGTACCTCAACGGATACTTTCTTCAATAAAGTAAGTGTCCGTGATTTACTATGGTTGTTATACTTTTACTTTGAGTAATTTACTTTATCGTATTTACTTATGGGTTCATTGTCCATTCATTTGGGTGCTCTAGTACTAAGACCCCTGATAAAGACGGGTGTTCTTGCGCGAGGCTACAGTTGTATTCAATAGTTTAGACATGGTATCTAGGCTAGAGTTTACCTTTGTTTGCCTCGTCTCCACGGGTGAGAGGTAGGCGGCAGGTGGTGATAGCCCTGTCCGTCCTTTCTATTCCTCCATGTTCGGGTACGGTGTAGAGTTATAGGCCGGAATCACTCGGCAGACTGAGTGTAAGCCGGCGCCCAAAGTAAGTAAAGAAAGTAAAGTAATTTACCAGCTTCTTAGAGCAGCAACCATAGAAATCCTCTCTATACCTTAGCCTACCTAATCTTGGATGTCCTTGAATGATCCTAACTCTTTGATAATCCTCATTGTTCCTTGGATTCGATATCCCTTGGAATACTCCCTTGGTGAAGTGCTACAACGGTATTTCGTGCGCTTGCAGATTTTATCTGTGGTCATAAGAAATACCAACAAGCATTTCTGGCGCCGTTGCCAAGGAATGGTTGCCGATTTATCCTAAAGACTAGGTCATCCTCATATCTTTTTATTTTTTTTAGATTATAGAGCAATCTATCCAAAGCCTATCCGCTACAAAGGGCGAGTTCTTTGAGCCACCATCTTCTTCTGAACCAATTCTTTCATCGGCTTTGAACTCCGCCCGGCTTCATAGCCATGGTTCGGGAGCAATCCTTCTCTTGGCGCGATAATGAAAATCCACACCATCATCTGCAAGAGTTTCAGCTATTGTGTTCACGCTTTATGATCCCAGGCATGACACAAAGAACTTTGAAGTGGAAGTTGTTTCCCTTTTTGCTTACCGAAAGGGCGAAGCAATGGTACACTCTTGCCATAGAGAAAGCAAACGGTGAGTGGGAAGAACTCAGAGACAGATTCTGTCTCGCTTTTTTCCTGCTAACCCGTATCATAGCTTGCAGCAGACTGAGAAGGAAACTATAGGTGTAGCTTGGGCTAGGTTCTTAACTCTGATCCAATCTGGCCCCGACCTGTCTTTACCCGACCATGTGTTGTTGCAACACTTCTGGTCAGGTCTTGGTAAAGAGTCTGCCCTATATCTTGACCTCACATCTGGTGGTTAATTTTCACATAAGACTCCAACGGAAGGAAGGGAAATTCTATTTCATATCTTAGAGAACACCTCCTTCGTCAAATTATCATGAATCACTACCGGTGGGAGTCAAGGCAAGCAATGAGGATAATTCTCCAGCCGAATCCAATGCTTTACCTTGCATATCACAAGATACGGTTGTAGAAACCTTACCCGAACCGCGAACACCAAAGGATGAAGTAATTCAGTCTTTGGAGTTTTCCTTTAATTTCGAGGACGATCAGTTCCAGTTCCTCGAAATTCTTCTACAAAAAGAGAGCACCAGTTCCAGTTCCTCCTCTTGTGCCTCTCGATGATAAATTCCTTAGAGAGACCGTGAAGCGGTTAACATCTATTATGAGCCATGAGTGGTTGAAAAAGTGTGAATTGTCGTCCGAAGCAATTCGGATTAGTTCACCTTCGTCAACCATTCATTGCAACATAAGGGGAACTCTGGTTAAGGTTCTCTACAATCCCATTGTTGGGGTAAATATCATTTCTGATTCCCTAGCATTCACACTTCTGGGTAACAAACCTCTGACCCCGACCCTTAAAACTTTCAAAACTCCTCAAGGAGATATTCTAGAAAGTTATGGGATTTTGTAGAACATGACTGTGAGTCATGAAAACTTGAGGCAATCCTAGACTTTCATGTGTTCGTAGTTTTAGACTTCAACATTCTGATCGGGCATTTGCTTGAAAAGTTGTTCTTAGAAGCACCGACACTAGGAGTTCTCAACATCAAACTCGGGAGGGATTCGTTTTCACGTCCTATCTCAAGAGCTATGAACTCCATAGCTGAAGTCTCTCCCGCGTATGAGCCTATCGAGGAAGTCTTGGAGGTTTCTCCTGTTGAATCCCCAGAGTCCGTCCTTGAGGAAGAAGCTCCCTTCTTCACTCAAGAAACAGACGACTCTGGAGGGACAATTGAGCTTCCCATGATAGAACCACCATCACGACCTCCGATAGAGCTCAAACCTCTATGTTCTGGCCTTCAATACGTCTTTCTACACAGAGATACGGAATCGCCTGTCATCATCAATGACAAGCTTTTCGAGGATCAAACTTTCAAACTTATCTCCATCTTAAAAAAGCATCGATCTGTTCTAGGTCACTCACTCCAAGACCTCAAGGGAGTCAGTCCCACTCTCTGTACCCATCGCATCCCTACTGATCCAACTCTTACACCTTCTAGGGAGCCTCAAAGGAGGATAAACAATGCGATGAGAGAAGTGGTGAAAATATAGGTCTTAAATCTCCTTCATGCTGGGATAATCTATCTTGTTCCCTTTACTGAGTGGGTTAGCCCAGTTCAGGAAGTGCCAAAGAAGGGAGGTATGACGGTCATTGCCAATTTTCAAAATGAATTAATTCCGCAACATACTGTCACGGGATGGAGAAAGTGCATAGATTATCGGAATCTTAACAAGGCAACAAAGAAACATCACTTTCCACTTCCTTTCATCGATGAGATGTTGGAACAGTTAGCGAATCACTCTTTCTTTTGTTTTCTTGATGGGTATTCCGGCTATCATCAAATTTCCATCCATCCGACGACCAAAGTAATACCACTTTCACATGCCCCTATGGAACGTATGCCTATAGCAGGATGTCCTTCGGGTTGTGTAATGAACCCACATTGTTCCAAAAGTGCATGATGTATATTTTCTCAGACATGATCGAGCAAAACATGGAAGTTTTCATGGACGACTTCTCCGTCTATGGAAAAAATTCTGATCATTGTCTCGAGAATTTAGACAAGGTCTTACAAAGGTGTAGGGAGAAGGATCTGGTACTTAATTGGGAGAAGTGTTATTTCATGGTCCGTGAAGGCATAGACCTTGGGAACCTTGTGTCCGAAGGAGGGATAGAGGTGGACAAAGCTAAAATCTATGTTATCGAAAAACTTCCACCCTTATCAATGTCAAGGGAATCCGAAGCTTCTTAGGTCATATGGGGTTCTACCGACGGTTCATTAAGGATTTATCTCAAATCACTAGACCCCTCACACACCTCTTAGCTAAGGATGTTCCCTTTGACTTCGATGATGAGTGTTTGCGCTCCTTTAATATCCTTAAAGAAGCACTCATCTCTACTCCTATCATTCAGCCTCCCAACTGGTCGATGCCATTTGAAATAATGTGTGATGCTAGCGACTTTGCAGTAGGAGAAGTCCTTGGTCAAACCAAGGACAAGAAACATAATGTCATAGTCTATGCTAGCAAAACTCTAACAGGAGCTCAACTTAATTATGCTACCACTGAAAAAGCTATTTTTTTGCTATCGATAAGTTTAGATCTTACTTAGTTGGAGCTAAGGTAATAATTTACACCGATCATGTTGCCTTGAAATACCGCTCACTAAGAAAGATACTAAACCTAGGCTAATTAGATGGATTTTTCCACTCCAAGAATTTGACATCGAAATTAAAGATAAAAAGGAGTAGAGAATTATGTAGCAAACCACGTGTCTCGTGTGCATTATGTGCAGGACCTGCCCATCAATGAATGCCTACAAGACGAGCATGAAACTTTCTTTCTTGAATTTGAGGAACCTTGCTCTCCTAAAATATCTTTAGAACCTGTCACATTTTATGTCGTGAGCACATACAATCACCTTAAGGTGCTCACTAAAGAAATGTTTAGAAGGTTTGTTGTAGATGCATTTGTTTATCATAAAATGTTTGACACCACACTCTTGATTTTTTGATGTCCCGCGACACAAAAATCCAAGTGTGGGGGAGGATGGTACGTATCTCATAACAAATTCCATTCGTGCCAAAATTTCACCTTGGTTTAGAAATGATAATAGTTCTAACTTGCCTTGCTAAAAAAAACTTGAAAAAAATATCCTGCTTTCGACATTAAACAAAGCCCTCCTAGGAGGTACCGAAGTTCACCATTCATATACTCATACTTATCTTCACATGAATATAACTTGATAACATGCTTCCTTTATCTATTCTTGCATGCTCTGGTTTGAATTTTGATAGTCCATTCATAGGCTCTTTAAATTAAGCATGGTGCTTAGGTTAAAAAGTCTTTTTAATCAAACTAAACATGGTGTCGAGTTTGCTTAATGAACCGAGTTAATGCTCATATAGATCTTGGTTGTATAATTATGGACTCTTTTAGTTGATTCAAACTGGAGATAATCCTATGCATTGGATATTTGAGATAGATGCATAACATATAGAGCACGTGCAAAACCCTCGATGTTTATGTTGAGTTAATTTTAATCTAGCCATGGTTGAGTATAATAAAGTTGGTGAAAATAAAATTTCAAATAATAATAATAATAATAATAATAATAATTAAAACATGTAAGAAAGGTAAGAGATCTCTTTTCTCTTGTTCTTTTTGTTTATTTGGCCCATGGGTGATGTAGTCTGCACGCACAAAGTCCCATGAGGATTCAAGGTAAGTTTCCAGGTAAGTTTTATTTTAATTGAATAAGGTTCTCCGGTTTGTCACACCGGTAGAATTATTTCTTGTCTCCACTCATGTTGTGTCCAAATAAAGTTGTAGGTACAAAAGTAAGTGTTGGGGTGTCCCTCGCTTCGACACGCACAATCCCTCGGACCACCTCCACATTGTAACATATTTTAGCATGACGATGATGCAAGAAAACATAGCAAGACCTCATATGATTCAAACCAAATTTGGTCTCGCTCGTCATCATGCTCTCCCGTTGCGCAGGTTTGCAACTTTTATTTTTGCATCTTGCATACTAATAAATTTTGCTAGAGCCATAAGCATGAGCCTAAATAATCTTGGAGACATGACACATGTTGGTTGGCTTACATATACTTTATTCCATGACTTCCGCTCATATGCTGTGAAATCAATTATTTAGGGATAGCATGTTATTCGAGCTATTGATCTATGAGAGATAGTTTGGTAGTGAGCAACTTTATTTTGATGCTGCATAAAAATACTTGGGAATTTTATTTTGAAAAAATTCAAAAACCATAACTTTAACTCCTCGATGATGTTTTCTTCCTACCAAGGCCATATGTGGAATTACATGATTAAACTTATACATATGCTACTTGCCATCATTTTGAGTTTGGTCAAATAATTAGACCCTCGATAGAATCTTTTCATGTTTTCATTGATCAAAGTCTTGTCCATATCCACCATATAAAATTTGCTCTCCCTCTACAATAGAGGTTTAGCCAAAAAAATATCCATACTCCACATATATGCAGATTTCTACCCCGGGGATTTGCATCCACTATAGTCATCCACAAAATAAAGGCTCCAATCAATTAGTGATCATCCTACCCATGCCAAATGAGACATGAGCTATAGAAATAAAAGATAAAAGATTCATGATGCTCATGAAAAAGAAGAAAAAAATCTTCTCATGCAGAATGACTATGAAAAAAAAGAGAGAGAAAAATCAAAGCCATGTTCAGTAAAATAAAGTAGGAGGAGGATCATTCAAACATATGAACCACCAAAACAAATATTTTCTTTTTCCACTTTTCCACTTTTCCATCCACATACTCCAATACAAATAATATGCATAAGCGTGGTCATGAGTACATGATTAGTTTTGTTCTTGGATCCTTTGTTTGACTTTACAAAATATTTGACGAAAGTATGCCACACGATTTTCCCTACCTTGAGCTCCACATAAGCTTTATTAGAAGTAGGAGAATTTTGGGCGAGCATTGCCTTGGTGAGGAATCAAACACCTTGAGTGACATGAGAGAATCATCAAAGGAGTAAAGTCGTGTTTTTCATTTTTAAAAACTTATCAAAACCCCAAGTTATTTAATGCAGAAGAAACCATAGTAGATTACATCTAGATTGTTCCATTTTTAAATACTTAGAATTTCATGGTAGGCACATACAAATTCACAGTTATGAACAGGTCTAGGAATATCATTTATGTTAGCATCATACCAATAATGTATCATCCACCTTAGTAATGTCGACCTTTACTCGAGGACGAGCAAAGATTAAGTGTGGGGGAGTTTGTTGATGGTCACTATCACCTAAAATCCGACCATCAACTCATGCATAAGTGGAACAAACTAGGCACATCAACGTAGCGGTAGGGTTATTTACTAACTCTTTCCACGAGTGTTGGTGATTAATTGTATGCAGGTCAATAATATATCAAAATGAAGCTAAAGTATGCTTTCGTGGTGCAGAAACATAACTCCAATCAATCGGCGATCACCACGTCAGCTTCCCGCAGATCGAAGGGCCCACAAGTCGGGTGAAACCACCTTAAAGTGGGGCCAAACACCTGGGAACTCCCTTAGGGGCCCATATGTCAATGCCTGGAGAAAAAGGGGGAGAACGACGCTGACCAGGGTTCAGCCAAACCAATTTGGCGGCCGTTCATCCCCACTTTTCACGTGGCAGCTCTCTATTCGTCCCCAATGACGGTTAGGTGGGTATGGCGGTTACTAACCACCATACAACCGATTTGGAGGGCTATTTAAGGAGGTCTTCACTTCATTTCAAGACACACTTCCAAGAAGATTAAAAGCTTCACTCCAAAGGCTTAGTGCTAGGTCTCTAGTACTTAGAAAATAGGTTAGAGAGTGAGGGAAGCTCGAAGGAGTGCCCCGAATGTCGGAGTTCTCTCAGGGTAGTTCGAGGGAGTGTCGGGAGTCTCGGCACCGACCTCCGGCCTTGTACCTCAACGGATACTTTCTTCAATAAAGTAAGTGTTCGTGATTTACTATGGTTGTTATACTTTTACTTTGAGTAATTTACTTTATCGTATTTACTTACGGGTTCATTGTCCATTCATTTGGGTGCTCTAGTACTAAGACCCTTGATGAAGATGGGTGTTCTTGCGCGAGGATAGAGTAGTATTCAATAGTTTAGACGTGGTGTCTAGGCTAGAGTTTACCTTTGTTTGCCTCGTACTCCACAGGTGAGAGGCCGGCGGCAGGTGGTGACAACCCTGTTCATCCTTTGTATTCCTCTACGTTCGGGTACGGCGTAGAGTTGTAGGTCGGAGTCACTCGGCATACCGAGTGTAAGCCAGCACCCGATGTAAGTAAATAAAGTAAAGTAATTTACCAACTTCTTAGAGCCGCAACCATAGAAATCCTCTCTATATCTTAGCCTACCTAATCTTGGATGTCCTTGGATGATCGAACACTTTGATAATCCTCACCGTTCCTTGGATTCGATATCCCTTGGAATACTCCCTAGGTGAAGTGCTACAACGGTATCCATGCACTTGCGGATTTTATTTGTGGTCGTAAGAAATATCAACAGGGCTTCATTTAGACGGAGGTTGAAGACGGTATTGTTCATGGGCCCACATGTCAGCGAGAGGAGGGGCAGAGCGACTCAAAACAGACTTGCGGTTGCTTGCGGGCTGAGGAGAAATGGATGGGCCGAGGAGAGAGAGAAAAGGGAGGACAGTGGGCCGGACTAGAGATAGGGAGGGAAGATAAACTTTCCAAAGTTGGCCCAGATGAAGAAAAAATTTTTAATTAATTTTCCATTTAAATTAATCATTCAAATGATCTTTAAATTTTCATAAATACTTCCAATGATCAAATAATTTCAAGAAAAATTCTAAAAATAGTTGGGCACTCAAAGTATCTAATAAAATTATAATTAGATCATTTAATGATTAATTTATTTAATTAAATAATTACTAAAATATTCTTTGTACCATTAAAAGTAATAATTGAGCTCAAAAAATCCGAGAAAATTTCGAGAGTATATTTAATAATGGAGAATTTGATAAAAATTAAATCCTCCCATGTTTTATTTAAGAAATTTTATTTCCCACATTCACTTCACTTGTAAATTAATGAAATTTATTATAAATTCAAGAAATGATTTTTTATTAATTAAAAATACTTTTGATGCTCAATTTGATGTTCAAATTTTCATAGATTTTTATTCAAACACTTTCTTTAATTATTAAATAATTTTGTGAAATTCCTTTTTACGACGATTTATATTTAGACGATTTTTAGGGTGTGACAGTAGCTTCGGCAGTCGGGTGAACTAGACCCCAAACCTAACCCCACATCGCCTCGGTGGCGGCTGGTGGTTGCGGTAGGCGAGCGGCTCTAGTGAGCAAAGATGGATGGTTCGGCTTCATCATCTTCGGTCGTGTGTCACTTGCCTTTGGTGAGTTGGCCTTGGGCAATTGTCCATTGTGCGGGACGTAGCTGGAGGCACAAACGTCGAGGACCCCAAAGAATCCAAACAAGAAGTTTGTGAACTGCCCTTCTGTTGAACATGTGAGTATATGTTGTACCATTACTCTTGGTTGAATTATATTCTTGGTTGTTCAGTGAGTTCATGCAATGAAATTTGGATTTGCAGACACATAGGAATCTCAGTACGAGCAGTTTTTGGCTGATGGTCGTGTAGGAGAGGGACATCAGCGAAGGCGATATAGTCATGTTGAAGCAATGTCATTGATGGGGACTCTGGTCTCAGAATTGAAGGAATATAGGACAGTGGGACGAATGTTAGTGTACCTTGGAGTTGTGCAAGCTTTATTGCTGTTGTTAATATTAGTAGTTGTCATTAGAAAGTAATGAGTATTTGGTATGAATGTAATGTGGAATTTCTGAATGTAATATGGATTTCTGAATGGAATGCAATTCTAGATTAAGCTATTTGAGCTGTGTGTTGCTTTGTATTGGTTTGATATGGCAGATGAGAAAATTTTGACAGCAGATCAGTATAGTTTTGATAGAAAATTTGGCAGCAACTCTACATAATTTTGAGAGAATTACATTCCAGATTGCCATTAAACTTTGTCTACATAGAACCCATAGATGAAAGTCTTCAGGCCTACCCATTGGCCGAAAAACAAAAGAAATGCACATAGCACATAGCTCATATTGTCATGTTGCCATACAGTCAGATAAAGGAGGGCATGTTTGCATCCCACAACTACACAAAAGACAACAGAATGCCATTAAACTTGGTCTACGCAGTTGCCACCAGCTGCATTCTTGCATCGAGCTTTTCCTTTATTCTTCTCATAGTTAATGCTTGGAGTAGCAATATCCAAATTGAGTGCTCTAGCCCTGCTCCTTGTTATTGGACTTGTTTGAGTGACCCCGGATGCAATTGATCTTGAAGGTGTGGACCTGCAAAAAGAGATAATGGAGATAAATATGTAGAACATAGATAACACATGTATAACATAAAAAGCATAACTTTGAATATACACATTTGCTGATGAATGTTCTATAACAGGATCTATGATAGAAAGCACAACTTTCTTGATTCTTTTTCTCTTGGACTTTAGTGGGGCTGGTGGTGGGGCAGATGGGTCAATATCAGCCGCTTAACCCAAATACAGTAAAGGATAATAAATATATGTATTGATAACCTAGCTGATACTGGAAAGGTAACTATGGATCGGCTAGTACTCCGATGATTCTTATGAAAAGATATTATCCTTGAACCACATGCTTAGGCCGGAAATCGGTCGTCGGTTGTTGATGGCAGGCCGATTTCGGCTTATGATGTCCGACAAGAATGAGATCTTAACATAAGAGGCGGTCCTAACATAAATCTAATAATAAATATACTAAAAGAAATATATTAGGGCAGATAAGGCCGGCTGAAACCCCGGCACTGTCTCTTAAACATATAAATCTAACCGAACAGATCATTGGAAGTTCTAAAAACGACTTAATAGTTCAACATTGATGCAGCATTAAGTATAAAAAGAACAACCTGATCTGTTGTAGCTGATTTATACCTCTCAAGACGGTGGATACCACATATAAACCAGCCAACCTTTAGATCTAGCCCTATTGGTTGCGGGTTCTTGATAGAACTGGCCAATGGCAGGATAGATCTAAACATTACTATAGTTTATATGCGATATATGGTAAATAGCGCAATATAAACCCCTGAATCTAATGTGTCATTACGATGGAAGCACTAGAATCAGCAAAATATACTACTAATGACAAGCATTTACCTAGATTTGGGGATCAAAACGATGCAGCCCATAGCCAAGCCAATTACTCCTCTGAAGAAAAAATGTTGGCGATGCGCCGAAGGTTGTTTGATTGATTGTGATGAATGTTAATTACAGGGGGTCTCGGGTCCTATTTATACCCAATATAACATTATCTGTACATACCCTGGACTCTATCTAAACTACTGTTTTAAAATACGACGATATCCAGGAAGGACCCACGTCGCATTACACTGAACAGTTTAAACAAACTCCTAATTACAGATAAAATTGCCGTTACAGGACTCTATCCATGGATGGCAATATCTTTTAATGCACAGTCTAATAACCGATTTTTTTGTTTATCTTCAAATATCTGCACCAGAAATGGTTTCATCTTCTCTGAACCTAGAATCGGCTATCGGTTGCCCTTATCCGATTCAATCCTTAGCCGACTGGCATCGCAGCCGATTGCTTCTCAGCCGATGCAGCCTCTGTTTCTTTGTCAAACCAGCCGATCCGATTCTGCTTCACCTTTGCCAGGACTTAGGGATTCAATTACCAATCTTAGGTGTTAACACATGCCCACCAAGTCCATGATACGAAGTGTTACGGATTTGTTGACTGTTCAAATTCCCGCTCTTTTCTGACCTAAACCGCTTCGGCTGCCCTGAGTGCCCTTTAAATAGCCCTTCGCTTCAACCGAAACGATTACGCTTTCAAAACCCACTCAAACACTTCGCAAACAAGCTTTCGCTTCCTCTCTCCTCTTCGGTGATTCACTGGCGTCCTTCATCAGATTCCAGCGCCCTTCGCAGATCAGGACACATTCTCATCTTCGACAACACCGATGGCTTCCAACACCGTCGCCGCGTCGAGCACCTCCGTCGCACCGGCCACCGCCGCTGCACCAGCCGTCGCTGCCGCACCGGCCGCCACCGTCGTCGAGTTCCCTGAGGTACACCCGTCGGTCCAGAACTCTTTTTCTTCGGATTTACTTCTCCAGCCATGCTTCCAGCCTTGTTGCATTCATCCTGCTTTTAGCCATTCTTGATTAGCGTTTTTCCTCTTTCAAACTGTAGCACCTGTCACATCAAGTGGTCATCCCCAGTTTGAACCAAGAAAGAGGTACTTTCTCGGTCCCATCGGCAACACTGACCCAGCCGATGTGATTATAGCCAAAACCAACCAGATCCCTTACAACACCAACAAGCCATCCCTAGCCCACTGGAACGGGACCTTCAAGTCGTGGCCGACCACCGACGCGGCTTGGGTTGAATGGTATAAGAGGGTGCGATCGGCCAAATACGCTCAGTGGGAGGAAACCGGGATTGCCCAGTGCTTGGCCCTGTCCGTCGCCGGCATGGAGAAAGATGAGCCGCTTCTGTCGGCTGCAACATACTTCTGGAATGACAGCTT
The DNA here is from genome assembly GCA_019925245.2 of Oryza australiensis. Classification (NCBI taxonomy): domain Eukaryota; kingdom Viridiplantae; phylum Streptophyta; class Magnoliopsida; order Poales; family Poaceae; genus Oryza; species Oryza australiensis. The sequence goes on along the minus strand of JAIFGZ020000597.1, from coordinate 388,714 downwards.
CAACGCCTTCATATTCTGGCAAAGGCCGATGACAATCACATTAGCCGACGTGTACATGACGACCGGACTAGACATCCTGGCGTCGGCTAACCCCCAGCAACCTAAGCCGAAAGGGATAGCATCAATTCAAAACCAAGGCCATCGGCGGATGGAGCGACTTCATCGCTCAAAATATGAAGGACGGATCAGTCGGCCATAGGGAACACGCCGCTTTTCTTACGATGTGGCTTGAGAAATTCTTGTTCTGTGGATCAAGCTGCGGGCCGACCGCCAACTGGTAGGTCGTAGCCGAAATCCTGGCCGATGGGGGCAAGCTTGCGCTGGGGAAATACCTCCTCGGCTATCTATATCAGATGCTGCATCAGGCCGCCGCGAAGATAGCCGCCAATGCCCCTGTCAACACCGGCGGCCCTTGGTGGTTCTTGCAGATCTGGCTGGTGCTGGCGACCCAAAAAATAGCCGGTCGGCTCCCTCTGACTGAGGCTGTTTTCACAAGGCTAGAGCCGATCGAAGATGAAGACGGCAACCAGATCACCACCACCATATGCATGAGCTATGGAGAAGCAGTAGCTGCTCATGCGGGCTCAGGGCAATCGGCCGACCTGCTGGCCGAATGGTTCATCGCCCTGTACGACAGGCTATCACGCGAGACCAGGGACTGTTTGAGTTGTCGGCCGACTTCAATTGGGAAGACATCAATTCAACCGACAACCCAAGGTGTAGGGAGCTGTTCATCGCCGCTCTGATCCCCTGCATCCTACCGACCGGGATCCACCAGGGCCGATCAGTGGCCAAAAGTTACGAATTTTACTACCCGGTGTCGGCTGCGAGACAGTTCAGTCTTGGGCAACTGCCCGTCGGCTTCTACTATGTCGACAAGATTGAAACGAGGGGAGTGGTGAGCCAGGATTTGATAATGCATCGGCTGCTGAATATAGCTGGCCCTCCCTCGGCAGCATCGGCGAGATGACCCTAGCGCTCAAGAAAAGCACGGCCTACGACCAATGGTGGGCCGAACTCAAGCGACACATCTTCCACCAGCGGTCATCTTATTACGTTGATCTGCTCCTGCACGAAGAGATCCCTTCGGTAAGCTTTAAACTCCAAATGATTTTTCTCTTCTTATCATGGGCTGATATAGCCGATTAACTCTCGCCCTCTGGATTGCAGGAGACGGAGACGGAGCGGCCGACAGTGAGCGACTCCGGGCTCCCATCAAATACCGTCTAGGTGTTCTGGATGGGGGCGGCCTCGCTCCATCGGCGATTGGCTGGGGAGCAGCGAAGCTGGCGTCTTTGCTGCGTGGGCAAGTGCGCGAGCCGATCGCTCACAAGAAAAGGGCCGTGCCCCTCGTACAGCCATCGGCCACGCCTGCCCCCAAGAAGCTGAAGGAGAAGAAACCGGCAACGCTAGCCGATAGCCTCCCCCTTTGGACCCGATCATCGCGCAGTTCCTCGACGCCGTTGCCAGCGAGGAGATGCCAGTGGTTGTTGGAGCGGCGGCTGAACCCGAGAGCTCTAGCCACGAATCTGTCAACGCTCCAGCCGACGTCCCGCCAGTTCCAAGTCCCCCCGCGAAAAATCGGTCGGTAAGCCCTCGTCTCATCAAATTCGGCCTTATGATGATATCACTTGCATCTGACTGAACAACTCTTCTCAGGTCAAGAAATTGGCTGGCCGCACTCCACGTCACGTGCCATCGGTAACTGCCTCTTGCAACTTGATCTGTAGAAATTAGCCGACTTGACAACTAACCCTTTCTTTTGCAGCCCCCACGATCTCTGTCGGCTGCCCCCCAGGCACCCAGTGAGCATGTGGTGACTGCCGCAGGTGGCGGCAACAGCGCCGCGATGAGGCCCCGATGGCTGCAGGCGACGAACCAACCGAACCAGTCGCTCCGACCCCGGTACCCACGGTAAGCCGACTGAATTTGATGATCGGCTCTGCCAACTCAACATTCTCTTGAAGGATTATGCGGAGGCTACGCTAGCCAAAAACAAAAACTTTTAACCGGGGAAACCAGGAACACTTGCAAGTAAGGGTCGATAGATCGTTACCGATTGGAGTAGAGTGCGGCGGAATAGCCAATCGGGGCAATCCGATCGGAACAGTGTAGCCGATTCCCGGAGACGGCCGGTTCGCCAATCAGCCGATTCGAGTCGTCGGCCGCGTTCTCACGCCTCGCTCCGATGCGCCCGACCGCGGCCGATTCCACCACGGCCGATCGCTCCGATTGCAGCCGATCCGAAGCCGATCAAGAGCGCGCAACGTAGCGCCGCCTCTCCGGTATCCACACGTCCGGGGACGAACGCCGTACACTCGTGTGCTAGCACGCGATGCAACGCTAGGGTTTGGCTCGAAAGTGGGGAGGGTTTCCGTGGAGATTGATCTCGACGACTTCTGTTGCACACGATGCAATTGACGTATCGTAGCTCTCCACCCCTCCCTCCTTTATATAGAGTTGGTGACCGGGACTAGTGGCCGATTAGGACTCTATTTTTGAATCGGATCTCATCCGTATCTCATAGAGTTGGCTGCCCATACGTCGTAAGCCCATAGGACTCTATCCGATCGGATCCCTATCCGATCGAGCCGTATCCGAGTCCAACTCGAATGCCTGTTCTTATCCCCTTAAGCGTGCGACCACAGCAGGTTCAGGTATACTCGGTTTCGGCTATAGTCTAACTTAGCCGACCGTCGGCTCGAGTCCAACTCAGGCCGACATGTCAACAGGCGGCGCCTAGCGGCACATATTGACACCATAGTATACAAGAATATAATATCGGCTCTGAACCTGTAATGTGTACAAAAATCCCTTTGCCTCACGATACCAGTTAAGCTATAGGCAAGATGTGTGCCATCCCTTCAATAGCTTAACCATTCACTCGAACTGTATTGGATTATCTGTCTGTTGATTGACTCCTCAATCAACTTAGCATGGCCATGCATTTCCATAATCCATTACCTCGAGGGGCCCAGAGATATCTCTCCAAAGGAGGGGCAAATTCCATCTTGATCACTCACATCCCACTCCATGTTACATAGCAAACCCAAAAACTACCTTTATAACTACCTAGTTACGAAATAGCGTTTGGTAGTCCCAAAGTAGGCTACTACACATGTTGGAATCCATGGTGATCTCAGGTCTAAGGACTTTGTACCAACACTACCTGAGACCAACTAATGGCACATTAATTCCTGTAGTGTCTCATGGTGTGTCTATCCAACAATGTGTTCTCCAACACATATGTCCATGTTTATTGATTTGGTATCTTCATACCCATGATCTATGAGACATGATCATCAATCAATAAACATGCCGATCTTTAATCATATTTGTTCCAACAATATGACATATGATCAGGGATCGTTTAGAAATAGATTCATACATAAAGAGTCTCATAAATAAGTCACGTACTTATTGATCAATACAAGATGTCTATTTCATGGAACTGAATAACACTTTATTCATAAATACATAAACATTGACGTGATATCCAACATCTCCATGTTGCCTCTAGGGCATATCACTAACATCTCTAATCATCTTTCTCTTTGCAGAACATAGCTGACCTCAATTTTGACATGTCGGAGTTCGAGGAGTCCGGTGAGATCGGCAAGGAGGCGCTGGTGACGCCGGCCGAGGACCTGAGGGCCACCCTAGCTGACATCGGCAACCGGCTGGAGGCCTCGCTGGACGCGCTGGTGGTCGACAGCGGCTCAATCCACACGCGCTTCAAGGAAATGCAAGGCCAGTTGCCGGAAGCTCTAGCCGACGCCATCGTGCCGGCCACCTTCTTGGAAGCCCACCAACTCAAATATGAGCGGGCACGGCAACGGATAGCCGACCGTCGTGAGAACCAGATGTGGTCGGCCACCCTCCAGTCGACCAAGGAAGCCATTGAGAGCCAGAAGGCCGCCTTCGACCGCCTGAAAACTGAGCCGGCGGCCAACCTCGAGCAGCTCCTCTCACGCCAAGATCAGCTGATGGCTGATCTCATTCAAGTCACGAACGAGATCGACGTCCACAAGGAGTACATGGCCGGGCTGCCAACCGAAATCGATGCTCAACGCAAAAGTATCAAGGTGGCCGTGGCGCATCTCCGGGATCTGGTGAAAGGCATCCGGCCGGTGGCTGGGTCTAAGGCTCACGACGTCAAGGCCATCGAGGAAGTGGATCAGATTAGGCGGACGGCGCTGTTGGCCATAGCCAATTTCTTGAAACAATGAACTTGTAATATTTTAACATTCTGAGCTCGGCTACTGCTTCCTGTAATATACTTGCCAAACTTTTGTAATGAACTTTAATTCTGATCAACTGCTCAAACTTTTGTAATCGGCTCTGGACCTTGTGTAATATAGTTTGCTAGTTTTGTGCAACTGTGCTTGTGGATGAGATCGGCCCCGGCCACATGTAGCATCTTGGTATGACCGTCAATTCTGAATCTCTTATGCTGAACTCGTCCCTAGCCAGCCGTGCCAGATCATGCTTGCTGATTTGAAACCACACCACAACCGTCGATCGTAACGCTTGAATTACGACCGTTGATCCCAATCACTTAAAACACTTTTATATTGACTGCTGATTACGAAGCTTAAAAATTAAAATTTCCTGATCCCCAATTTTGCAATCGGCTCATGTATGTATATGCCCCCCAAATTTTGTTGATAGCTTCGGTGTCGACAAAATTGTGAATTCAAGCCGTTCGCGCATCGTTGCCGTTGCTATCGGCCAATCGTTAGCCGATCGTAGAAAACGGAGGAAAAAAATGTTGCATAAAAATGCCTAAAGGCGATGCCTTATTGGAACAGGACATCGACTGTCATAAATCGGCTAAGCAACCAGAGCCAAATCATGAGTTGATCCATACACTTGGGTAGTATTTCTTCATGTATTTTCCATTAAGAGCTCTTCCAAATACTTCTCCATCTAACCCTTCTAGCATGTAAGCTCCTTTAGAGACGCATTTGTGAATCTTGAAAGGCCCTTACCAATTTGGTGACCACTTGCCGAATTTGTTATCCCTGGATCCAATCGGCAGTATCAATTTCCAAACGAGTTCGCCTTCCTCGAAAGATTTAGGCACCACTTTTTTATCATAATGTCTGGCTACTCGTTCTTTGTCCCTTGTAACTTTTTCCAAGGCCCTCATCCTGGATAAAACTAAGTCTTCTGATTTGTCCACCATCAGGTGATAATAATCGTCAGCTGTAAGTTGATCGTATAGCTGAATGTGCCTTGAGTCGAGACGCTTTCCCATGGTAGCACCGCCTCGTACCCATAGACCAGCTTGTACGGAGGGACTTGAATTGATCCGTGGCATGCCATCCGATACGCCCACAGTGATTCGGCTAATCGGCTGTGCCGTTGTTTAGGGTACTCAGAGATCTTTCTTTTAATCAACTTAATCAAACTTTTATTTGAGGCTTCGGCTTGCCCATTGGCCTGTGCGTAGTACGCCGAAGAATTAAGTAGCTTGACCCCCATGCCGTCAGCAAATTGAACAAACTCATCTGATACGAAGATAGATCCCTGGTCTGTTGTTATCGTTTGTGGGATGCCAAATCGGTAGATAATATGTTCTTTGACAAACTCGATTGTGTCCTTAGAATCCACTTTTTTTAGAGGGACTGCCTCCACCCATTTTGTGAAATAATCTGTCGCCACCAGAATGAAATTTATGCCTTTGCTTGAGGGTGGATTGATCTGGCCGATCAAATCAATGCCCCATCCTCCGAACGGCCAAGGCTTAATAATTGGGTTCATAGCCGACGCTGGTGCTCGTTATATGGCGCCAAATTTCTGAAAATCTTGGCACCCCTTGTAATATTTGAAACAATCCTCCAGCATCGTCGGCCAGAAATACCCTGCTCCGCGAAGCAGACACTTCATTTTGTGGGCCGATTGATGCGTGCCACAAATCCCTTCATGCACTTCTCCGATGGCTACTTTGGCCTGATCGGCTCCCAAACACTTGAGCAGCACACCATCAATCGTCCGATAGTATAGATCTTCATCGAGTAAAACATATCTCAATGCCTTGTATCGCAATTTCCTTGTAGCCGATTGAGAGGGGTTTTGGAGATAGCTGTAAACTTCAAACCTCCAATCATCGGCTGTAATGGCGGCAACCTCTATATCTATCTCTTTCAACATCGGCCGATAGCCCGATTCCCCTTGAGCTAAATCATTGGCTTCTGTGTTCTGCTCTCTGGGGATATGTTTCAAAGTAACTAGCCAAAAACCGTCCATTAATTCTCGGCATTGCTGATAATAGACCATCAGCGCATCGTTTTTGCATTCGTATTCTCCTGATAATTGGCTGATGACCAATAATGAGTCTTCCATTATTTCGATGGCATCGGCTTCAACTTCCTTGAGTAGATGTAATCCTTTAAGGACGGCTTTGTATTCGGCTTGGTTGTTTGTAGCGTGGGGGTTGATGGCGAAAGCAAATTCGAAACTTGCCCCCCTGGGTGAAATAATGACTAAGCCGATGCCATATCCGTTGGTGCAAACCGAGCCGTCAAATGTCAGAGTCCAAGGCATAATTTTCACTGAGCCGATCGAATCATTCCTGTTTTCCACAATGAAATCGGCTATAGCTTGTCCTTTGACTGCCCTGGGTGCCTGATACCTCAAATCAAATTCTGTTAGTGCAAAGATCCACTTCCCAATTCTTCCTTTCAACACTGGAGCCGATAGCATATACTTAACTACATCGGCTTTGCAGATTATTGTGCACTCGTTGGATAGCAGATAATGCCTTAACTTCGTACATGAAAAATAGAGGCATAGGCATAGTTTCTCCACAGGCGAATACCTTGTTTCTGCGTCTAGTAACCGTCGGCTGAGATAGAAGATGGCTTTTTCTTTGCCCTCAACTTCTTGGATCAAAACGGAGCCAATTGACTTGTCATCGGCTGATAGGTACAGCTTAAATGGTATCCCTTTCTATGGAGACATCAGCACTGGAGGGGAACTCAGATAATCTTTTATGTTGTCTAAAGCCTTTTGCTGCTCTGCCCCCCATGTGAATGGTTGATCGGCTTTCAGCCGAAGCAGTGGTGTGAACGGCTCCATCTTTTCTGAGAGATTGGCTATGAATCGCCTGAGAAAATTGATTTTGCCGATCAAAGATTGGAGTTGTTTCTTGTCCTTCGGAGGCTGAATTGTCTTGATAGCATTTATGCTCCTTGGTGTGACCTCAATTCCTCTTTCATAAACAAGAAATCCCAGGAACTGGCCAGCCGATACGCCAAACGTGCACTTGAGTGGATTCATTTTCAGACCATATTTCCTCGTCCGTTCCAACACTTGTCTCAGGTCGGCTATATGGCCCTCTATCTCCCTGGACTTGACAACCACATCATCAATGTAGATCTCTACTAGTGAGCCGATCTGTAACACCCTGAAAATCCGAAGTTTTAAAAATCGAAACATGAAAATCGAAACTTGCAAAAATTTTCTATTTGATTGCATCTTATCGTGTTTATTCGTCTTTTATTCGCAAGTCTTTGATGCCAAGTTAAATAATTGAATATCTACTTTGAAGGGAAAAAGTCGATAGGGTTTTAAAATCCTAAAAGAAAGAAAGTTGCAAATATCATAAATAAAATTATAAAAATAAAGATTTAGGGAAGAGTTAAGGTTTAATAAAATTTGCTTTTGAACAAAAGGGTATTGAATTTTTGGGTGCAATACAAAAATTTACTAAGTTATAAATAAGAACAAAAAGTATAAAAAAAATAATAAATATATAATTAAAATAATATATATGTATTATATATTTGGGAAGGACGAGCAAAAATAGAAAGGGGAAAAAGGAGAAGAGAAAAAGAAAAGAAAAGAAAGAAAAGAAAGAAAAGAAAAAAAGGAAAGGAAAAAAAAGAAATTTTGGGAAAATTTTGGGGAAAATTAGAACAAAGTTTTTGGAAAATATTTGGGAAAAAAATCTTTGGGCAAAAATATATATTTTATCGGAACAAATTGGGATTCCAAAAATAATTAGGGACTAACTATTAAATATGAATTTGGAGATATTTAACCGTCGCATAGTTTATTTATCTAAGAATTTATTTATAACTTAGCTTGTCGTCAAGTATTATTTTTATATAGATTTTCTAAACTTAAAAATCTAAATTATTTATTATAGTGTCTAGCTTCAAGGTTAATTAATTCTTTTTGGATTCAATTATAATAAACCCTAGGGCTTGTCGGCCCAATAAAAATTGGATAAAAATTTGAAGTTAACCATTCCTTTTTGTTATTTTAATTTGAGTCATCAACCATAATTTTTCTCAAATTTAAAAGGGACTAACCTAAAATAATACCACACCATAGTAATTAAACCAGTTCAATATGAAACTTTAAATCTTTGTAACTCGCTCATCCAAACTCGGATTCTATCGAGGCTCAAACCTAAACTTATGTAAAATCGTAGCCTAGTGTTAGAAGCCGCTTTTGCAATTTATTTGGATTTCATTGGATTTTATTTGAATTCTAATTGAATTCAATTGGATTTCTGGCACGTACGGTAGAGTCCAAGGGAGCTGTTGCGAACATTGAAGACTCAAGCCGACAAGGTCACGAGCAAGGCAAGTCATCACTCCTTCGAACATATTGATCCTATTTTGCGAAATGATGTTGATTTAAACTTCAAACGTGCATGCTATACACAAAACACCTATGCTTGATATACCATGCCTTGATATTGATTATCTTTATCTGTAATCTTTGTAAACCTCGATGTGACATAACCGAAGACTTTCTTCGGTAAAATGCTTAGCAATGCTATTATTATATTCATGCATACTCATGTTTTTTACAAAGAGCTATATGCTTGGGCAACTACCTTTGGGAAAGGTAGTTGAGATACGGCATGTGGAGACATGAGCGCCACATTGCCATGAGAATGACCAAATGAGTTTTGATGAAAACTAAAAATACCAAACAAATATTTTAGACTGGGGCGGCTGAATGATTTGGGTGGATTCCGGAAAAGGCAAGTGCCGACCCTGGTCAATTAAGGACCGAGCCATGAGATAGCCGGGAAACGAGCCAGTACAACCGTACTTCTCGAATGGGTATAGACCTAGTGGAGTAGATATCCGAATGGAGGCAGTACCCCTGCGTAGTGGTTCAGGTGTTGGGTTGAGTTAAAGGCTTACCAGTAGGGGATTTACCGCTGGCAAGTACATGGGCAAAGAGCGGGTCATACGATCAATATGAGGAGATGAAGATAGAGGTTGGAAATTGAAGATGGAGCAAGTCTTTCTCTTACCCCGGGAACGCCAGAACTCCTCTCACTGCTAGGAAACGACGGCTAGAGTGCATGAGAGCTTAAGTTCATGGAGCGGGTACTGCCAAAGTGAGGTTATCAAAAAGCTTTGCCGTGACCGTCCCATATAAAGGGATGTAGGCTCATTCAATGGGCAGTTGCGGAGTACGGGTAAAGTGTACATCCACTGCAGTGTGAGTAAACCAATCTATTCGAATAGCCGTGCTCGCGGATATAGAGCATCGTGAAAAGACTTTCGCTTGGCTAGACTCATAAATTTTAAAATGATGCGATGGGTTTGCATGATGATTCTTATTCACTGGTGGATCAACTTCTCGAAAGGCGAGAAGGGTAGACTCCCCAGAAAACCATGACGATCCGGTGGTGGGAAGCTATCCTCGGGATCACAATGGATGGTGGACAGAATCATCGCCGACTTAATGAACTATGGTAATAAAACTTGACCTCGTTAGACATTAGGTTTGTGAAATGATTTACGAAAATTGGCTTTATGCAAAAGAACCAGAGCCATCCTTTGAATGACCCTATCATGTGCATCATTCCGTGTTGGCTTGCTGAGTACGTTGGGTACTCATCCTTGCTATACGCACAAACCTTCAGATGAAGGAAACGAAGAACTGGAGGACCCCTATTCTTACTACGAGGATGAATGAAGACATTGGAGCGCAATAGGTCTTAGTCCTCGGTAGTTGCCTGTGGCAATCGACATGCCGCTGCCTTCCGTCTGCTATCTTGTCTAATCTCTTATTTTGGTTGTATCTGGACCTGTAGGTCCTGCATGTAATGATATTGCCTTCGGGCCTATTATTGTAATACTTTTGGTGTAAGACTATTCGTGCACTTTGCACCTGATAATTCAGCACTGTATTTGTGGGTACCAAACTACTCGATCCAGGGAAATGGTACTACGAACACGAATGATTCCCGTCCTCAAAAACGGGGGTCCACAGAGCTGGTATCAGAGCAGTGCGACTATAGGATAAGACCAACTGGCGCCCCACCCCCTTTATAGTTGGTTAAAGGGAATTATCCCTACATAGGATTATTTTGAAAATACAGACTATTTTCACAAAACAAGTATGTTTTTCCTTACGCCCTTGACCCCCAATTTCTCTACAAACATTTGATTTTACCAATTACCTTTCTCTAAACCCTAAACTATCTTCAAAAATAGATATAGGACTGTGACCCTATTAAAACTTGGGAGATTGTTTGTTCCACCCGCTAAAGCAATAAGAGTACACAGGAATAAGGTCCCAACCAGAGCTTAATTTTTCTTCTGATTTCTTTCTCTCTCTGACAATAGATGGGAAAGAACAAGGGCAGGAAATCAAGATCTCAGCAATCTCATGGATCAACCCAGAGCGACCCTATGGACATTCCACCCTCTTTCCCTATGAATCCGACCTTAGCCCAAATAATGGCTAACCAGACACAATTGATGATCATGATGGTGCAGCAAATGCAATGACACCTTCAAGTTTTGGGTTCGTGTCCAGAGCAGCGTCGGTACATTCCGTCGCAAGCCCTGATGACTCCAGCAAGTATACTATCAAGCCCATAGAGAGCGGTAACACCAAACCCGCCATTAGGATGGGAGGAAACACTTGACCCCTGCTATGGTTTCATGGAACAAGGACATGTAGTAAGGAATGGTACATGGGACAAGCACACTAGGACCCCGATCGAGAGAGAGGTACAGTACGGAAGAAAGGATAAAGAACCCAATCCAACAACCAGCCAAGATTTCAATTCGCCACCATCTAACCCTAAGAAGAGGAAGTCACCAAAATGGAATACAGGTGGTACTAGCAGGATGATCATCACAAGCACAGTGTGTACCCCTGAAGATGCTGAGGAGATTCCCCGACGTCTAAGGAAGAATGTGCACTGCTTCAACTGTGGAGAATTTGGGCACTATGCCAATCAATGCCCCAAGCCACACAGCACCCCTCCTCTTACCGGTGCCAATGCAACAGCCATAGGCGGCAACCCCAGATCGGGCGGCAACCCGAACAACTAGACAAGAAGTCTGCATCAACTCTGGTCTTGCTTTGAATGGAATTAAGACATCAATGACCGTGCCTCTTCCCCTTTATGGATGAAGACCCTAGATCGATATTAGTGATGTTGTATTTTGTTGTATGAGACTACACATGTCCAATGTATCCCCATGATGAACATCTATGAACTGATATGAAGTTCCATATTATGTCTTAAATGAGTTTATTCCATCATGCTTGTTGTGTGCAAAATATCACTTAAAAACAACTTGAAGATCAGTTAAAAATCGATTAGAACCATGACCTTAGTCGATCCAATCTCTTACCCCATCTATATTCCTCAGATGGCGCACCGTCGCAGAGCCTCAGCAGCTACTGAGAACCCGCCAGAGCCTAACCCATCCACCCTAGCGGAAGTCATGACTTTACAGACCCAACTGCTTCAAGCCATTGCCAACAACCAAGGACAACGCGGAGGATCAAGCTTATGCGAGTTTATGCGAGCCAAACCACCAACATTCTCCATGGCAGAGGAACCAATGGATGCTGAAGATTGGTTGAGGGTAATAGAGAAGAAGTTGACTCTCGTCCGAGTACGGGAAGCTGACAGAGTCATCTTCGCCGCCAATCAGGTGGAAGGTCCCGCAAGTGACGGGTGGGACACCTACAAAGAGACTCGGGCTGAAGATGCCGGAGAAACGACCTGGGAGGAATTCACGACTGCCTTCCATGAAAATTTCGTACCCGTCGCGGTTATGAGAATGAAGAAGAATAAATTTAGGAGGTTGCACCAAGGCAACACCTCGGTGCAAGAATATCTTAACAAGTTCACGCAGCTCGCCCGCTACGCCACAAGCGACCTGGCAGACGAAGAAGAGAAGATGGATAAATTTATCGAAGGAATGAATGACGAGCTGAGAGGACCGATGATCGGTCAGCACCACGCCAGCTTCCAAAGTCTCATCAACAAGGTCGTGAGGCTTGAGTATGATCAAAGGACGGTTGAAAACAACCGAAAGAGAAGGCTTGCTCTAGTCCGTCCAACACAAGGGATATCTCAGCGACCCAAGGGAGCAACATCGTCAAGTTGGAAGCCAGCCATCGCGGCAACCAACTGCCCCTCTGCACCCGGCAATGCAAGCAAACCACCTGCCACCCCTTTCCGTACCCCGGCACCCACTTTGGCACCCGGACTTAAGAATGTGAACCGCTTCAACTGTGGGGAGTTTGGACACTTTTCCAATCATTGCCCTAAGCCGCGCAACACCCCCGTTATCTTACCGGAGCCAACGCCATTGCAGTACAAGGAACCCCCGCCCCGACACCTGGACGTGCCCTGTTCAGAACGCCCCAGTCGAAGGAGACTACCACCGGATTCCGCCGTGGCCAAGTGAACCACACACATGCAGAAGAAGCTCAGGAGGACCAGGTCATGCTGATGGGTATGTTCTCTATCCATTCTGCACTAATTAAAGTTTTGTTTGATTTTGGGGCTTAGCATTCTTTCATAACTCAAGAATAAGCACAGAACATAACCTATGATAGGTAGGCCTTAAGAGATCAATGATAGTAGATTCACCTAGGGAAGATGTAACTGTACTCCACGTATGCATTAGTGTGCCCATTCGGATCAGAGATGAAGTATTCCTATCAAACCTTATGGTATTGCCAACCCAGACTCTAGACATCATATCAGGAATGGACTAGTTAACTAAGAACCAAGGGGTATTAGACTATGGACGGAGAGAAGTTACCGTATCTACCCCATAAGTTTCACCGACAAACGTGACCATGGATCAAGACAACAAAGTATGGATCAAGGATGGTTAACCTAGGTTTAATACAACCCTTCCAGTTTCAGGAAACCACCTCGATATCTCTGTAAAGACGACCTAGGAAGAATCTCCCATTACCCTGCCCGGAAGCAAATAAAACTCAAACAACGACTAGGGAAATCCAACCACTCGGATGTGATACGGAAAACCCATCCCGGTGAACCATTCCGACCCAAGGGTTGAGAGTAAGCTTGTGAGATCGACGGATAGACCAAAAGGGTAAGCCAAGATCTTGAGGACATGATAGGAACTTGTGCGTTGGACTCTATCTAGGAATGGTGAGGATGCCAACCAAGCCTAAAAATGCCAATACAGCCGTTACCCTAAAAGCCAAGCTTGAACTTATTGTTAGGAGGTAGAGTGACATAACCCTGGACCCTCAGATTGGACACTATATTGAGGCTAGGTAAAACCAAACCTTCTCTAGGTAGCCTCTTGCCACCTACTGGAATCTCTAGACCCCAATCATGTCAGGAACACCACCCATCTACAGCGAAAGGTCTATAAAGTTTCAAAACAGCAAGTCTATTATACAACTTAAGGAAATTAGAGACATGCTAAATCTTGTACGCTTGAAGGATGCTCCAAGAATTAAGGAGCTGACAATATCATGTTATCAGAAACAAGAATCGAAGTGGACCACCCTTAGAAACTCAGTGATAGATTCCTGCGTCACCCAAGCAGTCAACATATTCATCACCCTGCTTAGGAGAAGTCCTAACGGATCTATCCCATATGTTTATACCGACCGACTCCCAATCGCGACCCAACCCAAATCTCGGGACGAGATTTATTGTTAGGGGGGTAGGTTTGTAACACCCTGAAAATCCGAAGTTTTAAAAATCGAAACATGAAAATCGGAACTTGCAAAAATTTTCTATTTGATTGCATCTTATCGTGTGTATTCGCCTTTTATTCGCAAGTCTTTGATGCCGAGTTAAATAATTGAATATCTACTTTGAAGGGAAAAAGTCGATAGGGTTTTAAAATCCTAAAAGAAAGAAAGTTGCAAATATCATAAATAAAATTATAAAAATAAAGATTTAGGGAAGAGTTAAGGTTTAATAAAAATTTTCTTTTGAACAAAAGGATATTGAATATTTTGGTGCAACACAAAAATTTACTAAGTTATAAATAAGAAGAAAAAGTATAAAAAAATAATAAATATATAATTAAAATAATATATATGTATATAATAAAGTGGGCAAAAACTTAAAATCTAATTAAATTACAATTGGGCAAGAAATTCTATTTAGTTTATATGTGAAATACAAAAAGAATTAATAGCAAAAAAATTAGGAAAAAGAAAAGACACTATTCATCAATGCGCCAGCTGTTCGATCCATTCCCGAGCCGCGCCGCGCGCCAACGTCGCGTCGCCGTGAGCCCGTCGCCGTCACACGCGCCACGCTGCGCGCCATCGCCCTCGCACCCGCGCCCCTCGCGCGCGCTGCGCCGCCCTCGCCATCCGTCGCGCGCCGCGCTGCTTGGAGCCCCGCGCGCTCGCCGCGCCGCGCACGCCATCGCCATCGGCCGCCGAGCCACGTGCCGCCACGCGCCGTTCCGTTGCCTCCCTCTTCTCCCTCCTCTCGGCCAACTATAAATAGGGACCGAGCCCCTCTTCTCTTCCCCCAAACCCACCGCTCCTTTTCCCTCTCCTTCATCTCCCTTTCGTCAGCTTTTTCGCCGCCACACGCCGTCGCGAGTCGTCGCCGCAGCTTGCTCGCCGCGCCGAGTTCGCCGCATCACCACCGTCGTCGCCTCGCCGGCTCGGCCATGCCGAACGAGAAAAGGAGAGAAGAATAAGAAGGAGAGGAAGGCGAGGGAGAAGAAGGAAGAAAGGGAAAAAAGGAGAAGAGAAAAAGAAAAGAAAAGAAAAAAGAAAGAAAGAAAAAACGGAAAGGAAAAAAAAGAAATTTTGGGAAAATTTTGGGGAAAATTAGAACAAAGTTTTTGGAAAATATTTGGGAAAAAATCTTTGGGCAAAAATATATATTTTATCGGAACAAATTGGGATTCCAAAAATAATTAGGGACTAACTATTAAATATGAATTTGGAGATATTTAACCGTCGCATAGTTTATTTATTTAAGAATTTATTTATAACTTAGCTTGTCGTCAAGTATTATTTTTATATAGATTTTCTAAACTTAAAAATCCAAATTATTTATTATAGTGTCTAGCTTCAAGGTTAATTAATTCTTTTTGGATTCAATTATAATAAACCCTAGGGCTTGTCGGCCCAATAAAAATTGGATAAAAATTTGAAGTTAACCATTCCTTTTTGTTATTTTAATTTGAGTCATCAACCATAATTTTTCTCAAATTTAAAAGGGACTAACCTAAAATAATACCACACCATAGTAATTAAACCAGTTCAATATGAAACTTTAAATCTTTGTATCTCACTCATCCAAACTCGGATTCTATCGAGGCTCGAACCTAAACTTATGTAAAATCGTAGCCTAGTGTTAGAAGCCGCTTTTGCAATTTATTTGGCTTTCATTGGATTTTATTTGAATTCTAATCGAATTCAGTTGGATTTCTAGCACGTACGGTAGAGTCCGAGGGAGCCGTTGAGAACATTGAAGACTCAAGCCAACAAGGTCACGAGCAAGGCAAGTCATCACTCCTTCGAACATATTGATCCTATTTTCTGAAATGATGTTGATTTAAACTTCAAACATGCACGCTATACACAAAACACCTATGCTTGATATATCATGCCTTGATATTGATTACCTTTAGCTGTAATCTTTGTAAACCTCGATGTGACATAACCGGAGACTTTCTTCGGTAAAATGCTTAGCCATGCTATTATTAGATTCATGCATACTCATGTTTTTTACAAAGAGCTATATGCTTTGGCAACTACCTTTGGGAAAGGTAGTTGAGATACGGCATGTGGAGACATGATCGCCACATTGCCATGAGAATGACCAAATGAGTTTTGATGAAAACTAAAAATACTAAACAAATATTTTAGACTGGGGTGGCTGAATGATTTGGGTGGATTCCGGAAATGGCAAGTGCCGACCCTGGTCAATTAAGATCCGAGCCATGAGATAGCCGGGAAACGAGCCAGTACAACCGTACTTCTCGAATGGGTATAGACCTAGTGGAGTAGATATCCGAATGGAGGTAGTATCCCTGCGTAGTGGTTCAGGTGTTGGGTTGAGTTAAGGGCTTACCAGTAGGGGATTTACCGCTGGCAACTACCTGGGCAAAGATCGGGTCATACGATCCATATGAGGAGATGAAGATAGAGGTTGGAAATTGAAGATGGAGCAAGTCTTTCTCTTACCCCGGGAACACCAGAACTCCTCTCACTGCTAGGAAACGACGGCTAGAGTGCATGAGGGCTTAAGTTCATGAAGCGGGTACTGCCAAAGTGAGGTTATCAAAAAGCTTTGCCATGACCGTCCCATATAAAGGGATGTAGGCTCATTCAATGGGCAGTTGCGGAGTACGGGTAAAGTGTACATCCACTGCAGTGTGAGTAAACCAATCTATTCGAATAGCCGTGTTCACGGATATAGAGCATCGTGACAAGACTTTCGCTTGGCTAGACTCATAAATTTTAAAATGATGGGATGGGTTTGCATGATGATTCTTATTCACTGGTGGATCAACTTCTCGAAAGGCGAGAAGGGTAGACTCCCCAGAAAACCATGACGATCCGGTGGTGGGAAGCTATACTTGGGATTACAATGGATGGTGGACAGAACCATCGCCGACTTAATGAACTATGGTAATAAAACTTGACCTCGCTAGACATTAGGTTTGTGAAATGATTTACGAAAATTGGCTTTATGCAAAAGAACCACAGCCATCCTTTGAATGACCCTATCATGTGCATCATTCCGTGTTGGCTTGCTGAGTACATTGGGTACTCACCCTTGCTATACGCACAAACCTTCAGATGAAGGAAACGAAGAACTGGAGGACCCCTATGCTTACTACCAGGATGAATGAAGACATTGGAGCGCAATAGGTCTTAGTCCCCGGTCGTTGCCTGTGGCAATCGACATGCCGCTGCCTTCCGTCTGCTATCTTGTCTAATCTCTGATTTTGGTTGTATTTGGACCTGTAGGTCATGCATGTAATGATATTGCCTTCAGGCCTATTATTGTAATACTTTTGGTGTAAGACTATTCGTGCACTTTGCACCTGATAATTCAGCACTGTATTCGTGGGTACCAAACTACTCGATCCAGGGAAATGGTACTACAAACACGAATGATTCACGTCCTCAAAAACGGGGGTCCACACGATCATGTCATAACAAATGTAGTTCATGGCCCGTTGATTTGTGGCCCCAGCATTCTTCAGGTCGAATGTCATTACAACCCATTCGTACAAGCCGATTGCGCCAGGACACCGAAAAGCAGTCTTGTGGATGTCTTCGTCGGCCGTAAATATTTGATTATAACCTGCATTGCCGTCCATGAAACTGATAATCTTGTGACCTGAAGCAGCATCGATAAGCAAATCGGCTATCGGCATCGGGTATTCGTCCTTAGGGGTGGCCTTGTTTAGATCTCTGAAATCGATGCGCACCCTAAGTTTACAATTTTTCTTCAACACTAGGACAATGTTTGAGACCCACTCGGCGTATCGGTAAGGCCGAATGAATCCCGCATTGTATAGCCAAGTGATTTCGGCTTTGATTGCATCGTACATATCGGCCCTAAACCTCCTAGGAGGCTGTTTGAACGGCCGATAGCCTGCCTTAGTCGATAGTTGATGGACCACTATTGATCGGCTAAGACCGGGCATCTCGAAGTACTCCCAAGCAAAACAATCTTTATATTCTTTTAACAAATCAATAAGCTGGAATCTACAATGAGGAGATAGATTTTTGCTAATATACATCGGACTCGGCTTGTCACCAGAGTCGATGTCAATTTCTTCTAATTCGTTGGCCGACGTGAACCCTTGCCCGAGCTTGCCATCGTCTTTGTCTGCGGTGTCCATGCCGAAGACGCTTGAGTCCTCCACCATGTCTTGTTCAAAGCAGCAGCTGCGGCTCGTCATCTCCAATCGGCTGTATTGTGGAATTGGAAACATTTAGAAA
Organism: Oryza australiensis; assembly: GCA_019925245.2. Taxonomy (NCBI): domain Eukaryota; kingdom Viridiplantae; phylum Streptophyta; class Magnoliopsida; order Poales; family Poaceae; genus Oryza; species Oryza australiensis. The sequence goes on along the minus strand of JAIFGZ020000597.1, from coordinate 370,498 downwards.
ATCGGCTTGCCAGATTTTCCCGGACAAACAATCGATGCCTTCGATTTCCCAAAGCGGCAAATTGGCACTGACGACGCTAACTGACCTGTCGGCTGGTACGATCTCAACCTTGTCGTCGTCCCATTGGATCAGGCTCTGATGCATTGTAGAAGGAACGCAGCAGTTGGCGTGTATCCAGTCCCTTCCGAGCAGCAGGCTGTAAGACCCCTTCCCGTCGATGACAAAGAACGTTGTGGGCACGGTCTTATTGTCGATGGTCAGTTCGACGTTGAGGACACCCTTGGTTTCTGATGGGTTGCCGCTGAAGTCTTTGAGAACCATATTGGTCTTTATCTGGTCTTCGGCTCCCTTGCTTAGTTTTCTGAACGTTGCGTAGGGCATGAGGTTGACTGCGGCTCCCCCATTGACTAACATCTTGGATATCGGCTTGTCGTTGACGAATCCTTTGACGTACAACGGCTTCAAGTGCTGATTTTTGGTCCCCTCGGGTTTGTCGAAAATAGCTTGGTCCGGCGAGATTGCTAGATTCACCAAGTCATCTTCAATGGTGTCTGCATCGGCTTCAGGAGCACTGAATTCGGCTGGTAGTATGAACACCATGTTGACCGATGCAGAAACTTTGCCTTTCCCTTTGGCTGCCCCCCTGGCTTGGTCGGCTGGACTTTCCTGGGCTTGCTCTTCATCGGCCGCGGCGGTTTTCTCCTTGGGAACCCATCGCTTCTTGATCTTGCCTAGCCGACGGCGCTGATCTTGGATCATGTGCCGAACTTCATCTTCTCTCCCTTTATGCTTGAGTCGTTGAATTCTTCTTTTCTGCGTCTTTGTGAAGAGATCGGATGGGCACCATTGGGGATTGTCCGATTCCTCGTCGTCGGCCTCTTCGTCGTCGCAGTTGTTGTCATTGTGGTCTTCGTCGACGAAGAAGTCTTGATGGATCGGGCTGAGCCGATCATGGACAGACCAATGCCTCTGATTTAGCCGCACGGCTCTAGGGACGAGCCGGAATGGCCTTCCAGCCGATGGGCTCCTGTGCTCCTCGTCGCGATGATCGTTGCATGCTGGGCAGTCGTCCAGTGTCGGCAACCTCATGCCGGATTCCTAGCAATACCTGAAAAAATCACAATGCCAATGCGGATCGGCATTGTTGTGGCTCGCCTCGTACCGGTGGTTTTGGGTTTTTGGCTTGTGACGATGGGGTGATTCATCACGGGCTTCTCGCCAAGACCAGTGCTGAGGACGGTGTCAGTTTTCTTCATAGATCGGCCGTCGGTCAGCCGATCTGATAACGGGGCGCACCATGTTGATTGGTGCGGCGTGATGCCCAGTCGGCTCGCCTTCTGCCTTGGCCCCGATTGATGTGTTGACTAAGCCGTGCGCCATTCTGTTCTGTCGATCAGCTTGCCTGGGGCCGGCTTGGACAGTGTTGACCGGGAAAGGGTTGCCGTCTACCTTCATCGGCCGACTTGAATCGGCAAACTTCAATTTCTCGGCCTCAATTGCCGACTGGATTTGCTGCCTGAAGACTTTGCAATCGTTAGTGGCATGGGATGTGGAGTTGTGCCACTTGCAATATTTCTTCTTCTTCAGTTCTTCAGCCGATGGGATCACGTGGTTTTCAGGGAGTTGGATATGTTTCTCCTTGAGTAGTAAATCAAAAATCCTATCGGCTTTAGTGATGTCAAAGTCATATCTCTCTTCTTTGGCCGTCTTCAGCAGCCATTGGCAGATGATGGCCTTTTTGTTCTTGGCCCATTCGGCTGCCGCCACCTCTGTGTCGTCGTCATCAGAGTCGTAGTCTGATTCAACGATGACATGAGTTATGTTCTTGACGGCTTTCCTGGTGTCTTGGAATCGCTGCTCGTGGGCCGTCACCTTCTGCGCCAAGTGGGCTAGGCTGTCGAAATCCTGCGCAAAGAATCGCTCTCGGATTGGCGCGATCAAACCATGAAAGGCCAAATCGGCCAGCTGGGTGCCCGATAGCACCAAGCTGTAGCATCGGTTCCTCATCTCCCTAAAGTGTTGGATGTACTCTTGAACCGATTCGTTGTGTTTTTGCCTGATGCTGGTGAGGTCCGACAACTTCATCTCATGGTTGCCGGAGTAAAAGTAGCTGTGAAATTGCTTTTCGAGATCGGCCCAGCTCTGTATTGAGTTGTAAGGCAATGAGGAGAACCAGGTAAAAGCTGATCCCGAAAGAGACAGAGGGAACAACCGAACTCTCAAGGCGTCTGTAGCCGATGCTTCGCCGCACTGCGCCAAGAATCGGCTGACATGCTCGTAAGTTAAAACGTTGACTTGCCCTGAGAACTTCGAAAAATCTGGGATCTTGTATCGGTTGGGCAACGGAATCCGCTCGAAGTGCTCTGGATAGGGATACCAATACATGTTTCCTGAATCTTTTGGCTTGAGGCCGAATTGATCACGCATGACATCTGCAATCAGATTGGCCCAAGTCCGGTTGTCCTGCTGTATCGGCTCGTATGGGTCATACGGCGCGGGTGCTTGCCGATACAGCGGTGGTGGCGTCTGAGGCCTGTAATGATGATCTTGACGGCCTCCTTGATATTGGTAGTGGAGTGGATGATCAGCAGGAGGCGGTCGATGCGCCGGTGGTGGCGTTGGTGGTCCTGGGAACAGCTATCGGCCACCGGCGTTGTACCGTCTGTCCATGTCTATCTGAGCAATCGGCTCTGACTGCCGATTGTCGTTGAACATGTTGGCGATCTGATCTTGGGGCAGCGGTTGCTATCGGTTCAGCATGGTAATTACTGGCCTTGTAGCAGATTCAGTTGGATTTGGCTGGCCGAGGACCCCTCCTGGCGGCCCTGGTTGTGTTGGCGGTGGGACTGACCGATTCTGAGTGACCAATGTCTTGTAACCAGGAAATTGGTCGTATGTGAAATACGTCGGCCCCCGTTGCATCTGGTCGGCTATCTTGGCGCCGACCACGGTAGCGATCATGTTATTGAGAGTGTTGATCAGGATGCTACTTTGATTGACCAGCACGTGGTGAACAACCGAATCAATTCGGTCTTGCAAGGTGTTCAGAACCGAATCGTCCTGTTCCTGAATCGGCTCCTCCATCTTCTGTTTGCATGGCATAACAAGTATAGGTAATTCTTTGTGTATAGCATGCATATTTGAAGTTTAAAACAATATCATTTCGCAAATGGGATCAATATGTTCAAAGACTGTGATGACTTGCCTTGCTCGCACGCTTGTTGAGTGGGGTCTTCAACGGAGTCGATGTCTGCTTCTTCAGGTGCTATCCATACGTGCGAAAGATTAATTGAATTCAATTAGAATTCAATAAATACCGAGAGATCGAAAAGAACCATAAAAACCATGAAAACGATTCCAAATGTTTAGCCTAAAATTCTACTTGAGTTAGGACAAGGGTTGCTAGGGAAAAATCCGAGTTTTGGAATCGAGTCGATGCCCTAGGGTTTTCGCAAAGACGACGATCGTAATTATTTGAGAAAATAGATTTGGAAATACCAGCGGAGGAATATGTGCTCGAGGTTTTGAAGGTTTGAGCACAAAAGAGAAGCATATTTAAATGGCGAGGAAGAATTAAACGAAATCGGATTTGAAAACGACGCGAAACGAAATTTCGAAAAAAGTCTGATTTTGATTTTCAAATTTTTCACCGAGTAAACATACAAGAAAATAATTTATTTTTACCCAAAATTTCAATCAATTCTTCTCAAAATATTTTTCCAAATTTTCCATAATTTTTCCTAATTTTTCTCTACTTTTTCCTTTTTTTCCTTTTTCTTTTTCTTTTTCTTTTCCTGCGCACTATTCATTGCCCACAAGGTGTTCGACCGGCGCTCGGGGAAAACAGGGGCGGCGGCCGGCGCTAGTGCGAAGGAAATAGGGCGGCGGCTCGGGGCTTACCGGCGACGGCGGCTCTTGGGAAGTGCGGCGGGGCTCGGGCGTTCGCGCGCGCAGCAACAACGGCGACGGCGGCGCACGGCGGTTTGCGGCGGCATCGGCGCTCGGGAGGGGAAGGAGACCGAAGAGAGAGGGGAGGCTAGGGGCGGCGAGGTGGGGGAGAAAGTGGGGGTTTTGCCCTCCTTTTATAGCTGTGGCTGAGAGGGGGAACGGGAGAGAAGGGGGCCGTCGTGGCGTCGGTACGGTGGACGCCACGTGGCTGCGCGGGAGGCCGGGCCGGGCGCGCGGGTGCGACGCGGCGAGAGGAGCGCGAGGCGCGGACGGGGTCCGGATACGGCGGCGGGCGCGTGGCGGCGAAGGCGTGGCGCGGGCGGGGGCCGAGTACGGCGGTGGGCGCGTGGCGGCGAAGGCACGGGCGCGGGCGGGGTCCGGCGCGGGCGCGCGCGCGCGCGCGCGCGCGAGCGCGTGAGGCGCGGACGCGGCGCGGCACGTGAGGGCGCGGGACGCGGGCGCGCGCGTTGCTTGCGCGCGCGGCACGGGCGCAGTCGGCCGGGACGCGCGGCGAGCTCGCATCCGGGGCCGGTACGGCGTCGAACACTTGCGAGCGATGAATAGTGTCGTTTTATAATTTCCCGATTTTTAAATCTAAATTTCCAATTTCTGTTTTCTTCCACTCTAAAAATTCAAAATAAATTCTAATATACCCAGAATAATTTCTAATATTATATTTCCAACTTTTTCCCCACTTTTTATTTTTCCAAATATATTTTTCATATTTATTTAATTCTCTTTTTCCTAATTTCATAATTCACTATTTTTAAATTTCAAAATTTTCCTAGATTTCATGTAAATCCCCTTAAATATTTTATTGTCTATTTTATTCCCTAATTAATCTTCCATAATCACCAATTAATATTTGTTTCTCAAATACATATTTTCATAAGTCTGCATTCCTTTTCTGATTTCATTTTAAAAATTCCTAACCCTCCATTTCGAGATTTTCCTCCCAACAAAATCCAAACCATTCACAAACATCAAGAGAAATTGTTCACAACTAAATTTATGCAACTGAGCTGGCAAATAAGAAGCAACAAACTCGAGAGAAGGCAACAAGCAAAAGTTTTTGTAAGTTCGATTTTACGTTTCGATTTTAATTTCTTCGATTTTCGGGATGTTACAAACCTACCCCCTAACAATAAATCTCGTCCTCGAGATTTCTTACCGGTTGTTGAGTAGGTGTGGGTATTCAGTCTTCAGAAAATCCTCGCTTTCCCAAGTGGCCTCTTCTTCAGTGTGATTGCTCCATTGCACTTTGTGCATGCGCCATGATTTGGTTCGTGTCCTCTTTTCTGCCTCATCTAGTATCTTTATTGGATGTTCCGGGTATGTGAGATCACTGTTGATATGGATGGTTTCCAAAGGAGCTTGCTCTTCTGGCACTCGCAGGCATTTCTTCAATTGTGACACATGGAACACTGGGTGGACATCGGAGATGTTCTCGGGTAACTCTAGCTGGTAGGCCACTTCACCTCTTCTAGCGCTTATTAGGAATGGGCCCACGTATCTTGGCACAAGTTTCCCTTTGACCTTGAACCTTTGAGTCCCTCGTAGTGGTGAGACCTTTAGATACACGTAGTCGCCTATATTGAACTCTAAGTCCCTCCGACGAGTATCCGCGTAGCTTTTCTGTCGAGATTGGGCAGCTTGTAATCGGTCCCAGATCAGACGTATCTTTTCCTCGGTCTCTTTGATTATGTCAGGCCCAAACACGGTTCGTTCACCGGTTTCTGACCACATCAATGGGGTTCGGCATCGGCGACCAAATAGGGCTTCATTTGGTGACATCTTCAGACTGGCTTGGTAGCTGTTGTTGTAGGAGAACTCAGCGTATGGTAAACATTTCTCCCAATCCTTGGTGAAATCCAACGCACAGGCTCTCAACATATCCTCAAGCACTCTATTTGTCCTTTCGGTCTGCCCGTCGATCTGTGGGTGGTAAGCGGTACTGAAGGCAAGGTGACTTCCAAGTGCCTCATAAACTTTGCTCCAGAAATGGGACGTGAATTGGGTACCGCGATCCGATACAATTCTTTTTGGTACACCATGAAGACACACAATCCTACTCATGTATAGCTCTGCTAGCTTGGCGCTATTGTAGTTAGTCTTTACGGGGATAAATCTGGCGGTCTTGGTGAGCCGATCTACTATTACCCAAATGGAATCATATCCCGCTGTAGTTTTGGGTAGTCCAACGATGAAATCCATGCCTATCTCATCCCATTTCCACTCGGGAATCTTGAGTGGCTGCAGCAAGCCTGCCGGTCGTTGATGCTCAGCTTTTACCCTTTGGCATACATCGCATACAGCTACGTATTTGGCTACGTCTCTCTTCATATTAGGCCAGCAGTATTCTTCCTTCAAATCCTGGTACGTTTTCGTGCTTCCTGGATGTAACGAATAGGCTGATTCATGTGCTTCTTTTAGGATCAACCCTCTCAAACCACCTTGTTCAGGCACGCAGATTCTTTTCTTATACCACAGGGTTCCCTTCACTACAAGAAAACCTTCCTTCTGTGACAAAATTCCTTATGACAAGGCTTGATTTTGTCATATAATGTTACATAATATGACGATAAGTTATGTGTCGTCATAAATCCATTTTAGCCAGAATTATTTGTGACGACATGGTACCCTGTGTCACATAAAGGTACCATGTATCGTCACAAATTGTACGGGACAGAAGACGATTGATTCCTTCGTTTTTTGTGACGCTAGGACCTAGCTTTACGTGACATTTGTCTGGCGTCACCTTATGTTTTTTTCAAAAAAACTACCGGCCCCAACGTTGGTGGATGTATGTGCTCTTGGTATGAAATATGGCACTTTGAACCTATATTGATTTATGGTGGAAATAAATATCCCTTTTGCTGTGACCTGTGCATTTGGGATGCTATTTTGCATCATTTATATATTATGACAATTTTGGACTTTCCATGACACTGTCCTGTGGTCACAAAAATCCTGAAATTATATATGACATATTCTGGGCATTCCATGACATTTACCATGGTCATAAACCTACAGCATGTATGCCACCCAAGTCCAGACAATGAAACAGAACCATTACATATAGGTCTCAAATAAATCTGGGCAACACTTTGCGTGAATGTAGCTTGCATGATAGATGAAGTATCCAATGAAATAGAACCATTATATATAAGGTCTCAAATACAATAATACAATCGTAATAGTAGTTCATGGTCAACAAATAACTCCGGAAAAGCAAAGGTTAGTCATCATCGTTGTCTTCTTCGATGTGTTGCCTTCGTCTACACTATGGTACTCAAGGAAGGTGTCATCTGCATCTTCAAATTCGACATCTTCATCTTGAGCTGTATGTGAATCTCGACGGATGCTCTCGACAAGGTCTCTACTAACAAGGCTTCTGGTTCATTATCTATGTTTAACAAATCAATCTCGGGATAAATGTCTCCCACTTTGTACCTTCTCGTATAAAGTATTCTCCTCTTGGTAGGCTTCCGACATCTCATCTGTACTTGTTCATGGATTGGTTGGTTTGTGTCGGACTCTTCAACATCAAATATATGTCGATGGCCAAATTCTTGTACCACTCGCCAGGATGGACCTAACTTTGTATCTTCCAAGAAAAATACTTGTGAAGCTTCGTGGCTAGAATAAAAGGGTCATTCTTATACCATCGCCCTTGGATGTTAATGCTCCTGAAGTAACCATCATCTTTCATCTCGTTTGCCCTTCCCTCAAGATTGTACCATTCACACCGCAATAAGATCACAGTTCTATCTCCATTGCTGTTTTTGCATAAGTCAACTCTATAATGTCGTGATTGTCCCATAGAAGTCAATAGTGTCTTCATTGTGAGTACTGCAGTTTTGATGGTAGAGTTTTGTGTCCTCCCTGTCTACATCACGAGCCACGGTGTGGTACCGTACCCCATTGATTACACAGCGTGTATGAACGCACACGCCTAATCGGTCGGCAAGCAAGTGAGTATAGGTCTTCATCAACATATGTTGAGCCTTCTATTTTCAATCTCGTAATCTGCAAGTTTGAAAGTAATTAGGTATTATGAAAAATGCATTGAATCAAAAATTATCCACTCATGTAGTTGAAGTTGCACACACATGATTCTCGAACCATGCGCGAAGTGTGTTGCCATCCTTTCTTCATATCGTTCACCCCTAGTTGTTCTAACTCTTCCCTATACTTCCGCAATGAAAGAATAATTTAATCGGTTCTTGTTATAGTAATAGTAGATAAAGTGGTCTGAAATGCCATGACAACAATTACTCACTCTTTGTATTCATCAACCTCTTCGGAGTTATTTAGAACAAACCAAACCATGGAGTCATAGTCTTTATCTTCGTAATGTAGTTTGGAAGCACCCAGCAGTTAATACCATGACCAAAAATAGAGTAACCATTAGGGGAGATGCTTTGTTCACCATCTAAGTTTCTTTCGGCCTAGTGAACCTATTAATAATGTCACTGAAATATGTTGAGCACTGGGTCATACACTCATAGGCGGTGTATGCCTCGCAATAGAGCCTTCGGTCTTGCTCTATTGCGAACGAAACGCTTAAAGGTGCCCAATCTTCTCTCAATGGGATACATCCATCCATACTGAACCGGTCCCCTAAGGAGTGCCTCATCGGCAAGTGTACGCTAGGTGAACCATAACATCGAAGAATCTTTGGAGGATAAATTTTCTCCGGCTTGCAAAGGATAAGTACAATATCTTTCTTCATCGTTGTAGTGCATCAACCTTTAGAGTTTTTGAGCAAAGTTGTCTAAAAAATGTACCCAATTCAGAAATTACTTCATATACATCTTTGCGCACCAAACCACGAAGGGCAGGGTAAAATACGCTGCAGCGTATATGGCGATCATGTGTTTTCAGCCCATGCATTGATCCGCTCCCTCCATATTGACACATCTTGAAATGTTGGAGGCATAGCCATCGGGAATTTAACATTGCTCACAAACTGCAAAAACTTCTTCTTTGCCTCTAGTGTTAGAACGTAACAAGCTTTTGGCTTTGAGGATGAATTACCACTTGTCATCTAGCAAATGAAGCTCTTTTCTTATACCTCTTTCTTCCAAATCTAGCCTAGCGAGAGGGTATCCTTTGTCTTGTTCGGAATATTAAGTAGAGTTGACAAAATGTTTTCACATATGTTTTTCTCTATGTGCATAACATCAAGGTTGTATTGTAGCTTCAATTTCGACCCGTATGGCAAATCATACAAGCTAACCTTCAGATGCCATACTGGTTCACCAGTACGGCGTCGTTTTCTTGATTTCTGCTTATCTGGATTCTTCCCTGGAACATAGCAAACTTCATTCAACCTTGCCATTACCTCATCTACACTAAATTTTCTTGGTTGCTCTCTATTTTCATGGTGGCCATTGAAAGATTTGTTTTTCCTCCATGGATGGTCACTTGGGAGGAAACGTCTATGGCCTGTGAAACCAATTTTGTTTCTTAGACATTCAGAGCATGGATTCTCATCACAGTGCCCAGCGTGCCCAGCGGCCATGCGCTCTTTGATTTCTTGCGTTTCTTCATTACCCTTTTGAGCTTCTTCTATTTGAGTCCTCAGAAGGGGTTGGATTTCCAGTGAGTTCACTTCTCCGTGAGGAATCAGGTGCAGGTTAAATCGAGCCATCTCTTCTTGGAGCTCGTTGGCCATACCTTTCAGTCTCGCATGGTTGCATTGGGCTTTGCGGCTCAACGCATCGGCCACTACATTCGCCTTGCCGGGGTGATAATGGATTCCTAGATCGTAGTCCTTAATCAATTCCAACCACCGTCTCTAACGTAGATTGAGATCGGGCTGAGTAAAGAAGTATTTCAGGCTCTTGTGATCGGTATATACATCACAGTGGTTCCCGATCAGATAGTGTCTCCAGATCTTTAATGCATGAACAACTGCCGCTAATTCCAAGTCGTGTGTGGGATAGTTTTCCTCGTGGGGTCGTAACTGTCTCGAGGCATATGCTACGACCTTTCCATCCTGCATTAATACGCCTCCCAGTCCTTGCCGAGACGCATCACAGTACATCACGAAATCCTTACGGTTGTCAGGTAGGGTTAAGATTGGGGCGGTGGTTAACTTTTCTTTTAGTTGGTCAAAGGCCTCCTGACACTTCTCGTTCCATACGAATTTCTTCTCCTTCTTCAGAAGTTGAGTCATGGGTCGGGCTATTACGGAAAACCCTTCAATGAACCTCCGGTAATATCCGGCCAATCCCAAGAAACTCCGAACCTCTGTTACTGACTTGGGTGCCTTCCATTCTGTAACAGCTTCGACCTTGGCAGGATCCACCGCTACTCCTTCGACTGAGACTACATGGCCAAGAAAAGTGACTTCCTTAAGCCAGAACTCGCATTTACTAAATTTCGCATACAACTGGTGCTCTCGCAGCTTCTCCAGTACCAATCGTAGGTGCGCTGCATGTTCCTCATCGTCCTTGGAGTAGATAAGTATATCGTCGATAAACACCACCACGAATTTATCCAGATACTCCATGAATACTTTGTTCATCAGATTCATGAAATACGCCGGGGCATTGGTCAATCCAAAAGACATTACGGTGAACTCATACAAACCATAACGCGTAGAGAATGCTGTTTTGGGAATATCTTCTGCTCTAATATTTAACTGATGGTATCCTGACCGAAGATCAATCTTTGAGAACACTTGTGCACCCTTAAGGTGATCAAATAGGTCATCGATTCGAGGTAGTGGGTACTTGTTTTTGATGGTCACTTCATTCAACGATCGGTAATCTACACACATTCTCATACTTCCATCCTTCTTTTTGACGAAAAGTACTGGGGCTCCCCAGGGAGAAGAACTAGGGCGTACAAATCCTTTTTCCTATAGTTCTCTGATTTGCTTCTTGAGTTCTTCTAGTTCGTTAGCCGGCATTCGGTAAGGTCTCTTAGATATGGGGGCAGTACCAGGCATTAGGTCAATGATAAATTCTATGTCACGATTAGGGGGCATTCCGGGCAATTCCTCAGGGAATATGTCCGGGTATTCTTGCACTACTGGCATCCCACTCAAAGGTAGCATGGTGAATACTCCCGCAGCTTGCTCGCATAGCATCGGGTTTTGGTCCATAGTTATGTTCATTGATGATCCCCATGGGGTGGATACTGTGACTTCCCTTCGACTACAGTCTATGACTACATTGTTCTTAGTCAACCAATCCATTCCAAGTATGATATCAATAGTTTGGGGTGATAGTACCATAAGATTTGAAAGGAATACCACGTCTCTAATCCGTATGGGCACATTGATGCAAGCATGGGGTACGATTATGTTTCCCCCAGGCGAGTGCACCAACATGGGTCTCTTAAGTTCTACCTGGTGTAGGTGGTGTTGTTTGCTTACTTGTGAAGATATGAATGAATGCGATGCTCCGGAATCAAATAAAACTTTAACTGGGGTAGAGTTGATAGAGAACATACCCATCAGCACGTTCTGATCCTCCTGCGCTTCTTCAGCACGCACATGATTCACTTGTCCGCGCCGGAATCCGGTGGCAGTCTCATTGGGTTCCGGAGTCCTAAACAGACTGCGTCCCACAGCAGAAGCAGTGGTTCCTCGCACAGCCGTTGCATTGGCGCCAGTACGCACGGGAGTGTTGCGTGGCTTGGGGCAGCTGTTGGAGCAGTGCCCAAACTCTCCACAGTTGAAGCAATTCACATTCCTTCTCCCCGGAGCGGCTAGAGTTGGTGTCGGGGTACGGAACTGGGGTGCAGTCGGCCTGCTGACGTGGTTGGGTGCAGGGGGTCGACTGGTTGCCATGACGGTTGGCTTCCATCCGGACGGGGTGGCTCCCTTGGGACGCTGAGGCGCTCCCTGAAGTGGGCGGGCCATAGCAAGCCTCCTCTTGCGGTTGTTTTCTACCATCTTCTGGTCATGTTCCAACCGTACCACCTTGTTGATAAGGCTTTGGAAGCTGACATGATCTTGGCCGATCATTGGCCCCCTCAGCTCATCACTCAATCCTTCGATAAATTTATCAATTTTCTCCTCTTCGTTTGCCAAGTCACCGGTGGCATATCGAGCGAGTTGTGTGAACTTGTTCAGGTATTCCTGCACGGTAGTGCTGCCTTGACGCAACCTTTGGAATTCGTTCTTCTTCATTCTCATGACAGCGGCTGGTACGAAATTTTCGCGAAAGGCGGCTGTGAACTCTTCCCAGGTTGGTTCTTCGGCGTCTTACGCCCGTGTCTCCTTGTAGGTGTCCCACCAATCACTTGCGGGGCCTTCCAATTGATTGGTGGCAAAAATGACTCTGTCAGTTTCTCGTACCCTGACGAGGGTCAGCTTCTTCTCTATTACTCTTAACCAGTCTTCGGCATCCATTGGTTCGTCAGCCGTGGAAAACGTAGGCGGCTTAGCTCGCATAATTCTCCCAAGCTTGATCCTCCGTGATTCCCTTGGTTGTTGGCGATAGCTTGAAGCAACTGGGTTTGCAAAGCCATAACCTCCGCCAGGGTGGAGGGATTAGGCTCCGGTGGGTTCTCGTTGGATGTTGCAGCTCTGCGACGATGCACCATCTGAAGGAGGTAGATGAGTTAAGAGATTGGACCCATTAAGGTCATGGTTTCTAGGTGATTTCTCTTCAAGTTGTTTTTAAATGATCTTTGAACAGAGCAAGCATGGTGGAATAAACTCATTAATAACATGTCATAAAACATGGGTCCATAGCGATTACATTAAAGGGGATACAATGGACTGCACATACACAGTCCCACATGACATAATGCGAAAGCTACATCGTACTACTGCCATTGGCTATTAGGGGAAGGGTGTGATCCTTGTTGCCAAAAACCATCCCAAGCAAGATCAAAGTTGGGGCGGTCCTCTCTCCTAATCATCCAACCAATCGCGGGAGCCGGGTGCGGGGAAGGGGTGATCCTCTTGAAGCAAATCGAAGTTCCCATGGCTCGGAGGTGGTGGCCCCGGAGTCATGCTTGATCTTCTGCTTGGTGGTCGGGTACTCTTCCAAGCGAGTCTTGCGGATGAGGGGACCTCCGGTGTGAGTCAGGCAACGGGTAGGGGCTGCCTCCTCTGCTGAATCAGTATCACTGGACTCCCACTTGATTTCCATAGGCTCTATCTCGGACTCGGAGTCGGTACTGATCTGGATGGGGTTCTCTTCTCCCGAACCAGGCTCAGATTGTACAGCCATGGAGTTCGAGGTAGGTTCCATTGAGGTAGTAGCAGTGGGGTCTATCAGGTATGGTGCCGACTCTGTGCTCAACATAAAGGCCTGCTCCATCATGGCTTGAAAAGTGTTCAGGCATGCTGGAGTCATGAGGTAGTAGTGGTCGGGCATCGGGGCAGGAGGTGTTGGTACAACTTCGGTGGAAGTACCTGCAGCAGGGACAGGGTGGGAGCGAATTTGTTCTTCCAGCTGGTTGACCTGTTGTTTGCTCTTCCTGAGCTATCTTCCAGCTCCACCAGGGCTTCTCCACGGGCCATGTAACGGTCAGAGAGCTGCTTGTACTGGGCACCGTTGGCCTATAGCTGAGTCTGCAGCAAGTTGATCTGATCCCCGCAGCTCTGGTGTTCCTCGACCAGATCATTGAGGCGTCGCTGCTGGTCGTCGATCTCGAGCAAAGCTTCTTCATAGCAGTCATCCGCTGTTTCTGCCCAGCAGGATAGACGGGTGACCATAGGATTATAGCAGCAGGGGGTGGCTTCCACGGTGCAGACCAGATTGCCTTCCTCGCGGTAGGGGTGGTGCACAAACTCCGTCACGGTGAGCTCAGCACGGTGAATAGTGTTGAGGCGGAGGAACGCTTCATGGGCCGCGTCTTGAATAGCTGCTTCTACTAGATCTTGGTGGTAACGGGTGTGGAAGCAAAAAGGTGTCTCACTCCCCATGCGGGCATCAACTGAAACTGCCGCTTCCCATACCGGATATCCTTCGGTGCCATGCCTCCTGATTTGGTAAGTGGGTGCCTCTGGGTACCTTGGACACCACAGCAATGACTGGAGTTACGCCACGAATCCTTCATCCCGTGGAATGGTGATTTCCCAAACTCTGACATGGTCCGACATCTGCTTTTGAAAGCAACTTAAGGTCAGAGAGAGAGATAATATCAAAACCATTTGGGTAAAGAAAGGGAGATAAAGGTATAGGAAAAAGTATGTTTGTCTTTTCAAAAATAATAGTTTGTGAAATGATCCTACGTAGGGATACTTCCCTTTAGCCAACTAGTCAGGGGTAGGGCGCCAGTTGGTCTTATCCTACAGTCGCATTGCTCTGATACCAGCTCTGTGGACCCCCGTTTTTGGAACGGGAATCTTTCGTGTTCATAGTACCATTTCCCTGGATCGAGTAGTTTGGTACCCACGAAATACAGTACTGAATAATCAGGTGCACATGCACGAATAGTCTTACAACGAAATTATTATAATAGTAGGCCCGAAGGCAATGTCCAACACATAGGACCTCATGGTCCGAATACAACCCAAAAGTAGAAATTAGATAAGGCAGCGGAATAAAGGCAGCGGCTTGTCAATTGCCACAGGCAACGATCGGAGACTAAGACCTAGAAAGCGCCATCAGCTTCTTCGCCCTCCTGGTAGTAGGCATATGGATCCTCCAAGTCTTCATTACCTCCATCAGAAGGTTTGTGCGTATAGCAAGGGTGAGTACCAACCGTACTCAGCAAGCCAACACGGAAGTGATGTATATGATAGGGTCATTCAAGGAATGGCTGATGTTCTTTTGCATAAAGCCAATTTTCACAAATCCTTTCACAAGCCTAACAACTAGCCAAGTCAATTTTTAGTTCCACAATTCATTAAGTCGGCGACGGTTCTGTCTACCATCCATCGTGATTCCAAGGATGGCTTCCCGCCTCCAGTTCGTCATGGTTTTCTGGGGAGTCCACCCCTTCTCGCATCTCGAGAGGTTGATCCACCAGCGAATAAAAGTCAACATGCAAACCCATCCCATCATTTTAAAGTTTGAAGTCTAGCCAAGAGAAAGTCTTGTCACGATGCTATGAGAATAGATTGATTCATTCACACTGCAGTGGATGTACACTTTACCCGTACTCCGCGACAGCCCAACAAATGAGCCTACGTCCCAACACATGAGACGGTCACGGCAAAGCCTTTCAATAACCTCACTTTGGCAGTACCCGCTCCATGAACTTAAGCCCTCATGCACTCTAGCCGTCATTTTCTAGCAGTGAGAGGAGTTCTGGCGCACCCGGGGTAAAGGAAGATTTCATTCATCAAGCTATAATAAATTTCAATTTACCATCATCCCTTTCAAATCTCATCCCATCCATAAGAACCACTATGCAAGGGTACCGCCTCCGCTCGGCTATCTACTCCGCTAGGTCTATACCCATTTGAGAAGTACGGTTGTGGCTCGTTTCCGGCTATCTCATGGCTCGGTCCTTAATTGACAAGGGTCGGCACTTGCCTTTTCCGGAATCCACCCAAATCATCCAGCCGCCCAGTCTAAAACATTTGTTTAGTACTTTCAATTTTCATCAAAACTCATTTCATCATTCTCATGGCAATGTGGCGCTCATGTCTCCACATGCCGTATCTCAACTACCTTTCCTAAGGTAGTTGCCAAAGCATAAAGCTTTTCATAAAATCATGAGTATGCATGAATCTAAGTATAGCATGGCTAAGCAGTTTACCGAAGATATTCTCCGGTTGTATGTATCACATCGAGGGTTACAAGGAATAATTCTAAAGGTAATCAATAACAAGGCATGACATAACAACTATAGGTAATTCTTTGTGTATAGCATGCATATTTGAAGTTTAAAACAACATCATATCGCAAATGGGATCAATATGTTCAAAGAGTGTGATGACTTGCCTTGCTCGCACGCTTGTTGAGTTGGGTCTTCAACGGAGTCGATGCCTGCTTCTTCAGGTGCTATCCGTACGTGCGAAAGATCAATTGAATTCAATTAGAATTCAATAAATACCGAGAGATCGAAAAGAACCATAAAAACCACGAAAATGATTCCAAATATTTAGCCTAAAATTCTACTTGAGTTAGGACAAGGGTTGCTAGGGAAAAATCCGAGTTTTGGAATCGAGTCGATGCCCTAGGGTTTTCGAAAAGATGACGATCGTAATTATTTGAGAATATAGATTTGGAAATACCAGCGGAGGAATCTGTGCTCGAGGTTTTGAAGGTTTGAGCACAAAAGAGAAGCATATTTAAATGGCGAGGAAGAATTAAACGAAATCCGGATTTGAAAACGACGCGAAACGAAATTTCGGAAAAAGTCCGATTTTGATTTTCAAATTTTTCACCGAGAAAACATACAAGAAAATAATTTATTTTTGCCCAAAACTTCACTCAAGTCTTCTCAAAATATTTTTCCAAATTTTCCATAATTTTTCCTAATTTTTCTCTATTTTTTCTTTTTTCCCTTTTTTTTCCTTTTTCTTTTTCTTTTTCTTTTCTGCGCACTATTCATTGCCCACAAGGTGTTCGGCCGGCGCTCGGGAAAACAGGGCGGCGGCGGCGCTAGTGCAAAGGAAATAGGGCGGCGGCTCGGGGCTTACGGCGACGGCGGCTCTTGGGAAGTGCGGCGGGGCTCGGGCGTTGGCGGCGCGCGCAACACGGCGGCGGCGGCGCACGGCGGTTTGCGACGGCGTCGGCGCTCGGGAGGAAGGGGACCGAAGAGAGAGTGGGAGGCTAGGGCGGCGAGGTGGGGAGACAGTGGGGTTTGCCCCCTTTTATAGCTGTGGCCGAGAGGGGGACGGGAGAGAGGGGCCGACGCGGCGTCGGTGCGGTGAACGCCACGCGGCGCGCGGGAGGCCGGGGCGGGCGCGCGTGGGGCGCGGCGGCGAGAGGAGCGCGGGCGCGGGACGGGGTCCGGATCGGCGGCGGGCGCGTGGCGGCGAGCGCGCGCGGCGGGGCCGTACGGCGGCGGCGCGTGGCGCGAAGGCACGGGCGGCGCGGGCGGGTCCGCGCGACGCGGCGCACGCGGGGCGGGCGCGGCGCTTGCGCGGCGCGTGGCGCGCGAGCACGGCACGCGGTACGGCCAGCGACGCGCGGCGGGCGCGCATCCGGGCCGGTACGGCGTCGAACACTTGGCGAGCGATGAACAGTGTCGTTTTATAATATCCCGATTTTTAATTCTAAATTTCCAATTTCTATTTTCTTCCGCTCTAAAAATTCAAAATAAATTCTAATATACCCAGAATAATTTCTAATATTATATTTCCAACTTTTTCCACACTTTTTATTTTTCCAAATATATTTTTCATATTTATTTAATTTCCTTTTTCCTAATTTCATAATTCACTATTTTTAAATTCCAAAAATTTCCTAGATTTCATGTTAATCCCCTAAAATATTTTATTGTCTATTTTATTCCCTAATTAATCTTCCATAATCACTAATTAATATTTGTTTCTCAAATACATATTTTCATAAGTCCGCATTCCTTTTCTGATTTCATTTTAAAAATTCCTAACCCTCCATTTCGAGATTTTCCTCCCAACAAAATCCAAACCATTCACAAACATCGAGAGGAATTGTTCACAACTAAATTTATGCAACTGAGCTGGTAAATAAGAAGCAACAAACTCGAGAGAAGGCAACAAGCAAAAGTTTTTGTAAGTTCCGATTTTTACGTTTCGATTTTAATTTCTTCGATTTTTAGGATGTTACACTATTGGTCCTTCAGGGTTGGGGAATTGACTGCGGAGCTGATCCTAGCGAGATCTCTGATGATGTGCTGATGCAGAACCCAGAAGGTACCAATGAAGAAAACCAAGAGTAGCATCCCCCAACGGCAGCTGGCCCGAACCTTTCACCACCACATCTCTTTGTCCTCTGTTAAGACTGTGTTTATGACGTTTGTGGATGAACATGACTATGTTGATGTTTTTTGTAATATGTTTAACTGTGGCTTGCGGGGCCCTTTTTATCACCTTGGTTGGAGGCCTAGTCTGTTGTTTTTGTTGCTGATGATGTTCCTCTCTGGCCTTTCTTGCCTTCATGCTCCTTATGGTTGTGCTCTCCCCTTTTGGCCTGGTTAATGGCGATTTCTGATTGGCTGTGCTTATCAGGTCTTTCCTGCTGCGCTTATGTTTTGTTATCATGTTTCATCATGACTGGATTATCTTATGCTGGAATAAAAGGTCGATCAATGCCCCTGGGAAGTGTGAGGCCATTAGGAACAAAATTGAGGAAAGTGTATGTTCAATTGTCTATATCCAGGAAACTAAGAGAGAATCCTTTGACAAAAGTTATATCAGAAAGCTAGCCCCAAAGAGCTTGGCCTGTTTTGACTTCATTCCATCTGTGGGGGCCTCGGGAGGTATTCTGATTCTTTGGAAAGGAAATCTTTTTTCGGGCTCGGTCTTTGATAAACAAAGCTTTGGCATCTCGGTGGCCCTAACCTCCCTATAGTCCTCCCTAACTTGGAAACTAACGGTGGTTTATGGTCCCTGCGAGGAACCGCTCGATCGGAATTCATGAGCTGGTTCGAAACCACGAGATTGCAGACCTTGATGGCTGGCTTTTAGGGGATTTCAACTTTTATCGGTCGGCTAACGAGAAACAAGCGGGAGGAAATATTACGGATACTCTCACCTTTAATGAGGCCATTGGTCACTTAGGCTTAATTGAAATCCCAATTAAGGGAAGGGCTTTCACGTGGAGTAATATGCAAATTGACCCTCTCCTAGAACAACTTGATTGGTTCCTTTCCTCCATCAATTGGACGATAGATTTTCCAAACACCAGAGTAATTCCGCTAGCAAGAATAGTTTCAGATCACGTCCCCTGTAAAATTATGATTGGAACAAGAATCCCTAAGGCAAACATCTTCCTCTTTGAGAACTTTTGGGCTGAGCAACCGGATTTTAGTGTCATAGTTTCAAGCTGTTGGTCTTATCCGAGCGTTCCCTAGGGATGCAGCAAAGAATATTGCAAGGAAATTTAAAACACTGAGAGCAGGGCTTAGATTTTGGAGTAAAAGTTTCTCCAATCTAAAGGCCCTCATTGAAAACGCAACACTGTAATTGCTTTCCTTGACTTGCTCGAAGAAGGAAGGCGCTTGTTCAACACAGAATTTAATTTGAGGAAAGTGGTAAAAAAGAAGCTTCAACATTGGCTGCATATGAAGAATATTTACTGGAGGAATAGGTACACTGTAAATAGGGTAAAGCTTGGGGATGAATGCACGAAATTCTTTCACAGCTTGGCCTCTATTTCCTACAGGAAAAAAATGATTTCGCAGATCAAGAATGAAAAGGGTGACTGGATCCAGGACCACTCAGGAAAGGCGGTAATTCTTTGGTCCTCTTTCAAGGACGAATGGGATCTTCATCCGATCCAGACATGATCTTTAATCTCCCAAGCCTTATTCAACCGAGAGAAGGATTAGATTTTCTGGCCCAACCGATTTCTTATGAAGAAATTGATCTGGTGGTTAAAAGGATGCCAACTGATAAAGCCCCAGGACCGGATGGTTTTAATGGTCTTTTCTACAAAAAAGCTGGCCAATCATCAAGGATGATTTTTACAGACTCTGTGACTCTTTCTAGCAAGGACAGACCAGTCTTCATCCAATTAATAATTCCTTCATCACTTTGATCCTGAAAAAAGATAACCCTGAGACAGTCAATGACTATCGGCCTATCTCCTTGCTCAACTCCTCCTTGAAAATAATAACCAAAGTCTTAGCAGATCGGCTACAATGAGTTATAAAATCAGTGGTCCATAAGAATCAATATGGCTTTATCCGATCAAAAACAATCCAAGACTGCCTTGCCTAGGCCTTTGAATACATACATCAATGTCATCGATCCAGAGAAGAAGTGATCATCCTCAAATTGGACTTTGAAAAAGCCTTTGATACCATTGAACACTCAGCCATCCTCCTTATGATGCAAAGTCTTGGGTTCCCAGATAAATGGTTGCAATGGGTTCAAGAGATCCTATCCTCCGGAACCTCCTCTATTCTTCTCAATGGAATTCCTGGGAAAACTTTCCGATGTAAGAGAGGCGTCAGACAAGGAGACCCCCTTTCGCCTTTGCTTTTTGTGTTGGCGGCGGAATTGATCCAGATTTTAATCAATAAAGCCAGGCAAGAGGTGTTAGTGATATGCCCTAGAGGCAACATGGAGATGTTGGATATCATGGTCAATGTTTATGTATATATATGAATAAAGTGTTATTCAGTTCCATGAAATAGACATCTTGTATTGATCAATAAGTACGTGACTTATTTATGAAACACTTTATGTATGAATCTATTTCCAAACGATCCCTGATCATATGTTATATTGTTGGAACAAATATGATTCTAAGATTGGCATGTTTATTGATTGATGATCATGTCTCATAGATCATGGTATGGAGATACCAAATCAATATACGTGGACATGTGTTAGAGAACACATTATTGGATAGACCCACCATGAGACACTACAGGAATTTATGTGCCATTAGTTGGTCTCAGGTAGTGTTGGTACAAAGTCCTTAGACCTGAGATCACCATGGATTCCAACATGTGTAGTAGCCTACTTTGGGACTACCAACGCTATTCCGTAACTGGGTAGTCATAAAGGTAGTTTTCGGGTTTGCTATGAAACATGGAGTGTGATGTGAGTGATCAAGATGGAATTTGCCCCTCCTTTGGAGAGATATCTCTGGGCCCCTCGAGGTAATGGATTATGGAAATGCATGGTCATGCTAAGTTGATTGAGGAGTCAATCAACAGACAGATAATACAATACGATTCGAGTGAATGGTTAAGCTATTGAAGGATGGCACACATCTTGCCTATAGCTTAATTGGTATCGTGAGGCAAAGGGATTTGTGTACACATTACAGGTTTAGAGCCGATATTATATTCTTGCATACTATGGTGTCAATATGTGCTGCTAGGCGCCGCTGTTGACAGGTCGGCTGAGTTGGACTCGAGCCGACGATCGGCTAAGTTGGACTATAGCCGAAACCGAGTATACCTGAACCTACAGGGTCGCATGCTTAAGGGGATAAGAACAGGCACTCGAATACGGCTCGATCGGATAGGGATCCAATCAGATAGAGTCCTATGGTCTTATGACGTATGGGCGGCCAACTCTATGAGATTCGGATGAGATCCGATTCAAAATAGAGTCCTGATCGGCCACTAGTCCCAGTCGGCCAACTCTATATAAAGGGGCGAGGGGTGGAGAGCTGTGATACATCAAGTACGTCAATTGAAGTCAATTGCGCCGAAATCAATCTGATCACACTCGGCTTTAGAAGTCGACGAGATCAATCTCCATGGAAACCTCCCCTTTCGAGCCAAACCCTAGCCTTGCATCGTGTGCTAGCACACGGGTGTTCGGCGTTCCGTCCCTGGACGTGTGGATACCGATAGAGGCGCTGCTACGTTACGCGCTGTTGATCGGCTACGAATCGGCTGTGGTGGAATCGGTTGCGGTCAAGCGCATCAGAGCAAGGCGCGAGAACACGATCAGACGACTCGACGAATCGGCTACATCGACGAATCGGCTGATTGGTGAATCGGCTGTCCCTAGGAATCGGCTGTCATCGGCCAGCACAGTTCCAGATCGGATAGCCCTGATTGGGTATTACGCTGCATACTCCAATCAGTAACGATCTATCGGCCCTTACTTGCAAGTGTTCCTGGTTTGCACGGTAGAATAGTTTTTGTTTTCGGCTAGCGTAGCCTCCGCGTAACCCTTCAGTGGTATCAGAGCTAATCTTGTTTAGTTCAGGTTTTAGATTGAATCTAGAACAAGTTTTGTACACGGGTTGATTAGATCAAACGGTTTTACGGGATCTGTTGAGGAGAGTAGATGGTAATTACGTTCCTTGATAGTGTATCAAAACGGCGTAATGTGATTACGTCGAAGCAATATCCATAGAACTCGGTTTGAGTCAGCTTCGAGATAGCGTTCCTTGATAGTGTATCGGAATGGTATAATGTGATTATGCCGAAGCTATCTCGTAGTCCGATCTTGTTTGCTGCCTCGCGTCTACGCAAACCATCTCCCTTGATAGTGTATCGGGATGGCATAATGTGATTATGCCGATATGGTTTCCATAAGCGATTTCATAGATTGGATCTATGGATTTCGTGTGGTGTTCCCGGCGCTGCCCAGAAGCCCGCGAGGGGGCGGCTTCCCCCTCGACCCCCTTATAGGTCGTCTCGATGCCATTTCTCTGCGATAGGTAGAAAACATTTCTACACCTAACTTGTTTTTGCAGAGAATGCTTTGAGATGGTATGGCCCTATTGTATGTATGAGATGCATGTGATGCGTGTAATATTCTTTCATATGTGCAATCCCTGTAATATTCTTTCTTACGTGCAATGCTTGTAATATTCTTTCACGACCTACGAGTCGGTGTAATCTTCAATTAGAGCTTCTATAGTAGTACCTTAGTTTGAAGAAATCAAGCATTCGGCACTTGGAAGATGGTGCCAAAGATGGAGATCCTCAGCGCCGACATGGAGATGGAGATCACCATGTGAAGGGGGCCATACTATTTCATTATATGCTATTCTACCTGCTTTCATATATGTGATATGTTCATTTGATAGGATAGCATCCTCAGTCCTTATTTGCGTGCAGGCTTGTTGAGGGGAATCTCGTTAGTCCGCATGTGATAAAGATGATTGGCTATATCGAGAGTCTGGAAAAACTAGGTTTTCCCCTTAGCCAAGAGTTGGCTACTGATGTGATTCTCCAGTCGCTCCCTCCGAGCTTCGAGCCATTCATATTGAATTATCACATGAACAGTATGGATAAGACCTTGGCTGAATTGCATGGGATGCTAAAGACAGCTGAGGAGAGTATCCAGAAAAACGGTCATCATGTGATGATGATGCAGAAGGCTAAGCGCAAACCACCTGTCAAGAAACTTTGCACCAAGAGGAAGTTAACTCCCGATGAGATCGCGAGTGCCTCTAATGCAAAGAAAGGCAAAAAGGGGTCGGCGGCATCAGATGTCGTTTGCTTCTATTGCAAGGAGACAAGCCACTGGAAGAGGAACTACAAGAAGTACATGGAGGATCTCAAAAAGAAGCAAAATACGACTTTTGCTTCGGTATTAATGTTATAGACATTAATCTTGCTACTTCACCTACGACTCTTGGGTATTTGATACCGGATCGTAGCTCATATTTACAAATTGTTGCGGGGAATGAGAAGAAGTAGAGGCTTGAGAAGGGGCGAGGTGAACCTACGCGTCGGCAATGGAGAAAGCGTTGCTACGGTTCTTTGTCGGCACGGTATCACTTCATCTACCTTCGGGATTAGTTTTGGAATTAAATAATTGTTATTGTGTTCCAACACTATGTCAAAAACGTTATTACCGCTTCATGTTTGCAAGCGGAAGGATATGATTTTAGATCAATGGACAATGGTTGTTCAATATATCTCGAGATATGTTCTATTTTCATACTCCATTGGTGAATGGATTATACGTTTTGAATCTTGAAGCGTCTTCTATCTATAATATTAATACGAAAGGCAACTCTCTAATGATACAAACCCCACGTTTATCGGCATTGTCGCTTAGGCCATATAAATAAGAAACGCATGGAGAAGCTCCATAAGGATGGATTGCTTCACTCTTTTGATTTTGAATCATTTGAGACATGTGAGTCTTGTTTACTTGGTAAGATGACAAAGGAACCTTTCACGGACACGGTGAGAGAGCAAGTGACTTGTTGGCACTCGTACATACCGATGTATGTGGACCAATGAGCTCAACGGCCGAGAGGTGGTTATCGGTACTTCATTACCTTTACCGATGACTTTAGTAGATATGGTTATATCTACTTAATGAGGCATAAGTCCGAATCCTTTGAAAAGTTCAAAGAATTCCAGAATGAAGTACAGAATCATTTAAGGAAAACAATCATGTTTCTACGATCAGATCGTGGGAGGGGAAAATTTGAGCCAAGAGTTTGGTAATCATCGAAAGATTGTGGAATTGTTCCACGTTGACTCCGCCAGGAACTCCACAATGGAACGGAGTGTCCGAACGGAGAAATCACACCTTGTTGGACATGGTGCGGTCGATGATGAGCCAAAGTGATCTTCCATTATCCTTACGGGGATATGCTCTTGAAACATCGCTCACACTAAATAGAGTTCCATCTAAGTCGGTTGAAAAGACACCATATGAGATATGGACAGGGCAACCCCCTAGTTTGTCTTTTCTCAAAATTTGGGGATGCGAAGCTTATGTAAAACGTTTACAGTCTGACAAGCTCACACCCAAATCTGACAAGTGCTTCTTTGTGGGATATCCTAAGGAAACTAAGGGATATTACTTTTATAATTGGGAACAAGGCAAAGTGCTTGTCGCCCGACACGGTGTTTTCTTGGAGAAAAAGCTTCTTTCAAGAAGGGTTAGTGGGAGCGGGTGCATCTTGAAGAAGTTCAAGAAACACCGAGAAAATGTTTGTGACCACGAACCACTACGGGAGGAGCAAAGTGTTGCGCCACCGGTTGTAGATACACCAGCCCCACGGAGTGCGAAAGATCACGTCGTGCGCCGACAGTACACGTGCGGAACAACGTGATATATTGTTGTTGGACAACGATGAGCCTAAGACCTATGAGGAAGCGATGGTGGGACCCGATTCCAACAAGTGGCTTGGAGCCATGAAATCCAAAATAGAATCCATGTACGACAATCAAGTTTGGAACTTGGTTGATCCACTGATGGTGTCAAAACCATTGAGTGTAAATGGGTTTTTAAGAAAAGGCCGATATGGATGGAAATGTTCAAATCCATAAGGCGCGATTGGTGGCGAAAGGTTTTAAACAAATTCAAGGAGTTGATTATGATGAAACCTTCTCGCCCGTCGCAATGCTTAAATCTATTCGGATTATCCTAGCGATTGCTGCATATTTTGATTATGAGATATGGCGGATGGATATCAAAACGACTTTCCTAAATGGAAACCTAAGCGAGGATGTATACATGATACAACCTCAAGGTTTTGTCGATCCACAATCGCTGGAAAGATATGCAAGCTACGAAATCCATTTATGGATTGAAGCAAGCATCTCGGAGTTGGAATATTCGTTTTGATGAAGTAATCAAAGGGTTTGGTTTCATCAAAAACGAAGAGGAGGCCTGTGTTTACAAAAAGGTCGGTGGGAGCGCAATTGTATTTCTAATCTTATATGTGGATGACATATTGTTGATTGGAAATGATATCCCTATGCTTGGAATCCGTCAAGTCTTCATTGAAAAATAGTTTTTCCATGAAAGACTTAGGGAGGCAGCATATATATTGGCATTCGGATCTATAGAGATAGATCCAAGAGGCTAATTCGATTAAGCCAAAGTACATACATTGACAAGGTGTTGAAAAGGTTCAACATGCATGATTCCAAGAAAGGTTTCTTGCCCATGTCACATGGCATTAATCTTAGCAAAAATCAGTGTCCTCAGACACATGATGAGCGGAATAAGATGGGTATGGTTCCATATGCTTCGGCAATTGGATCCATCATGTATGCCATGCTTTGTACACGTCCAAATGTCTCGTACGCTTTGAGTGCTACGAGCGAGATACCAGTCGAGATCCAGGTGAAGGTCACTGGACTGCCGTAAAGAATATCCTTAAGTACTTGAGAAGAACTAAGGATATGTTACTAGTCTATGGAGGGGAAGAAGAGCTCATTGTAAGTGGTTACACCGATGCTAGCTTCCAAACGCACAAGGATGATTATAGATCGCAATGGGGTTCGTGTTCCGCTGAACGGAGGCGCGATCATGGAAGAGTTCCAAACGGGACACGTTGCTGATTCTACAACGGAGGCCGAGTACATTGCTGCTTCGGAAGCGCAAAGGAGGCTGTTTGGACAAAAGAAATTTGTTTCTGAGCTGGGTGTGATGACCAGTGCGACTGGTCCAATGTCTCTCTATTGTGATAATAGTGGAGCCATTGCGTAAGCCAAGGAGCCAAGGTCACATCAGAAGTCCAAACACATACTTCGGCGATATCATCTCATCCGCGAGATAGTGGACAGAGGTGATGTCAAGATATGCAAAGTGCACACGGATCTCAACATAGCTGATCCGCTGACAAAACCTCTCCCTCAGCCGAGACATGAGGCGCACACAAGAGCAATGGGTATTAGATACTTACATGATTGACTCTAGTGCAAGTGGGAGATTGTTAGTGATATGCCCTAGAGGCAACATGGAGATGTTGGATATCATGGTCAATGTTTATGTATATATGAATAAAGTATTATTCAGTTCCATGAAATAGACATCTTGTATTGATCAATAAGTACGTGACTTATTTATGAGACTCTATATGTATGAATCTATTTCTAAATGATCCCTGATCATACATCATATTATTGGAACTAATATGATTCTAAGATCGGCATGTTTATTGATTGATGATCATGTCTCATAGATCATGGGTATGGAGATACCAAATCAATAAACATAGGACATATGTGTTAGAGAACACATTGTTGGATAGACCCACCATGAGAAACTACGGGAATTAATGTCATTAGTTGGTCTCGGGTAGTGTTGGTACAAAGTCCTTAGACCTGAGATCACCATGGATTCCAACATGTGTAGTAGCCTACTTTGGGACTACCAAACGCTATTCCGTGAACGGGTAGTTAAAAGGTAGTTTTCGGGTTTGCTATGAAACATGGAGTGGGATGTGAGTGATCAAGATGGAATTTGCCCCTCCTTTGGAGAGATATCTCGGGCCCCTCGAGGTAATGGATTATGAAAATGTATGGTCATGCTAAGTTGATTGAGGAGTCAATCAACGGACGGATAATCCAATACGGTTCAAGTGAATGGTTAAGCTATTGAAGGGATGGCACGCATCTTGCCTATAGCTTAATTGGTATCGTGAGGCAAAGGGATTTGTGTACACATTACAGGTTCGAGCCGATATTATATTCTTGTATACTATGGTGTCAATATGTCTTGCTAGGCACCGTGTGGCAGTGTCGGCGAGTTGGACTCGAGCCGACGATCGGCTAAGCGGACTATAGCCGAAACCGAGTATACCGAACCTACGGGGTCGCACGCTTAAGGGGATAAGAACAGGCATTCGAGTTGGACTCGGATACAGCTCGATCAGATAGGGATCCGATCGGATAGAGTCCTATGGTCTTACGATGTATTGGCGGCCAACTCTATGAGATTCGGATGAGATCCGATTCAAAATAGAGTCCTGATCGGCCACTAGTCCCAGTCGGCCAACTCTATATAAAGGGGCGAGGGGTGGAGAGCTGTGATACATCAAGTACGTCAATTGAAGTCAATTGCGCCGAAATCAATCTGATCGCACGCGGCTTTAGAAGTCGACAAGATCAATCTCCACGGAAACCCCCCCCCACTTTCGAGCCAAACCCTAGCCTTGCATCGCGTGCTAGCACACGGGTGTTCGGCGTTCCGTCCCTGGACGTGTGGATACCGGTAGAGGCGCTGCTACGTTGCGCGCTGTTGATCGGCTATGAATCGGCTGTGGTGGAATCAGCTGTGGTCGAGTGCATCAGAGCGAGGCGCGAGAACGCGGTCAGACGACTCGTCGAATCGGCTACATTAGCGAATCGGGCGATTGGTGAATCGGCTGTCCCCGGGGTGGCACATCATCGTCCGGCCACGGTTCCGGATCGGATAGCCCCGATTGGCTATTTTCGCTGCATACTCCAATCGGTAATGATCTATCGGCCCTTACTTGCAAGTGTTCTTAGTTTGCGCGGTAGAAAAGTTTTTGTTTTCGGCTACCGTAGCCTCCGCGTAACCCTTCAAGAGGGCCTTCTACATTTGCCAATAGCACAGCCGATGAAGGATTTCCCAGTAGTCCAATATGCGGATGATACCATTATCATCCTTCAAGCAGATGCCAGACAGCTTTTCTTCCTCAAAAACCTACTGAGCACAATCCAAATGGCGACTGGACTCAAAGTGAACTACAAAAAATCAAGCATGTACCCCATTAATCTCAGCAATGATAAGCTTAGCCACTTGGCTAACACCTTTGGCTACGATGCGGGCTCCTTGCCGTTCACCTATCTGGGTTTACCACTTAGGACAACTAAGCCAAAAATTGAGGATCTAGTACCGCTTCTCAACAAAGTCGAAAGGAAGCTCTCTTCATGTGTGTCTTGGCTGTCCTATTCAGGAATGCTCGAGATGATCAACTCAGCGATTACCCCGATAACAACTTACGCCATGTGCACCCTCAAGATCCCGAAAGGTATCATAGAAGCCATAGACAGGGCAAGGAAACAATGTCTCTGGAGGGAAACAATCTGGAAAAAAAAGGAGGCAACCTGACAGCTTGGAATCTAGTAACCAGACCAAAAGCGAAGGGTGGACTAAGGGTGCTCAACCTCCGCCTACAAAACAATGCTCTGGTCATCAAACAACTCTCAAAATTCTACAACCACGAAGACACCCCTTGGGTGGAACTCATCTGGTTTAGATATTACCAGGACAAGGTCCCCCATCATTGTAGGGAAATGGGATCCTTCTGGTGGAAGGACATTCTTAGACTCAATGATCTTTTCAGGATGGTGGCCTCATGTCAAAAAGGTAAAGGATACTCGGTAAGCTTCTGGGCGGACAACTGGAATAATTTAAATATCCCGTTCAATTTCCCCCACCTCGCCTCGTTTGCCAAGAAAAGCAAGGCTTCGGTAACCGAAATCATGCAAGCTGAAGACCTGGATTCCATCCTGCACCTGCCCCGACCAAGCCTACCAGGAATTACATCAGCTTCAACCCCTTCTTTAGGATCTACCCTATGAGGAGGAATCTTGTGGACCCCCGTTTTTGGGACGGGAATCTTTCGTGTTCTTGGTATCATTTCCCTGGATCGAGTAGTTGGTACCCACGAAATACAGTACTGAATAATCAGGTGCACATGCACGAATAGTCTTACTGCGACATTATTACAACCATAGGCCCGAAGGCAATGTTCAACACATGGGACCTCATGGTCCGATTATAACACAAAAGCGAGAAATTAGATACGGCGGCGGAATAGAGCGGCGGCATGTCATTTGCCACGAGCAACGACGGAGCTAAGATCTAGTAAGCGCCATCGGTTCCTTCACCCTCCCGGTAGTATGCATAAGGATCCTCCGCTCTTCATTCCCATCGGTGAAGGTTTGTGCGTATAGCAAGGGTGAGTACCAACCGTACTCGGCAAGCCAACACGGAATTGATGCATATGATGGGGTTATACAAGGAATGGTGGAGTTCTTTTGCATAAAGCCAATTTTCATAATTCTTTTCACAAGCCTATCAACTAGCCAAAACAAGTTTTAGTTCCATAGTTCATTAATCCGGCGACGGTTTCTCTACCATCCATCGTGATCCCAAGGATGGCTTCCCGCCTCCGATTCGTCATGATTTTCTGGGGAATCCACCCCTTCTTGCATCTCGAGAAGTTGATCCACCGCGAATGAAATCATCATGCAAACCCATCCCAGCAGCTTTTAAGTTTAAAGTCTAGCCAAGCGAAAGTCTTGTCACGATGCTCGATATCCACGAGCACGGCTATTCGAATAGATTGATTCACTCACACTTGTAGTGGATGTACACTTTACCCGTACTCCGCGACAGCCCAACGAATGAGCCTACGTCTCAACACATGAGACGGTCACGGCAAAGCCTTTCGATAACCTCACTTTGGCGTACCCGCTCCATGAACTTAAGCCCTCATGCACTCTAGCCGTCATTTTCTAGCAGTGAGAGGAGTTCGCGCACCGGGATAAGGGAAAACTTCCTCAATCTTTAAGTTCAATTAATATCGATTTAATTCCACCATTCACGGAAAGGCCGCAGCCTCATTCTCGTCACATAAACCACATCATAGAGAACCATCTATGCAAGGATACCGCTCCGCTCGGCTATCTAGTCGGCTAGGTCTATACCCATTCGAGAAGTACGGTTGTGCGGCTCGTTTC
Organism: Oryza australiensis; assembly: GCA_019925245.2. Taxonomy (NCBI): domain Eukaryota; kingdom Viridiplantae; phylum Streptophyta; class Magnoliopsida; order Poales; family Poaceae; genus Oryza; species Oryza australiensis. The sequence goes on along the minus strand of JAIFGZ020000597.1, from coordinate 340,585 downwards.
CGCTATCTCATGGCTCGGTCCTTAATTGACCGAGGTCGGCACTTGCCTTTTCCGGAATCCACCCAAATCATCCGGCGCCCCAGTCTAAATCATTTGTATATCATTTTCAATTTTCATCAAACTTCATCATTCTCATGGCCATGTGGCGCTCATGTCTCCACAGGCCGTATTTCAACTACCTTCCCTAAGGTAGTTGCCCGAGCACAAAGCTTTTTTTTTACAAAATCATGAGTATGCAGGGATCTAGTATAAGCGGGGCTAAGCATTTTTACCGAAGTTAGCCTCCTCATATCACATCGAAGGTTACAAAGAATAATTCTAATGGTGATCAATATCAAAGCAGGGTATATCAAGCATAGGTACTCGTTTGTGTATAGCATGCAATTTGTAATTTGAAATCAACATCGTTTCACAAAGTAGGATCAATATGTTCAAAGAGTGTGATGACTTGCCTTGCTCGCACGCTTGAGGGGTGGTGTCTTCAACGGGGTCGATGCCGGTTTCTTCAGGTGCTATCCGTACGTGCGAAAGATCAATTGAATTTAATTAGAATTCAATAAAATACCGAGAGATTGAAAAGAACCATAAAAGCCATGAAAACGACTCCAAATGTTTTGCCTAAAATTCTACTTGAGTTAGGACAAGGGTCGCTAGGAAAATCCGAGTTTTGGAATCGAGTCGATGTCCTAGGGTTTTCACAAAGACGACGATCGTAATTATTTGAGAAATTAGATTTGGAATTGTCAGCGGAGGAATTCGTGCTCGAGGTTTTGAAGGTTTGAGCACAAAAGAGAAGCATATTTAAATGGCGAGAAAGAATTAAACGAAATCCGGATTTAAAACGTCGCGAAACAAAATTCCGGAAAAGTCCGATTTCGATTTTCAAACTTTGCATCGAGAAAACATACAAGAAAATAATTTATTTTTGCCCAAAATTTTACTCAAATCTTCCCAAAATATTTTTCCCAATTTTCTTAAATTTTTCCTAATTTTTCCCTATTTTTTGCGCACGGAGGGGAATTTGCGCACGGCGCGACGGCGTTGGCGCTCGGGAACGTGGAGGAGAGAGCGGCGGCGGTGCGGCGAAAGGGGGGGCGCCGCCCTTTTATAGGCGCGGCCGGGGGCTCGGCGTGGCGCGGGTGTTAGTGATATGCCCTAGAGGCAACATGGAGATGTTGGATATCACGTCAATGTTTATGTATTTATGAATAAAGTGTTATTCGGTTCCATGAAATAGACATCTTGTATTGATCAATAAGTACGTGACTTATTTATGAGACTCTTTATGTATGAATCTATTTCTAAACGATCCCGATCATATGTCATATTGTTGGAACAAATATGATTCTAAGATCGGCATGTTTATTGATTGATGATCATGTCTCATAGATCATGGGTATGGAGATACCAAATCAATAAACATGGACATATGTGTTGGAGAACAAATTGTTGGATAGACCCACCATGAGACACTACGGAATTAATGTGCCATTAGTTGGTCTCGGTAGTGTTGGTACAAAGTCCTTAGACCTGAGATCACCATGGAATCCAACATGTGTAGTAGCCTACTTTGGGACTATCAAACGCTATTCCGTAATGGCGGGTAGTTATAAAGGTAGTTTTCGGGTTTGCTATGAAACATGGAGTGGGATGTGAGTGATCAAGATGGAATTTGCCCCTCCTTTGGAGAGATATCTCTGGGCCCGAGGTAATGGATTATGGAAATGCATGGCCATGCTAAGTTGATTGAGGAGTCAATCAACGGACGGATAATCCAATACGGTTCGAGTGAATGGTTAAGCTATTGAAGGGATGGCACACATCTTGCCTATAGCTTAACCGGTATCGTGAGGCAAAGGGATTTGTGTACACATTACAGTTCGAGCTGATATTATATTCTTGTATACTATGGTGTCAATATGTGCTGCTAGGCGCCGTTGTTGATGTGTCGGCGAGTTGGACTCGAGCGACGGTCGGCTAAGTTAGACTATAGCCGAAACCGAGTATACCTGAACCTACGGGTCGCACGCTTAAGGGGATAAGAACAGGCATTCGAGTTGGACTCGGATACGGCTCGATCGGATAGGGATCCGATCGGATAGAGTCCTATGGGCTTACGACGTATGGGCGGCCAACTCGTGAGATTCGGATAGGATCCGATTCAAAATAGAGTCCTGATCGGCCACTAGTCCTAGTCGGCCAACTCTATATAAAGGAGGGAGGGGTGGAGAGCTACGGCACGTCAATTGCATCGCGTGCAACAGAACCCTCCCCACTTTCGAGCCAAACCCTAGCCTTGCAACGCGTGCTAGCTCACGGGAGTACGGCGTTTTGTCCCCGGACGTGTGGATACCGGTAGAGGCGCTGCTACGTTGCGCGCTGTTGATCGGCTTCGGATCGGCTATGGTCGGGCGCATCGGAGCGAGGCGCGAGAACACGGTCGGACGACTCGAATAGGCTACGGCATCTGCGAATCGGCTGATTGGCGAATCGGGTGTCCCGGGTATCGAGTGTCGACTTGCGAGAATCGGCTACACATTCGGATCGGATAGCCACGATTGGTCATTTCCTTGCACACTCCAATCGGTAACGATCTATCGGCCCTTACTTGCAAGTGTTCCTGGTTTGCGCGGTAGAAAATTTTTGTTTTCGGTTAGCGTAGCTTCCGCGTAACCCTTTAGTGGTATCAGAGCTAATCTTGCTTAGTTCGGGTTTTAGATTGGATCTGGAACAAGTTTTGCGCATGGGTTGATTAGATCAATCGGTTTTACGGGATCTGTTGAGGAGAGTTAATGGTAATTGCGTTCCTTGATAGTGTATCGGAACGGCGTAATGTGATTACGTCGAAGCAATTTCCATATAACTCGGTTTGAGTTGGGTTCGAGATAGCGTTCCTTGATAGTGTATCGGAACGGTATAATATGATTATGCCGAAGCTATCTCGTAGTCCGATCTTGTTAGCTGCCTCGCGCCTACGCAAACCATCTCCCTTGATAGTGTATCGGGACGGCATAATATGATTATGCCGACATGGTTTCCGTAAGCGAATTCATAGCGGGACCGCCGTGTGCGTACCCCCTTATAGGTCGTCTCGATGCCGTAGCTCTGTGATAAGTAGAAAACGTTTCTACGCCTAACTTGTTTTTGCAGAGAATGCTTTGAGATGGTATGGCCCTATTGTATGTATGAGATGTATGAGATGCATGTGATGCATGTAATATTCTTTCATATGTGCAATCCCTGTAATATTCTTTCATACGTGCAATGCTTGTAATATTCTTTCACGACCTGCGAGTCGATGTAATCTTCAATTAGAGCTTCTATAGTAGTAGCTTAGTTTGAAGAAATCAAGCATTCGGCACTCGAAAGAACGGTGATGAAGATGGAGATCCTGTACACCGGCATGGAGATGGAGATCACCATGTGAAGGGGGCCATACTATTTCACTATATGCTATTCTTCTTGCTTTCATATGTGATATGTTTGTTTGATAGGATAGCATCCCTCGCAAAATTAAGTAGTAATGATGCCTTTCCAAATGTTGCACCCGTCACCGTTATGCTCGTCAATGGTGGGTCTGCCAAAGCAGAGTGCCATTCTCTATCATAACACGAGGGGGTATATGTCATACATATACATGCAGAAGCATTTGGTTTACTTAACAAGGCTATCAAAACAGTTTTGGGCCTTGGGGCATAGGTTGGCATCGGGGCATGGAGATGCCACACCAACAACAAGAGTCACATAGAGATGTGATTAGCAAGGTGTTGCTTACCGATGTTACTAATTTTCTAGCAGTGATGCCAAAGCTCACTAGAAAATTAATTAACATGTGGATCTTGACCCAATACATAACCTAGAGGGAAGGTGGAAAATATGTAATGGGAGTCTAATGTTAAATTGTTTAACAATAGACATAGCATAAACATTGTGCTAAACTTTGCTTTTTCTGTTGTATAATAAATGGCGGCTAATACTACACCCAGTACCTTTAATTTGCGATCTATTCTCGAAAAGAAAAATTAAATGGAACAAACTTTATGGATTGGTATCGCAACTTGAGAATTGTTCTCAAGCAAGAGCGTAAGGAGTACGTTCTTGAAGTACCCTATCCTGAGGATTTGCCAAATAATGCCACTGCAACTGCACGGAGAGCTTACGAGAAGCACACTAATGATGCCCTAGATATAAGTTGTCTCATGCTTGCTACAATGTCCCCGAGCTTCATAAGCAATATGAGAGCGCGATGCTCACACTATTATTCGGGGACTGCGTGGCATGTTTAAGAACCAAGCTCGGGCCGAGAGGTTCAACACCTCAAAGTCCTTGTTTGCGTGCGAGCTTGTTGAGGGAATCCCGTCGTCCGCATGTGATAAAGATGATTGGCTATATCGAGAGTCCGGAAAAACTATGTTTTCCCCTTAGCCAAGAGTTGGCTACTGATGTGATTCTCCAGTCACTCCCTCCGAGCTTCGAGCCATTCATATTAAACTATCACATGAACAATATGGATAGAACCTTGGCTGAATTGCATGGGATGCTAAAGACAGTGAGGAGAGTATCCGAAAAACGGTCATCATGTGATGATGATGCGAAGGCAAAGCACAAACCACTGTCAAGAAACTTTGCACCAAGAGGAAGTTAACTCCCGATGAGATCGCGAGTGCCTCCAATGCAAAGAAGGGCAAGAAGGGGTCGGCGGCATCAGATGTCGTTTGCTTCTATTGCAAGGAGACAGGCCATTGGAAGAGGAACTGCAAGAAGTACATGGAGGATCTCAAAAAGAAGCAAAGTACGACTTCGCCGGTATTAATGTTATAGACATTAATCTTGCTACTTCACCTACGACTCTTGGGTATTTGATACCGGATCGGTAGCTCATATTGCAAATCGTTGCGGGAATGAGAAGAAGTAGAGGATTGAGAAGGGGCGACGTGAACTGCGCGTCGGCAATGGAGCAAGCGTTGCTACGATTCTTTGTCGGCACGGTACCACTTCATCTACCTTCAGGATTAGTTTTGGAATTGAATAATTGTTATTGTGTTCCAACACTATGTCAAAACATTATTTCCGCTTCATGTTTGCAAGCGGAAGGATATGATTTTAGATCAATGGACAATGGTTGTTCAATATATCTCAGAGATATGTTCTATTTTCATGCTCCATTGGTGAATGGATTATACGTTTTGAATCTTGAAGCGTCTCCCATCTATAACATTAATACAGAAAGACAACTCTCTAATGATATAAACCCCACGTTTATCTGGCATTGTCGCTTAGGCCATATAAATAAGAAACGCATGGAGAAGCTCCATAAGGATGGATTGCTTCACTCTTTTGATTTTGAATTATTTGAGACATGTGAGTCTTGTTTAGTTGGTAAGATGACAAAGGCACCTTTCACGGGGCACAGTGAGAGAACAAGTGACTTGTTGGCACTCGTACATACTGATGTATGTGGACCAATGAGCTCAACGGCCAGAGGTGGTTATCAGTACTTCATTACCTTTACCGATGACTTTAGTAGATGTGGCTATATCTACTTAATGAGGCATAAGTCCGAATCCTTTGAAAAGTTCAAAGAATTCCAGAATGAAGTACAGAATCATTTAGGGAAAACAATCATGTTTCTACGATCAGATCGTGGAGGGGAATACTTGAGCCAAGAGTTTGGTAATCATCTGAAAGATTGTGGAATTGTTCCACAGTTGACTCCGCCAGGAACTCCACAATGGAACGGAGTGTCCGAACGGAGAAATCACACCTTGTTGGACATGGTGCGGTCGATGATGAGCCAAAGTGATCTTCTGTTATCCTTAGGGATATGCTCTTGAAACGCTACGCTCACACTAAATAGAGTTCCATCTAAGTCGGTTGAAAAGACACCATATGAGATATGGACGGGGCAACCCCTAGTTTGTCTTTTCTCAAAATTTGGGGATGTGAGGCTTATGTAAAACGTTTACAATCTGACAAGCTCACACCCAAATCTGACAAGTGCTTCTTTGTGGGATATCCTAAGGAAACTAAGGGATATTACTTTTATAATTAGGAACAAGGCAAAGTGTTTGTCGCCCGACATGGTGTCTTCTTGTAGAAAGACTTTCTTTCAAGAAGGGTTAGTGGGAGCAGGGTGCATCTTGAAGAAGTTCAAGAAACACCAGAAAACATTTCAGCGACCACAGAACCACAACAGGAGGAACAAAGTGTTGCGCCACCAGTTGTAGACACACCAGCCCCACGGAGGTCTGAAAGATCACGTCGTGCGCTTGACAGGTACACAGGTGCGAAACAACGTGATATATTGTTGTTGGACAACGATGAACCTAAGACCTATGAGGAAGCGATGGTGGGACTCGATTCCAACAAGTGGCTTGGAGCCATGAAATCCGAAATAGAATCCATGTACGACAATCAAGTTTGGAACTTGGTTGATCCACCTGATGGTGTCAAAACCATTGAGTGTAAATGGGTTTTTAAGACACAGGCCGATATGGATGGAAATGTTCACATCTATAAGGCGCGATTGGTGGCGAAAGGTTTTAACCAGATTCAAGGAGTTGATTATGATGAAACCTTCTCGCCCGTCGCAATGCTTAAATCTATTCGGATTATCCTAGCGATTGCTGCATATTTCGATTATGAGATATGGCAGATGGATGTCAAAACGGCTTTCCTAAATGGACACCTAAGCGAGGATGTATACATGATACAACCTCGGGGTTTTGTCGATCCAGAATCACTGGAAAGATATGCAAGCTACGAAATCCATTTATGGATTGAAGCAAGCATCTCGGAGTTGGAATATTCGTTTTGATGAAGTAATCAAAGGGTTTGGTTTCATCAAAAATGAAGAAGAGGCTGTGTTTACAAAAAGGTCGAGTGGGAGCGCAATTGTATTTCTAATCTTATATGTGGATGACATATTACTGATTGGAAATGATATCCCTATGCTTGAATCCGTCAAGTCTTCATTGAAAAATAGTTTTTCCATGAAAGACTTAGGGGAGGCAGCATATATATTGGGCATTCGTGTCGAAACTTAGTTTCGGCAATGTAATTTCTGGGGTCGCAGTCAAGATCGCCAAGCACAATGGGTTAGGAGGAAAAGAAGATTTAGACAGGTTCAGGCCCTCTCGTGAGGTAATACCCTACTCCTGTTTCGGGGATTCGATCCGCTGAGTGTCTTTATGATCTCATGATCTCGTGTATCTAAAGCTGAAAGCTCATCTAACTTCTCATGAAGCATATGATCTAAAAACGATATCCCACAAGGGACGCCCCTTACCCTTATATAGTCTTGGGAGGAGGGCTTACAAATCGGAAACCCTATCTTACTCTAAGTCGGTTTCCTCAATCTTACCAAACTATGACTATGAGCCGTTGCCTTATCTAATCGGCAACGTAATACCCAAGTCGTAGTTGGTTTACATATTTGGTAGGCACAACCTATCCCTATCTCCAGTCGGATAAGCTTGCCATGTAGATACCCGATTGCCATAATCTCCACAGTAGCCCCCGAGTCCTTTTCAGTCGACGAGACAACTCGCTTCAAACCAAAATAGTACGCAGCCAAAAACCTCTTTGGCCGAGTGCTCCCGGCGCCAGTGATTCCATCATCTCTGCCCGAATCTTCCCTAGTGGCTCCAAAGACTGTGAAGGGCTGAAAAATATCTCAAAAATTCTCAAAAATAAATATCTAGGTGCATCTCCCGATGCACCAAATTAGTGTAGCCCCGACTATGTGGTTAGTCAAAAATAGACTAAACATATAGTCAAGAACTATAAAAAATCATTCTTATGTAGATGCTTAGCTCAAGCTAAAGCAACCTCATCACTCGTCAAGCTCGTGCTCGTCCGAGTGAATTTGCCCGAATCATCCCAGAGCAAATAACTCAATTAACCCTAGTGGGTGGAAAGCACTCGGTAGGCTCACGTCTATCCGAGTGGATCCGCCCGAGTCATCTCGGAACAAATATTTCAATCATCCCTCATGGGTAAGAAATCAATTTGCTCGGTAAGCTCATGCTTATCCGAGCTGATCTTCTCGAGTCATCCCGAAAATTTGCCCGAGTCATCTCGGAACAAATAATTCTCATATAAATGCTTAGCTCAAGCTAAAGCAATCATAGAAAATCACATCACTCGGCAAGCTCATGCTTATCCGAGTAGTTTGCCCGAGTCGTCTCGGAACAAATAATTTATTTAGCCCTCATGGGTAAGAAATTAATTCACTCGGCAAACTCATGCTTATCCGAGTTGATTTGCCCGAGTCATCTCGGGACAAATAATTTAATCAACCCTCGTGGGTAAAAAACACTCGGCAAGCTCATGCTCGTCCGAGTTAACTTGTCCGAGTCATCTCGGGACAAATAATTTAATCAACCCTCATGAGTAAAAAACACTCGGCAAGCTCATGCTCATCCGAGTTAACTTGTTCGAGTCATCTCGGGACAAATAATTTAAGTAACCCTCATGGGTAAAAAACACTCGGCAAGCTCATGCTCATCCGAGTTAACTTGTCCGAGTCATCTCGGGACAAATAATTTAATCAACCCTCATGGGTAAAAAACACTCGGCAAGCTCATGCTCGTCAGAGTTAACTTGTCCGAGTCATCTCGGGACAAATAATCTAATCAACCCTCATGGGTAAAAAACATTCGGCAAGCTCATGCTCATCCGAGTTAACTTGCCCGAGTCATCTCGGAACAAATAATTTAATCAACCCTCATGGGTAAAAATCACTCGGCGAACTCATGCTCATCCGAGTTAACTTGTCCGAGTCATCTCGGGACAAATAATTTAGTCAACCCTCATGGGTAAACAAATTTTTCAGTCATCTGAAAAATATGACCAAAATATTAAATAGCTCCTGCCATAATATTGGTCTTAATCTAAAAAGATCTTTACCAAGGTGGAAAAATAGCATTGATATAATCATTTAATCAAATGCTTAAAAACCAAACAGTTCGTGTCATCAGGACAGCCATGAAAAGCTTAATTGTTTGTCACCTTTCAAATTGCATCGTGCCAACTTCTCATGAAGTTATGCAAACCGCGGTATGAAAGGATTTTAAAGGTATTGGGCTATGTGACACGCGCATATTGCCGGGAAATCTCTCAGTCCATCCACTTAAGTCCCTAAGGACACGTGTCAAGCCACACCTTAGTTGGGCCGCAAGTCTCTCATGGGCTCGGCCCAATCGTGAGATAACTTGGCAAAAACCCTCAAGTCTTTTTACGAAGCCTCGAGGTCATCCTCGACACTTCATCTTCCCCAAAAATTTCCTCTTTCGCAGCATTGTTCACGAGCTCTCTGTGGAGAACCCTAAACTCGTGTACATGCAAATCCATCCATCTAGGAACTCTTGTTCCATCACAAGCCGTCTTCCGCATCCACCTCCAAGATTCCCTTGTCATCCGAGGTTCGCGGGAGTAAGTTTAATCATCTTGGTCTCTTTATGCCTCGATGTGAACTTGTAGGTATCTAGCTTATTTATGTTAATGCCTTGACCCGAGTCTTCATAGAAAATTTCTTAAGTAATTTTCGTCCGACTTCACCAAGCCTAAGCTTGATTAGGTCATCAAAAATTCTCAGTCCTTATCTATTAAACTCAAATCAAGAAACATTAAACAATGATAAACCAAATATAAACAAGTTGTCGAAGAAAACCATGCTTTATTGACACATATGCAGCCCCGATCCAACTCAAGAAGTCATCTTGCTTGAGATTGGCGAGTCAAGAATAACATGAAACTTACGGCAATTTAAGCATAGTATCGTCGAAGATGTTCAATATTCCGGAGTTCTTCACCATAGATCCATCTTCGCACTTTAGTCGAAATGCTCTTGGCCGAGTCACCTCGGCGATTATGTATGGTCCTTCCCATAGTGGAGATAATTTGTGATGATCCTTGATGGTCCGGATCTTGCGTAGAACCAAATCATCGACAATGAAAGCTCGCGCCCGAACATTGCGACGTGGTATCTTCTAAGTCCTTGAAGATATCTTGACGATTGGATCAAGGAAGATTTTCTTCGTTTTGGCGTCGCCTTGTCCCGACTTGGCTATCCTCTTTGTAGAAATTTCACCCTCTTCAGATGTTGATGTAGCCAGTCGGATTTCTTCTTGGCCACGTGATCTCTCACAAGATTGGCCCATATCACAGCTTTCTTCGTTGCAGGTGAAGGCTTGTTTGACGTCGGCTGCGCGGGGTGATGACGCCGTTAGGCCGGGCGTCTTCATGCGGAGGTAAGTGTAGTGTGGTATCGCCATGAATTTGGCGAGTGCGGGCCTTTCGATGATCGCGTGGTAGGCCGTCTTTGAAGTCGACCACCCCAAAGGTGGTATTCTCCGTTCGGAAATTCTCGCGAACTCCGGAGGTGACTGGAAAGGCGATGTGCTCGAGTGGTATGGGCGACAGCCCCGAGATCACTCCGTGGAAGGGGGCTGAGCTTGCCTTCAACTCAGTTCTCAGGATTTGTATCTCATCCGGGTCTTGGCGAATAGTAGATTGAGGACGCTGCCCCATCGATGAGGACGCGCTTCGGCTTGATGTTCCGAACCACCGGGTCGAGTACCAAGGGATACTGCCTAGGTGAACCACTCGGTCGGGATGATCCGAGCGATTAAACGTGATGGCCACCTCCGACCATCGTAGATGTTGTGGGACTTCGGGTTGTGCTGCGTTGACCTCGCGGTCCATCGGCTTTTGCTTCCTCTTGGACTCATAAACTGCGGCCCCAGAATATGTGATTCACTCGCCCACGTGGCCTTGAAAAGGCTCCGAATTTCCGTCGGGTTGTTCTTCTTGGTTCTCGATGGACCGGTTTCATTAGTCGGCTTCTTGTTTAACCGTGCCGCATATTGCTCTAAGAATTGCTTGTAGATGATGCGTGTACGGCGTTCACGATCGTTCATGATCGCGTCGTAAGCCGCAACTCGGCGACGTGTTGAGAATCGGACGTTGTGGCAACCAGGTCTTGGTGCCGGTGCTTGCGATCTTTCCGGCCGATTGTTGCTGCCGTTATCCTTCCTCGGATGCCGGCTTCCTTGAGTGCTTGTCATCCCTTTTGTCGGGCCGGTCTTGGCGTGCCGCCTTGATTGCATCGTTGGACTTGGCGTAGGAGTTCGCCGTCTCGAACATTTGTTTCACCGTCTTCGGTGGCTTACGCCCGAACTTCCCGATCAACAGTTCATCACGGACTCCCTTCTGCAAGGCGGCGATGGTGATGCCATCGGTGATGTTGGGGATCTTGTTGCGCTTTTCGGAGAAGCGCCGAATGTAATCCTTCAGAGGCTCGTCCGGCTTTTGGATGACGTTGTATAAGTCAAAGTGTGTGCTGGGCCTCTCGAAGGTGCCAAGCCCAAGAAACTCCGAACTTCCATCACTGACTTTGGTGCCTTCCATTCCGTGACAGCTTCGACCTTGGCGGGGTCTACCGCTACTCCTCCGGCTGAAACCACGTGGCCAAGAAAAGCGACTTCCTTGAGCCAGAATTCGCATTTGCTAAATTTTGCATACAGCTGGTGCTCTCGTAGCTTTTCCAGTACCAGCCGTAGATGTTCCGCATGTTCCTCATCGTTCTTGGAGTAGATAAGTATATCGTCGATAAATACCACTACGAATTTATCCAGGTATTCCATGAATACCTTGTTCATCAGGTTCATAAAATATGCCGGGGCATTGGTCAATCCAAAGGATATTACGGTGAACTCGTATAAACCGTAACGTGTAGAGAACATCGTTTTAGGAATATCTCCTGCTCTAATCTTCAACTGATGATATCCCGACCGAAGATCAATCTTTGAGAATACTTGTGCACCCTTAAGTTGATCGAATAGGTCATAGATTCGAGGTAGTGGGTACTTGTTTTTGATAGTCACTTCATTCAACGATCGGTAGTCCACGCACATCCTCATACTCCCATCCTTCTTCTTGACGAAGAGTCTTGGGGCTCCCCAAGGAGAAGAATGGGGCGTACAAATCCCTTCTCTTGTAGTTCTCGGATTTGCTTCTTGAGTTCCTCTAACTCGTTGGCCGGCATTCGATAAGGTCTTTTGGATATGGGGGCAGTACCAGGCATTAGGTCGATGATAAACTCTATGTCGCGATCCGGGGGCATTCCGGGCAATTCCTCGAGAAACACGTCCTGGTATTCTTGTACTACTGGCATTCTGCCTAGAGGTAGCATGGTGAATACTCCCACAGCTTGCTCGCATAGCTTCGGGTTTTGGTCCATAGTTATGCTCATTGGTGATCCCCATGGGGTGGATACCGTGACTTCCCTTCGACTGCAGTCTATGATCCCATTATTCTTGGTCAACCAATCCATCCCAAGTATGACATCAATGGTTTGGGGTGATAGCACCATAAGGTTTGAAAGAAACACCACGTCCCTAATCCGTATGGGCACGTTGATGCAAGCATGGGGTACGGTTATGTTTCCCCCAGTGAGTGTACCAACATAGGTCTCTTAAGTGCTACTTGGTGTAGGTGGTGTTGTTTGCTTACTTGGGAAGATATGAACAAATGCGAGGCTCCAGAATCAAATAAGACTTTAACTGGGGTAGAGTTGATAGAGAACATACCCATTAGTACGCTCTGGTCTTCCTGAGCTTCTTCAGCCCGTACATGATTCACCTGGCCACGTCGAAACCCGGTGGCAGCCTCGTTGGGTAGCGGGGTCCCGAAGGACCACGTCCGCAGCGGGGGGTGGGGTTCCTCGGACGGGCGTTGCATTGGCGCCGTGCGCACGGGAGTGTTGCGTGGTTTGGGGCAGCTGTTGGAGTAGTGCCCGAATTCTCCACAATTGAAGTAGCTCACATTCCTTCTTCTGGAGCGGCTAGGGTTAGCGTCGGTGTACGGCGAGGTGTAGCGGCTGCGCGACATGGTCGGGAGCGGGGAACGACCGGCCGCTGCGAACGTTTGGCTTCCATCCGGGACGGGGTGGCTCCCTTGGGACGTTGTGATGCTCCCGAAATGGGCGGGCCATAGCGAGCCTCCTTTTGCGGTTATTTTCTACCATCTTTTGGTCGTGTTCAAGCCGTACGACCTTGTTGATGAGGCTTTGGAACCGGTGTGGTCTGTCCGACCATCGGTCCTCTCACTCATCATTTAGTCCCTCGATAAATTTATCCATCTTCTCTTCCTCGTCGCTAGGTCACTTGTGGCGTAACGGGCAAGCCGGGTAAACTTGTTCGGGTACTCTTGTATCGAGGTGTTTCCTTGACGCACTGCGGAACTCATTTTTCTTCATCCTCATAACGTGGGCATGAAATTTTCACGGAATGCGGCGTGAATTCTTCCCATGTCGGTTCTCGGCATCTTCAGCTCGCGTTTCCTTGTAGGTGTCCCACCGGTCACTTGCGGGACCCTCTAGGCGGCTAGTGGCGAAGATAACCCTATCGCTTCCGAACTCGGACGAGAGTTAGCTTTTTCTCGATCACCCTCAACCAGTCCTCGGCATCCATGGGTTCTTCGGCCGTGGAGAAGGTTGGTGGCTTAGCTCGCATGAACTCTCCTAAACTTGATCCTCCTCGACTTCCCGGTTGTTGGCAATTGCTTGGAGCAGTTGGGTTTGTAAAGCCATAACCTCCGCGAGTGGAGGGGTTGGGCTCCGGCGGGTTCTCGTTGGTTGCTGCGGCTCTGCGGCGATGCGCTATCTGAAGAGGATAGATGAATTAAGAGATCGGACCTGTTAAGGTCATAATTCCTGGGTGATTTTTCTTCAAGTTGTTTTTTTATGATCTTTAACCAACAAGCATGGTAAAATAATAAGCTCATTAATTAGGATACCACAAGGCGATACTTAGATCCATCATATTACATCAAAGGGGTACACGGACTGTACATGCACAGTCCCTCATGCCATGATAACAACAACTACATCGTCTTACTGCATTAACTATTAAGGGGGATAGAGTGTGGTCCTTGCTGCCGAACCGTCCAGAGCGAGATCAAGCTGGGGTGGTCCTCCCGCCTAATCGTCCAACCATCCGCAGGAGCCAGGTGCAGGAAGGGGGTGATCCTCTGCTGAAGCAAACCGGAGTCCCATGGCTTGGAGGTGGTGGCCTCGGAGTCATGCCGAATCTTCTGCTCGGTGGCCGTGTACTCTTGCGAGCGGTGCGGCGGGTGAGGGGACCTCCAGTGTGAGTCAGGCGACGAGTGGGAGCTTCCTCCTCCATTGGATCGGTGTCGCTGGACTCCCATTTGACCTCCATAGGTTCCGCCTTAGACTCCGAGTCGGTGTGGATCCGGATGGGGTTCTCCTCTCCCGATCCAGGCTCGGATGGCACTGCTACGGAGCTCGAGGTGGGTCCCATGGACGTGGCAGCAGTGGGGTCTATCAGGTACGGCGCAGGCTCTGTGCTCAACATAAAAGCTTGCTCCATCATGGCTTGAAAGGTATCCAAGCATGCTGGAGTCATAAGGTAATAGTGGTCGGGCACAGGAGCAGGAGGTGTTGGTACAATCTCGGTGGAAGTACCTGCAGCGTGGACAGGGCGGGTGCGCAGCTGCTCCTCCAGCTGGTCGACTTGCTGCTTGCTCTTCTGAGCTGCTCCTCCAGCTCTACCGGGCTTCCCCACGGGCCATGTAGCGGTCCGAGAGTTGCTCATATTGGGCACCGTTGGCTTGCAAGTCTGCGGCATGTTGATCCGATCCCCACGCCACGGTGGCTCTCGACCGGATCATTGAGGCGTTGCTGCTGGTCGTTGATCTCAAGCAAGGCCTCTTCGTAGCAGTCATCTGCCGTCTCCGCCCAGCGTGATAGACGTGTGACCATAGGGTTGTAGCAGCAGGGGGTGGCTTCCACGGTGCAAGCGGGTTGCCTTCCTCGCGATAGGGATGGTGCACGAACTCATCACCGTAAGTTCAGCACGATGTATCGCATTAAGGCGAAGAAATGCTTCGCGGGCCGCATCTTGGATGGTCGCTTCCGCTAAATCCCGTGATAGCGGGTGTGAAAGCGAAAAATGTTTCACTTCCCATGCGGGCTTCCACGGAAACGGCCGCCTCCCATGCTGGATATCCTTCGGAGCCATGCCTCTTGATTTGGTAGGTGGGTGGTTCCGGATATCTTAAACACCACAGGGGACGAAGCGTGCCACAAATCCCTCGTCTTGTGGGATGGTGATCTCCCAGCTCCGTCATGGTTCGACATCTGCTTTTGAAGGCAACTTAGGGTTAGAGGGAAAGAGCTATTATTATAACTATTTGGTAAAGAAAAGGAAATACAGATGTAGAAAAGATATATTGGTATTTTCAGAAATAATAGTTTGGAAATGATCCTACGTAGGGATACTTCCCTTTAGCCAACTAGTCAGGGGTAGGGCGCCATTTGGTCTTAGCCTACGGTCGCATGGCTCTGATACCAGCTCTGTGGATCCCCGTTTTTGGGACGGGAATCTTTCGTGTTCTTGGTACCATTTCCTTGGATCGAGTAGTTGGTACCCACGAAATACAGTACTGAATAATCAGATGCACATGCACGAATAGTCTTACTGCGACATTATTACAACCATAGGCCCGAAGGCAATGTTCAACACACGAGACCTCATGGTCCGATTACAACACAAAAGCAGAAATTAGATACGGCAGTGGAATAGAGGCAGCGGCATGTCATTTTCCACAGGCAACGACCGAAGCTAAGATCTAGTAAGCGCCATCAGTTCCTTCACCCTCTTGGTAGTATGCGTAAGGATCCTCCGGCTCTTCATTCCCATCAGCTGAAGGTTTGTGCATATAGCAAGGGTGAGTACCAACCGTACTCAGCAAGCCAACACGGAATTGATGCATATGATGGGGTTATACAAGGAATGGCTGGAGTTCTTTTGCATAAAGCCAATTTTCACAATTTTTTTCACAAGCCTATCAACTAGCCAAAATAAGTTTTAGTTCCATAGTTCATTAATCCGGCGATGGTTCTGTCTACCATCCATCGTGATCCCAAGGATGGCTTCCCGCCTCCGATTCGTCATGATTTTCTGGGGAATCCACCCCTTCTCGCATCTCGAGAAGTTGATCCACCACGAATGAAATCATCATGCAAACCCATCCCAGCAGTTTTAGGTTTAAAGTCTAGCCAAGCGAAAGTCTTGTCACGATGCTTGATATCCGCGAGCACGACTATTCGAATAGATTGATTCACTCACACTGCAGTGGATGTACACTTTACCCGTACTCCGTGACAGCCCAACGAATGAGCCTACGTCTCAACACATGAGATGGTCATGGCAAAGCCTTACGATAACCTCACTTTGGCAGTACCCGCTCCATGAACTTAAGCCCTCATGCACTCTAGCCGTCATTTTCTAGCAGTGAGAGGAGTTCTGGCGCACCCGGGATAAGGGAAAACTTCCTCAATCTTTAAGTTCAATTAATATCGATTTAATTCCACCATTCACAGCAAAGGCTGCAGCCTCATTCTCGTCACATAAACCACATCATAGAGAACCATCTATGCAAGGATACTGCCTCCGCTCGGCTATCTAGTCAGCTAGGTCTATACCCATTCGAGAAGTACGGTTGTACTGGCTCGTTTCTCGGCTATCTCATGGCTCGATCCTTAATTGACCAGGGTCGGCACTTGCCTTTTCCGGAATCCACCCAAATCATCCGGCCGCCCCAGTCTAAATCATTTGTATATCATTTTCAATTTTCATCAAACTTAGTTCATCATTCTCATGGCCATGTGGCGCTCATGTCTCCACAGGCCGTATTTCAACTACCTTCCCTAAGGTAGTTGCCCGAGCACAAAGCTTTTTTTTACAAAATCATGAGTATGCAGGGATCTAGTATAAGCAGGGCTAAGCATTTTTACCGAAGTTAGCCTCCAGTCATATCACATCGAAGGTTACAAAGAATAATTCTAATGGTGATCAATATCAAAGCAGGGTATATCAAGCATAGGTACTCGTTTGTGTATAGCATGCAATTTGTAATTTGAAATCAACATTGTTTCACAAAGTAGGATCAATATGTTCAAAGAGTGTGATGCCTTGCCTTGCTCGCACGCTTGAGGGGTGGTGTCTTCAACGGGGTCGATGCCGGTTTCTTCAGTGCTATCCGTACGTGCGAAAGATCTATTGAATTCAATTAGAATTCAATAAAATACCGAGAGATCGAAAAGAGCCATAAAAGCCATGAAAACGACTCCAAATGTTTTGCCTAAAATTCTACTTGAGTTAGGACAAGGGTCACTAGGAAAAATCCGAGTTTTGGAATCGAGTCGATGTCCTAGGGTTTTCGCAAAGACAACGATCGTAATTATTTGAGAAATTAGATTTGGAATTGTCGGCGGAGGAATTCGTGCTCGAGGTTTTGAAGGTTTGAGCACAAAAGAGAAGCATATTTAAATGGCGAGAAAGAATTAAACGAAATCCGGATTTAAAACGTCGCGAAACGAAATTCGGAAAAGTTCGATTTCGATTTTCAAACTTTGCATCGAGAAAACATACAAGAAAATAATTTATTTTTGCCCAAAATTTTACTCGAATCTTCCCAAAATATTTTTCCTAATTTTCTAAAATTTTTCTAATTTTTCCCTATTTTTCTTTTTTTTTTTTTCTTTTTTCCCGACGCATGTTGTTCATTGGCCGCCAACTGTTCGACCGGGTCCGGCCGAAAGCAGGCGGCGGCAGCGCGACAAAGGGCGGAGCGGGCTTACGGCGACGGCGGGCTGTGGGGAGGCGGTGGGGCACGGAGGGGAATTTGCGCACGGCGGCGACGGCGTTGGCGCTCGAGAACGTGGAGGAGAGAGCGGCGGCGGTGCGCGGCGAAGAGGGCGGGGCGCCGCCCTTTATAGCGCGGCCGGGAGGGCTCGGCGCGGCGCGGGGTGGAGAGGAGGGGCCGGCTCGGGCGAGCGCGGCGCGGCGCGACACGCGGCGAAGAGGCGGAGCCGAGTACGGCGGCGCGACGCGGCGGGCGAGGCACGCGCGGCGCGGGCGGGTCCGGCGCGGCGGCGCGCGCGGCGTGGGGGTCGGGCGCGGCACGGCCGCGTGGCGGCAAGGCGCGGGCGTGGGGCGCGGGGCCGGTATGGCCGCGTGCGCGCGCGCGGCGCGCGAGTCCGCGCGGGCGCGCGTGCCCGCGCGCGCGTGGCGCGCGGCGGGTAGGGGCCGAGGCGCGCGTGAACGCGGCGCGGCGCGTGGCAAGCGCGCGCGGTGGGCCGTACGGCGTGTACGGCGTCGAACACTGGCGCGCCATGAACAGTGTCTTTTCGATTTTCTCGATTTTCCATTTTAATTTCCCATTTTCTATTTTGCTTTCTTCTAAAAATTCCAAAATAAATTCCTATAATTCAAAATAATTTTTAATACAATATTTTCAACTTTTCTCCACTTTTATTTTTCCACATTATTTTTCATATTTATTTATTTAAAATCCCTCTTTTCTAATTTCAATATTCTCCCCTTTATTTTTCGAAAATTTTCCACGATTTCGAGTACGACTCCCGAATATTTTATTATTTATTTTGTGTCCTAATTTATCTTCTCTCAACCACAATTACTATTTTATGTCTCCCAAATCGCGTTTTCATAAATCCGCGCTTTCTCCGATTTCTTTTCAAAAATCCCTGATACGGACTTTCGCATCTTTCATTTCGACAACTCCAAATCATCCAAAAACACGAAAGGGAATTGATCACGACTAAATTTATGCAAGTGAGTGGCAAATAAGAAGCAACAAACCCGAGAAAGAAGCAACAAGCGAAGGTTTTTGAAAGTTCCGATTTTTACGTTCCGATTTCAGTTCCTTTGATTTTCGGGATGTTACAAATCTCTTGACAACTGGTTGATGATCCGGGAAAGAATTACACCTCAAGGGGTTCTACAACCACGTCTTTGATTCCTTTGAGGGTCACCAAAGCTTTCAGTTAATTTGGAAATCAAAATGCCTTCTAAGAATCAAGTTCTTCACGTGGCTTCTGTTATTAGGCAGGTTAAACATGAAGTCAATGCTACAAAGAAGGCACATCAACATTCAGGATGACAGCCTATGCATAATATGTGACATGGGAGAGGAAGAAACTGCTGAGCACCTACTCTTCTCGTGCCCCTTTGCGATCCAATGCTGGTCAACTTTACAGCTACAATGGGACACCTCCTTACCCATCATGGACAGACTGCTGCAATCGACATCCACATCAACACTACCATGTGCCACAGAGATAACCCTTTTGGCGGCTTGGAAAATATGGAAGATTCGGAATGACAAGGTGTTTCAGAGAGTAACTCCAAATCTGCAGCTCTGGAAAAGGAATTTCAAACTTCAGTGCTCACTCCAAGTTTTTAGGCTTAGGATAGAAGATAAGACCTCCTTTTGCGCCTGGCTTGATGCTTACAGTTAGTTTTAGAGTACACCTAGTCGTCGCCGCTATAGCTATGCTAGTTGCTATCGGTAGCAGCTTTATTAGGGTATCTTCGCCCTTGTCTCAAAAGGTTGTATTCTAAACTTTTAACCCTTCCTCTCTTCTATAAAATTTGGCTCGCAACTGTGGGGACCTCCCCCCCCCCGGTGTTTTACGGTCAAAAAAAACTGGCTCATTGCAAGTCTTCTTGATGTGGCCAAATTGACCACATCTCTTTCCTCCTTTAATCCATT
The DNA here is from genome assembly GCA_019925245.2 of Oryza australiensis. Classification (NCBI taxonomy): domain Eukaryota; kingdom Viridiplantae; phylum Streptophyta; class Magnoliopsida; order Poales; family Poaceae; genus Oryza; species Oryza australiensis. The sequence continues at coordinate 320,980 of JAIFGZ020000597.1, read as the reverse complement.
AATCCTTATGTTTCTAGGTCTTTCAGCTGACCTCTTCAAAAGAGGTGGATACAACTTGAATCCAACATTAATCTTGCCCATTGAGACTTGTTTGTCATTGAAACTACATGTCCTGCATATGCCTTCTTGAATGTTGTCACAGAGTAATATTCATGGACAAATTGTTCCAATTCTAACACCCTCCTTTAAATGATTAGAAAGATGGCATGTATTCAAGGTATACCTGTTATCTGCCATTGCCTACAACTGCATTCTTGTGTGTTCAAGTCAATAGTGTGCCTCCATGTCTTCAAATCCCTACCAATGCCTCCTATCTCCTAGATGACTATGGGCTGAGTACAATTTGTATCCAAGGTCCCTGCTCCTAGCATACTGGGACTTCATTACACTTGGAAGGATTCTACCAGTCAGCTTGTCAGCAAGCCATTTCCTAATAGAAATTCTCATCATAATCATTTGCCTAATCTTATCCATCAAGTCAACTACAGGTAGTGATTTCTCATGCCTAATCCAGCTATTGAAGGTCTCTGCTATGTTGTTTGTGACATAATCACATTTACTAATAGTAGAGAACTAACTCCCAGTCCAAATGTTCTTATGGAAGTCATCAATCCATTCTGTAGCTTTAGGACATGCTTCTTTCATCTCATTGTAGTGACTCTAGAATATGTCCTGCCTATAGGCCCTTGATGTAGGCCACAGATTCCTCTCAAAGACTTCACCACTAAACCTCTTCTGGAAGTTCTTTACCAAGTATCTCATGCATTCCTTGTGCTCCAGTTCATTTTTGAAGACTCTGGTGACATCCTTTACTAGCATCAGAGAAGGCCAAACGGGCGGCCTGGCCCGGCACGGCACGGGCTCGTGCCGACATGGCCCGTTTCGGCACGGCCCGTTTGGCCCGCTTCATGAAATGGGTCGTGCCGTGCCGGCCCACGTGCCTAGCCCTCGGCCCAAGCACGGCACGTGGGGAGCCGGGCCGGGCCCGTGCCGGCACGACACGCCGGTGGCCCACGGGCCATTATATACAATGCAATTTTTTTAAAAAACAGCACATAAGTTTTAAAAAATTAAAAATTAAAAATTAAAGTTTTCAAAAAAATAATGACTTAGTAATGTTAAAAATAAATCAACATTTATGAAAATATTGCAAAAGAATTTGTTAAAAATAGTAATGACCTTTATTGATGTTTATATCATTATAGGATACAATGATACATGCTTCCTCGTTAAAATCTTTGTCATGTAAAAACTCATAGGGAAAACTGAGAAAACCATGACAAAGAAAAGAGTACAGCTCAAAGGTCAGAACTACTTCTAACAAAATTCTACTGGGGTTGGTCTGGATCTAGGTAGAGTTGCTCGAACTGGGCGGCCAATTCTTGGTTGTCCGCAGTGTATTGGGCATGTTGTTGAGTAAGGTCCCAGTCTTTAACGCTTAGTAGCATTTCGACGTGGTCGCTGCTCAGATTTGTCCTTCGGTCTTCGATGATACAGCCGCATAGACTAAAAGCCGATTCGGAGGACACCGTCGAGATGGGCACCGTCAACACATCCCGTGCTAGTTTTGAAAGCACGGGATATGCTAACTTGTAGTCATTCCACCACCCGAGGATGTTGAAGTCTTGTACTTCGTGGTGGATGGTGTCGCTGTCCAAATAACCGGACAACTCTTCGGCCACACCATGCGAAGAGCCGTCTCCACTTGTAGCCGACGAACTGCCACCACCTTGGCTTGTAGATGATCCACCCCAAATCCTACCCCACTGTATCTTCTTCTTACCTATAATGGGGATAGGAGGGCGTCTCTGCTGTCGAACTCCCTAAAACTTTAGTTCATATCTTCCAAAAACTTCATATAATTTACTCCTAACCTCAGTAGAAAAAGAACTATAATCTACACCTACAGTATCACCAAGAAGTGATAAAATAGCATACAATCCCCTTAATTTACACCTAGGATCCAAAGCAAAAGCAAACGCATACAACATAGGTATATTTTTCCAATATTTAAAATATTTTCGTTTCATGTGAAAGACAGGTTCAGTTAGAACATCATCATTTTCGTATTCTTTAAATAAAGAAGCAATTTCAAGAATATTATGCAAAATTATATTAGAAGTTGGATAATAAATTTGTGACAGAGTAAGAGTACAATCATAAAAAGTTTCTAAAAATTGGTTATATTTTTGGACAATTGCCCAAACATGCTCATTCAGTATTGGCGACCCGTCACTGTTTCGTGGGTCACCACGTGATTGAACAAAATCCGTAAGTAATTCACTATAAGGTAAAACAACTTTTAACATTAAATATGTTGAATTTCACCGATGCTCAGCATCGGTGGCAAACTTACGAGCTCTCTTATCGGCCGCATGACAAAATCTCTTCCACGCACCAATCCGCGGGTTCGAAGCAGTTAACCACGCGATTGCTTGACGAACAACATCAATATGGTTATGAACCCTTTTCATTCCAGTGTTAACAATTAAATTAATTATATGACATGCACAACGCTGATGGAGTAGAAACAATTGAGCATAAACACAAAATAAAGGTTGCAATATTTCCATAGCCCTAGAATTAGCAGATGCATTATCTAGGGTGACAGCAAATATCTTATCAGCAAGATTACATTCATTAATTACTTCCCTAATTCTTTCAGCTATGTTTTCTCCTGTATATGAGACATCTATTAACCTAAGCCCTAAAACTCTCTTTTGTAATTGCCAATCATCATCAATAAAATGAACAACAACGCTAAGATAATCCTGCCTAGCTCTACTACTCCATATATCGAAGTAACACTAACGAGAAAGTACATGTACTAAACGGTTCCTTAAGTGCATTTGAATCCTTCGATAAACATTCTCTAAATATCTAGTTGTCGTTTGCCTACTCACAGATTTAAACCTAGGGTTATGAGATTGCTGAATGTATTGTTCAAAATCGGGAGTCTCTCCAATGTTCGGGGTAAATCTTGCTTGCGATTAACCGGACAAGAGATTCCCGAGCAACCATGGGATCGTACTCCCAACTACGTACCGTACCATCCGGGTTTAGCATAAGTTGTTGTTGCCGGAGTTGTATTCCTTGCTTCTTGGCACATGACTCCGCATGGCGCTTGAGATGACCTGTACCAGCAGAACCACGAGCAGATAACATTTGCCTACATATTCTACAACGAGCTTTTGATACCTCCCTTCTGTCCAGGGCTGTTTCCTTTATCTCATCGAAGTGTTGCCACACACCGGAGGTTCTCGATCTTTTCGGGCCAGTGCGTGTCGAAACACTTCCGCTCACGGATCCGGAAGATAATCCTTCCGAAGCCACCGCAGTCGTCTGAACCGATACCTCCTCCACAGATGGTGGAGTTGGAGCCGATCCGGAGGCATCTTCAAACCCCGGCATGTAGTTGGGGTCGAAATCACCCAAAGTGAAAGACGGCGACTGGTATGGATAGTTCGGATCCATTCTGAAATTTTAAACCGATATAAACAAATTGTAAAATATTTATTAATTCATAAACACAATACAAATAAAACACAAATTTGAATATTACTTACATCTTTCCAACTTCGAGAACTTCAAACTTCTGCAATCACTATTGAACTACGAAACTAATTTTGATTTTTGACAAAATTTGAGCAAATTTTGTCAAAATCAAAAAAATGGACACTTGAGAGCAAAGAGAGCACTTTAGAGCACTTGAGAGCACAAAATGAGAAGTGAGGGGTGAGGAGAAATGGTGGGGTTCATGCCCTATTTATAGGGCGAAATTTCAGATTTTTTGCAATTTTTTGAATTTTTTATGATTTTTTTGTCTCCAACGGCTAATTTGAAATTTAAACAGCCATATAGCCGTTGAGGGACACGTGGCGTGCTCCTATTGGACCGCCGAAGAGCCGTTGTGCGCGCCTGCTGCCCTTTCGCCACGTGTCGCAAGCCGATTCGACCGCACAAGCGCAAACAGGCCGTGTCGTGCCGCGGGCCGTGCCGTGCCGCTATAGTGCACGTGTCGTGCCGTGCCGGCCCGCGGGCTCGGCCGCCGGCCCAAGCACGGCCCGGCTGATCGGGGCGTGCCGGCACGGCCCGTTTGCCTATCGGGTCATGCCGGGCCGTGCCGCTACAGTAGCTGGCGTGCCCGGGCCGGCCCGCGTGAGCACGGCCCATTTGGCCGTGACTAACTAGCATCTGTGGATATAACCAACCCATCTTAAGACCCAATTGCCAAGTGAAGCTTTTTCATGAACCAAGCCTAGTCTTTTATACTTTCAGATTCAAAGACCCCATATGCTACGGGAAACATCCAGTTATGGCCATCAATACCAATTGTTGATGCCAATTGTCCCCTCCACTTGCCAGTCAGTACAGTTGAGTCAATCCCTAAATATGGTCTACAACCGTTCGAAAACCCATCAACACATGGTTTCAGTGCTACAAACATCTTGTTGACCATATTCTTCCCATTGATCATCACATGTTCAACCTTTATAATTGAGCCAGGGCTTTTCCTCTCCAACTCTACTTTGAAGCTATAAGCTACATCGAAGTTATCTTCCCATTTACCAAGGATTTCATCAAGTGCCATCTGTCTGCCATCCCAAACAATGTAGTAAATAATCTTGATCTTGTATTTCTCTTCCAGGAACTTCTTTAAAGTAGTAGCACCAATTGTTGGTTCTTTCCTCAATTTGTTTATCACACAATCTCTCACCCACGAATTAGTGGCTATGCAATTGTTCTCCACACCAGCTGTGCTAGTATAATTATGTGAGTAAGGAAGTTTCTTTATCTGAAAAGAAGTAGCAAACAATTAAGAAGTTGCATAAATCAATATTACTGAACAACAAAGGCCAAATCAAATACTACAAACTTACTTGCCAAGTCTCCCATCTTGTAGTCTTGATGCATGTATCCTCCACTTGCATCGCTTAGCCTTACAATATGCTCTATACCTCCATGATTCGCTATAGGACACTGCAAGTTCAACCTCTTTTAGTACTACATATTGTCTAATGCACCTTTTAAAGCAATTTCCATCTTCAAAAGTAACATCAACAACTATCTTTGGATTGTCTTCATCAATTACATGAGCCACTGACTCACAACCCTCCTCGTTGTCAATGACTAAATCGTCTTGGTCTTCATCAGAACCAGGGTCATAGTCAGGATCAACTGCCTCATCATCTAACACTAAGTCCTTATACTTCTCTTTCTCGTCATCTACACCAACATACTCAACCTCATGATTCTCACCCCAATCATCAACTTGTTTTGAGGTACTAGGCTTCCTAGGTTTGCTAGGCTTCGAAGCAATGAATTGGCTCTCTTGAGTTGTCAATACAATATCAGTACAAGCAACTTGTCCATCTCCTACATTATTATTAGACGGCCCATGAATGTTGCCTTGCTCCATACAAGTCTTGGTCCTATTTCATGGGTCGTCACTCACATGAATAACCAAAGGGAGCCTCCTCATCTCCTAGTACATATCAAATGCATCAAGCAAGGAACTATAAGAAGCTATCTTTCCATACCTTTTAGCATTTTTGTCAAAAAAAGGTTACAGTTATCTCTTGTTGACAACTGTGTTTCACCTCGTCATCAAGATCATTAATAAGGTCAATCCAACATACGGTATCCTTGTATAGTACCCAATTAATATCACAGGACACATGAAAATCAAGTCTACCGTTCTCATCAAACTCAACGTATGGACCAACCCGAATTACAACTCTGCAAGCTAAGCTAACGTCCATCCCACGCGGCAAAAAACCAGAAAATCCACACATTTCAATCAAATCCCATTGCAACTCGCAAGAGAAATCACTACACATCAGCACTACTCGAACCCTAAATTGTAACAAGAAAGCACGAGACTTACCCTTCAAGAACCCAAGACATGTCCAATGGCTTCAATGGAGCCTCACTGCTCATCAGACGTAGTGACGCTTTCTTCCCCGCTAACTTCTTCCTCGGTGACATCATCCCTAGTGTCTCTTACGTGCTTACCAATACCATAGCTCCATCGCTACCGTCGTCGCCGCTATTGTCATCATCATCGTCGAAGCCGCCTTTGCCGCCGTTGCGGCCTAGGCTTAGGTTTGGGGATTTTTGGGTGTGTGTGTGGCGAGGGCGAGGCTGTTACGCCCAAAAATTCCAAACCAGAATTTTCAAAGCTATATGTGTATTAAAAATCCCTGTCCTGGACCAACCGGGGTACACATACGACAATTGTTGATATTACAGAATCCACATCTTAAAAACAACACAAAAAGATTACAAAAGTGCAGTGGAAAAGAAAAGAAGGGCTAAAGCCTAGTCTTGACGCTCGTAGCGAGGCACCACCACTCCACAGGCATCCTCAGATGTCGGACTAAGCCTACTCCTCCTTGAAATCTTCATCTGCCTCAAAGATCGGCTCTAGTGTGGGGGAGACAGAGCAAGATTGAGTACTTCCCATGGTACTTAGCAAGTCATACTGGAAGTGAGGTATGAATGCAAGGGGGACAAGGATAGGCTAGGGTTTTTAACTTGCACAAAGCAGCATTTCACAATAATAGTTGAAAGCAGTAAAATAGTTGTAATAATTAAACAATATTGAAGTAATCAATGCCCAACGTTACACCACGTTGCGACAGGCCCAAACCAACCACCTGATCTAGTCAAGTTCCATTAAATCAAGTTATTAAAGGGTGAGACTAATCACGGTGAATCTGGTCGATCGCTCATAACCGCAGGCACGACTAGAGGTATACATCTATACCCACAACACACAGCCCCACGACATGTTTTCGTGTGCCGGTATACCACCATGGTACACCGAAAAGAGACTATGACAGGATCCTTCGCATAATCCCCTCTAACCAATCGCACCATATGTCACACCCTGGAGTTTTCCCCCTTTTAAAAATCATTTAATAATTCCAAAAAAGAAATTAATTATTGAATTAACCTAGAGGCAAGAAATAATTTTAAAATGTAAAGTAAAGTGGAAATGGTGTGATAGAATTTTTCTTGAGTTCTACATGTCAAAATACATCAACTCGATTTTTAGTGAAATTTTCAGAGCACTAGAAATAATTTTTTAACCAATTAAATCAATTATTGGAATTAAATAGATCCCTATGAATCTATTTTCCTTTTTCCAAATTTTCCCACCAAAATTTCTCCTCCTCGGGCCGACGGCCCAATACCGTTGGCCCAACCCCGCCACACGTGCCCCTCCCTCTCGCTCCTCTCTCGGGCCGGCCCGAGGCCGCAGCCCGTCATCCCTCGTGCGCTCGTCGGAAAAAGTCCATCTCACGTCCCTCTCTCTCTCGGACCGCCGATAGGTGTGGTACCTCGGGTTTCGTCCCCACTCCTCTACAGGTAGTGGGCAGCCTCCCCTCGTGCCTCAGTGAATCCAGCAACCGATTAACCGGTACTCCTCGCCCGACTCGACTTCACCACGCACACCCTAACCTGGATGCGTCAGCTAGAGGCAAGCTACACTACAAGCCCAGCCGTTGCCCACGCTGGCTTGTGGTAAGCATAATAATTCTTCCAGGGTTTCTCGCGAATTGGTCCTTAATTGTCATGGGCGCGTCTATCGAAACCATTGCACCCACAGCCCACCATTGTCATATTTTAATTGATTATTAATGCCTCAATGGCTCATGATTGAAATCATCATTACAGAGTCTATACTTGAGTAATTAAGTGAAATGACTCATTTAGTGTGCTAGTTGATCCAAGCAGGGCTAAGAATATCCTAGACCAATTAACTAGTCATATTAATACCCAAGGTATCAAAGATTCAGAGTAATCAAAGTCCTATGGCTGAGTAAAATAGGTACAATATTCTCATAAAATGATATTCTAACATACATGCAAAATTTAAGGAAATCGAGATGTTTTTGATAAATTAGGTGCAATATGATCAAGAATGGAGCATGACTTGCCTTGCTCTGAAGCTGGGGGGAACTCTGCAACAACTTCAAAATAAACCGGGTCGTTGGAACTGCTGGAATCTACACGACAAACCAGGCACTCAACAAAACAAGCTAAAAGTCTACTGAAATAGGGAAAAAACCATTTTTAATGGATTCTTGACATTTTTATGAATTTAATGAAATTTGAATGGGCTAAAACGGAGCTCGGATTAAAAAGATATGAATTTTAGAAAATTATATGTGTTTATTACTAAAAAGAAAAACCTTAAATAAATTATTGCGCAATAAATCCCGGGAGGATGACGTCGCGACTAGGGCTGACGTCGCGGCCGTGGGAGCATCGGTCCACGGTGGACCGGGTCCACGGGCCAAAGGGAGGGAGAGGGGCACGGGGAGAGAGGGACGTGATGCGGACTTTTTGGCGACGCACGAGGGATAACGGGCCGAGGCCACCGGGCGGCCGAGGGAAGGAGAGAGGGAGAGGTACGCGTGCGCAAAAGAGATGGGCCGACGGGTTTGGCCGTCGGCCTAGGAAGGAAAAAGGAGTGGGAAAATTTGGAAAAAAAAGGAAAATATTTTTCTAAGGATTTATTTGATTCCGAGAATTGATTTAATTGGTTAAAAATTATTTCTAGTGCTCTAAAAGTTCCACTAAAAATCTTGTTAATGTATTTTGAAATGTAGAACTAAAAAAAATTCTACCATACCATTTCCACTTATAATTTGCATTTTGAAATTACTTCTTTGCTCTAGGTTAATTCAACAATTAATTTTTTGGGGAATTTCTTCAATGATTTTTAAAAGGGAAAAACTCCACGGTATGACAAACCCACCCCCTTAAACGAAATCTTGACCTCGAGATTCGGAGGTGCTAGCGAAGAGGTGCGGATGAGCACCTTCAACTCATCTTCCTTTTCCAAGTGGCCTCTTCTTCCGAGTGATGAGTCCATTGAATCTGTAGAACCTTATAACTTTGTTCCTCGTTCTTCACTCACTTGTTTCAAGGATATGAGATGGTTTCTCCACATAGGTCAAGTCCTCTTGAATCTCAATTTGGTCAGGACTTGCCTATCTTCTAGTACCCTCGAACACTTCTTGAGTTGGGATACATGGAACACGTCATGAATACAGCCATGTTAGGTGGAAGCTCCATCTGGTATGCAACTTCTCCTCGACGTTCCCGAATCCTGTATTGTCCCACGAAACATGGTGCCAACTTGCCTTTCATTTGGAAACGGTGCACTCCCCGAAGCGAAGTGACACCGAGATACATATAATCTCCGGCTTCAAAAGTGAGGTCTCTTCGACGGTTATCTATGTAGCTTTTCTGCCGAGACTGCGCAATTCTCAACCTTTCCCTGATGGTTCTAACCTTTTCTTCCGCCTCACTCAACACTTCATTCTGACCTTTTCTTCCGCCTCACTCAACACTTCAGTTCCAAATAGTTGACGTTCACCAGTCTGGTTCCAAAAAAGTGGTGTACGACACTTCCGTTCGTACAACGCCTCAAATGGTGCCATTTGCAAACTGGCTTGGTAACTATTGTTGTAGGTGAATTCTAGCTTGGTAACTATTGTTCCAAAAATTAATTAAATTGGTTAAAAATTATGTTTAGTGCTCTAAAAATTCCACTAAAAATCATGTTAATGTATTTTGACATGTAGAACTCAAGAAAAATTATACCATGTCATTTTTACTTATAGTTTGCATTTTAAAATTACTTCTTTGCTCTAGGTTAATTCAACAATTATTTTTTGGAATTTCTTAAATGATTTTTAAAAAGAGGAAATATCCGGTGTGATAGAGGTGACGAGCCCGGAACTAGTTCAACCGACCTAGTCGAGGTTACATGGCACACTGTGAGGGGCATCCTTGTCATTTGAAAATTCCTCTCTCTTCTTTTTTCCCAAAAATAATAAAATATTGTCTCGGGTGTCCTACAACCATTTTACAAAACTTTTGTGATGTCCATCGGTAATGTCATGTTTTTGCGGTGTCTTCTAGCCAATTACACGATTTTTTGATGTCCTGTAATAAATTTTGCCTAGATTCAATGTAGATTCAAATAATCAGATGAACAATGAGATTTATGCTATCATCAGCTAGAACTAAACTATGCATAATTATCAATAAACCATTCTTTATTGAAGACAATATTGATAGATTGGTTCGAACCAAGATAATATAAGATTAAAATTGATAAAGAGAGATTTAACTAATGATTATGCAAGTTTTGATTGTAAGCCGATGTAACTCAAAAATTGCAATGAGATAATATAATATGAACCAATCGGTCAAAACTAGTAAAGTGTGATAGATGTAGATCCGATGATTAAAGCATACATCGGTTGGAGATCCGATGTAAGTAAAAATGTATATCGGCTAACCAGCCGATACATCTAATAACTGAAGCCCACAATAATGGTAACTCAATGGTTAGAACTCCGATGGACGTTGCATAAAACCTATCAGCTTACTAGAATTAAATTTATTTCTAATAATCTAATAGATTGGACCTAACCGAGATAGTATAAGATTGAAGATAATAAGAAAAACCTATTTAGCCGATAAATCTACACAAACATGACGGATATAACAAATCTATTTAAGACAATAGTACGATTAGAGAAATTCCAACTTAGTCAGAATATCGGACCTAACTGAGAAAATACTAAGTCGATACGACCTTAAACATTAATGCAGTTAAATATAAATTCAATATATCGGATAGGTAACGCTTGAATCAATTTGAATAGAACATCGGACTCAATCGAGAAGTTCTAGCCACGCCGATACAAGTGAAATTGACAGAAGTTATTTCCTCGCCGGAGATCGAAACTGATATAGCCCAACTTGAAACTAAGAATTTGCCAGAATAAAAAAATGACTATACGTCGAAAGTAATTGTATTGATTAAGTTATAAAGATCCCGAGTATATATATCTATATCCTCGAGTAATACAAGCCTTGATCAAACATGAGATAAGGTTTCCTAAAAAAAGAAAAATAAATAATCATGCCTATTCAAGAGATGTGCTAAAAATATAAAACTGACTCAACTGTGGTCTTCATAATTACTTCTTTGAATTCGACTTGATCTACATAAACTTTCATCTTTCAATTAGTTTTTTTCTTTAAATGAATTCAGTGAAAACCATATCAAATTTTGATGGTAATAGCAGCAGACGATGCACCTTGATATCCTTCCCATCCAATAAGGCGGCGGATTCCTGGTGGTCAATTGGGGCCCGCATGGCAGTGAGGTTCGATAAACCATCTCATTCTTTTACCAGTACCAGACTAGTTCACACATGGCAATCTCCAAAATCTTCATTAGTTTGCATGAATTAAGCCATGTGCTCACTACCATGCGAGCCCTAATTAACCACCCGCCCCACATGTCAGTGTACAGAGCTCCCTTACCACTAGAGCCAGCTCAGCTTTGTGCTTTGCACCTCTCGCTCCTAGCTCCTGCTAAATCCCACCAAACCCCTCCACTTCCACTCACCTACTCCTTGAGCTCCCCGTCGCCGCGCCACCTCCTTGAAACTCTTCAGCCCTCGCATGCCGCACCGCGAGGCGGCGACCTCGGAAGGTTCTAGAAGCTCCGCCTCCTTCTCGGGGACCTCTCTCGCCTCCGCCGCCAACACCATGCGAGCGCCATGGCGTTCGGCCTCGTCCTGTCATGCCCAATGCGGCCGCCGCTCCAGCTGGGTCCCAGCCCTAGCAGTAGTACGATTAGAGAAATACTAACTTAGTCAGAATATCAGACTTAACCGAGAAAGTACTAACTAAGACGATACGACCCTTAACAACAATGCAGTTAAATATAGAATCAATATATCTGATAGGTAACGCTTGCATCAACTTGAATATAATATCGGATTCAACCGAGAAGTTCTAGCCACGCCAATACAAGTGAAGTTGACATAACTTATTTCCTCACCGGAGATCGAAACTAATGCAGTCCAACTCGAAACTAAGAACTTGCCAGAATAAAAAAATAACGATGCACCAAAAGTAATTATATTGATCTGTGAAGATAGGTTATAAAAGACCCTGAGTATATATATCTATGTCCTCGGGTTATACAAGCCTTAATCGGACATGAGATAAGGTTCCTTAACAAGAAAAAAAACTAATCATATCTATTAAGAGATATGCTAAAATTTTAAACTATCTTAAGTATGGTCTTGAATTCGATTTGATGTAGATAAACTTTCAATTAGCTTTTTTCTTTAAATAAATTCAGTGAAAATCGTATCAAATAGATGCGCCTTGATATCCTCCCCGTCCAATAAGGCGGCGGATTCCTGGTGGTTAATTGGGGCCCGCATGGCAGTGAGCTTCGATAATCATCTCATTTTTTTACCAGTACCAGATTAGTTCACACATGGCAAGCTCCAAAATGTTCATTAGTTTGCATGAATTAAGCCATGTGCTCACTACCATGCGGGCCCTAATTGACCACTCGCCCCACATGTCAGTGTACAGAGCTCCCCTACCGCTGGAGCCAGCTCAGCTTTGCGCTTTGCACCTCTCACTCTTGGCTCCTGCTAAATCCCACCAAACCCCTCCACTTCCACTCGCCTACTCCTTGAGCTCTCCGCCGCCGCGCAACCTCCCTCGAAACTCTTCAGCCCTCGCACGCCGCACCGCGAGGCGGCGACCTCGGAAGGTTCTAGAAGCTCCGGCCTCCCCTTCCCCGGGGACCTCTCTCGCCTCCGCCGCCAACGCCATGCAGAGCGCCGCGGCGTTCGGCCTCGTCCGGTCGTGCCCGGTGCGGCCGCCGCTCCAGCTGGGTCCCAGCCCTAGCAACCGTCCCCTCCTACTCCCGGCCCGGCCCCTCGCCGCCTCTTCGCGAGGGGCCGCCGTGGCGGCGCGCTCGCTTGGGCGGCTGCTGCTGCCGCCGCCGATCTCGCCGGATCGGGAGGGGAGGGCGCGCCACGTGGCGTGCGGCGCGGCGGCCGGGGACGCCAAGGCGGAGGAGGAAGGTGGGCTCTCCAAGACGCTGCAGCTCGGCGCGCTGTTCGGGCTCTGGTACCTCTTCAACATCTACTTCAACATCTACAACAAGCAGGTGAGCCGGTGCTGTGATCTGAGTAATTGTCAATTAAGATGCTGAAACGTTTCTGTTATTACGTAGATTCGGATCAGAATTTATCTCGCAGCATGAACTTTTTGCGCTTTTGCATCGGTTATTGTGTTCTGTTTGCGATCCTGGTGCTTGAAATGAGAAAATTGTAGCTGCAGTATATCTGTCTCTATGTGAGCGCGGCAATTTATTTTCGCTATTTTTTTAGAGAAGATAACTATCTTGTACTGGGTGCTCACTGCTCAACAAGATGATTAATATGATATTTATCTAGTGCTGGTTTTGTTTATCTTTTTGTGGGTTGAATTGATTGTGTTTATGCTAGTGGCCATTTAGTTTGTTGATTTTTTTTAAAATAAACTGTGATGTTGTTTTGCTCTTTTGAGCCTTCATTCTTGACTTTCGGCCAAAGGACCCATGAAAAGTTATAGACTTATAGTATTTGATTTGTATTTGAGTACTTTTATTAAAGCTTGTGTGAGATGATGGCTCCGCAAAGCTGCAACTAATTATGGTACGATATGAATGGTCTGTCTGTTTTGGTGCAAGGTAGCTATAAGGATGTTCAATGTGCTATTTTGGATCTGAAATGAAATAAATTCCAATAAATTGTGATTTACTTTTGTTTGAGACCAGGTTTCTGTCTACCCTGTAATTTCCTTGTGAATGAATCTGTTACGCACTTATGTTCTAAGATAAAACATGTGACTTGGATTTGAAGGCCAATGTTATAGCATAGTCCAAAGGTTCTTGAAGACATGAAATCTTGTATCCTATTTTCTTCCTGGTTTCTCAAGATGTTCTTGGATATCGATTTGAAGTTGTTTTTAAGAGTCAGAAGAAGGTGTGCATATGTATGCATCTCTGTTTGTAACAAAATATTTGCTTTTGCAGTTTGAAACATGACGCATGGTTGCAAACATGTGTTTTGATGTGCCATCAACTTTTTGGTACTTTTATCCTGCAATAGTATCGGTGGTTATGACCATTTCATCATTGTGATACTTATTTATCTCCTGAATGGACAAACTATACATTAATTTTGCTTGTTTATTCTGCCTTGCAGTCAGTATCGGCAGTTACTAGAGATTATATAATCTTCCTACTAAACTTCCCTAAATGCATCTGTGTTCATTATTCAAGTTTGATTTTGTATGCACATGTTTTCTTGATTACCATCAGAGAACATTTCTTTCGGAAAAGCAGTTTATATTAGATCGTGCTGTTCTTCCTGCAGGATATGCTAGATGGTTATATTGATTTACTTGAAGATAAACTATAACACTTGTTTTCTGTTACAATGTATGACAGGTCCTCAAGGTTTTCCCATATCCAATTAACATTACGACGGTTCAATTTGCTGTTGGTACTGTTGTTGCGTTGTTCATGTGGATCACTGGTATCCTTAGGAGACCAAAGATTTCTGGTGCACAGGTAGACTTTGATGTTATTTGACACACTTACATTGTTTAAATGGGCTGTATTAACAGGGAATACCTGTTGCCCTTGTGTTTTTTCTTTTCAGCTTCTTGCCATCCTTCCTCTAGCTGTGGTCCATACTATGGGCAATCTTTTCACTAACATGAGCCTGGGGAAGGTTGCTGTGTCATTCACACATACCATCAAAGCTATGGAACCTTTCTTTTCTGTTCTCCTCTCTGCAATTTTCCTTGGCGAGGTACCTTTTATCATCCTATATAATTTTGATTTCTGCAATATATTTATGTAAATCTGAGAGAACTACCTGGGTTTTCCTTCCAATAATTGAATGGCGAGGCAGTTGCCTACAGTTTGGGTGGTACTTTCACTTCTTCCAATTGTTGGTGGTGTGGCATTGGCATCTCTTACGGAGGCTTCCTTCAACTGGTATGTAACAAGCACTATCATTTGAATCCAAGCTTAGCAAATGAACTATAAAGGAGCAAAGTTTGTGCCTAATGTTTTGGGCTTATGTGTTCCTCTGCTACTATGTCTCTTTTGTTTCTTGGCCATCACATGATGTACATGGACATAAGTAAGGTGATTGATGTTTTTGGCATATATATGTTTATGTGTTAACATAATAACACTGTATCTATGTGACATTTGGATTATTGAATCTATGGCAAAAAGGTGAAGTGAGTTATTTACAGCTGATAAAACAAGGAATACCTAGTTGACACATCTTTGGGTTATTACTTGCAAACTATTCACATGAGCTATTGTGTGAAATTTGAATAAATCAAATTCAAAGGGATTTAATGCTTGATTCTTATAAACGAAATGTTCCATTCTTGCCATCTTCACGTCCCTCCGTAATCTCTTCAGACAGTATGTGAGCAGTTAGCAAGTTAGCACCTCGTGAGCAGTCTTTACTCTGTAACAGATACAGTTGCATATTTCCAGTTGAACTTATCATAATTAGCTCATAGGAGGATTCTACTTCCTGAAAATTGAACTATGTAAGGATCAAATCATCAAGTCACTGATATGGTGCAGTCTTATTAGTTTTTATTTTGATGTAATGTAACGCCTAATAGAATAGCATTGTTTTGCAAACTGTTCTACTCAATCAACATCAACCTACTTTGCACAGAACTACAAAACTTCTTTCTATGCAGTGTTTGCTGGGTCCAGATTTTTTACCAACCATAATCGCTCCAAGAAACATGTCTCTTAAATCATGTTTAATGTTATGTACTGTTCAAATATTGTCACCATATTTCAAATTTCATATGAATGAGGGATATATAACCAACCTCCTGCTATAATATATTACTTTCCTGTAACCTGATACAACAGGGCTGGGTTTTGGAGTGCAATGGCTTCAAATGTTACCTTCCAGTCAAGGAATGTGCTGAGCAAGAAACTCATGGTTAAAAAGGAGGTAACTGAGAATATATAAATGTGTTACAAAATGATGTTATATATTGGATAGGTGGCTTTATATGTGAACTGTTTATTGTCTTGATTATCTTGCATTGCTGTACTACTTCCTAATCCACTTTATTCTTCCTACTCAAGCAGGAATCTCTTGACAACATTAATCTTTTCTCAATCATAACTGCGATGTCATTTTTCCTCTTGGCCCCTGTTGCCTTCCTAACAGAAGGCATCAAAATCACTCCTACAGTTTTGCAATCTGCTGTGAGTAATACACAACTCAATTTATTTCACTGGTTATTAGAAAATGCAAAAAGCAAAAGATTACACCTTTCTCACCTTTCATGATCCTAATGAAATTTATGGCTGGTTTCGTGACACATGATGTAGGGTCTGAATGTAAAGCAGGTACTTACAAGGTCTTTGCTTGCTGCACTTTGTTTCCATGCATACCAACAGGTTAGTCATGCATGCTGTCGCTTTTTCATGTTTGGTCATATATGTTTAGTTGGTATAGTTGATAGTTCTGTTTATGTTTTAAATGCCTGAACTGCATATTTTAAGTCTGCTGGAGTTATTTTTTTCTTCTTACAGCTCTACATTCAAGTGACGTGAATAACTAATCACTTCTAGTTCTTTCGGGGCTTAAGTTCATACTCCTACAGAAACTGAACTTCTAATACCTAATTTAGAACCAAGGAATTTCCTGCCAAAATTGATGTTTTCCGTGATAAATTTCTGCATTAGAAACAGTGCTTAAAGCCCTAAAGGTAAAACTGCAGATTTTGATCAGTACTTATGGAGTCATGGGGTCAAAATACTCGCATGTTCTAGATACTTTGTTTTTGCAGATTTTCTGCACAGAACTAATGTATATTTGCAAGATTGTTGAAAAATTAGAACCATTTTGACAGTAGCATCAATTCCATGTAGGTGAAGTTCTGAATCACCTTTGAGAATATGATAAAATTTCTTCTCCTTCAAGTAGTGAATGCTATTGCACTAGAGTATTTTCTGATCAATTGATTTATTAGTGTAGAACTTATTTTGTTAGTATGACAGATAGCATGTTTTCACTTCAACTGGCAGTTGGATTCCATGGCATCATGTCCTAATTGCACTGTGTGTTGTATATAGAACAAGCTCTATTATGGCAGCAAGGAGAGGGAATAGACATAAGGACTCGTAGGGCTGTGCACGGTCATGTCATGCAGTCTTGTCCTGCATGGCTGGAGGCTCTGCATGGTAGCCATAGGGGAAATCCCTTTTTGTATTGCTTTATACCCTAATACAAGCTATGCCAACCTTTACACTCAGGTGGCAATGTATATAAGGAAACTAGGGATAAAATAGAAATCCAATCTAAACAAACTAGGAAATAAGAAAGATAGAAATCGTATCTCAATGCAGCAGGAAGAACTATCAAGATGCTTGTATCTTCAATATAGTCAGCCATAACGCCGGTCCATATCAACCTTGCTGTAAACTAGTGTTGCTACTCAATGTAGTACCTTGTGACTGGGGGGCAATGTCTGCAAAGATGGTATTTTCTATGTGATGATTATTTTTGCTTATCAATCCTGTGGACAACTTTGTTGAAGGTGTCCTACATGATCCTCGCGAGGGTGTCTCCTGTCACTCACTCTGTGGGCAACTGCGTTAAGCGTGTCGTGGTCATCGTAACATCGGTTCTGTTCTTCAGGACTCCTGTTTCTCCGATCAATTCCCTCGGTAAGATCACCATTTCATATTGATGTCTATTTCTGATCCATTGCTTTCTTCCATTGAAGCTCACACATTTTGTTTGACTTCCCTCTGGTAGGCACTGCCATCGCACTTGCAGGAGTTTTCCTGTACTCACAACTGAAGAGACTGAAGCCCAAGCCCAAGGCTGCGTAACTTAAGCATGCAGTTGCCATCTTCTTGTAGCAGTCTTCCCGAGATGAATTGTTCGTAGCACACGTTTGGAAATTTATAGTGCATTTAGTGTAGAAGGAAACTGTGTTCACGTTGAAACCAAGTGTAGTAGGATCATGTATCTGGTCTAACTCTTACAGTTAAAGCAGGATTTTGAAGTACATGAGCAGATTAACGTGCGTATTGTTGCAGTGAAGTTTCGGCTCCATTTAATAATGCCCATCTTATATATCCAGTCTAATTCGGACCTATTCTTGTGCTATCCGTTAATCCGACCATGAACTCAAAGCTATGTTCAGTGATGAAGTTAGAATTCCACTTTGAGAGGCCCTCTTATTTGGATTTTGTAGTGCTTTGTTTTGGCACTCCCCTGGCTGGCTGATTCTTTTGACCTACTTGGCTGTAGGGATGAAAGCCATCGGGAACGGACGGGAAAATACCCTAACCGTTTTTGTTTTCATATTTTTACGTGGGAACAGAAACGGAATCGGTAAAGCTCGGTCAGGAAAATGAAATCGGAAATACGGGATATAGAAAACGAAGCGATTCGATTGAAAACGAAACAATTCGATTGAAAGCATGTTGATAACGATCGGAAACCGATACTAAAAGCGGTAATACCAAAACATTTCATGAGTTAAAGCCACGCACACGCATCAAAATCGCACATATAAATAACAAGTACTTGACAATATCCACACTGCCATGAACCATAACAAACTAAGTTTAGTAAATCGTAAACGATTGCAAAAGCCAAAGGCCTTCCAGCACCAACACCATTATAGCCTAATAGGCTACTGACTATATGTCAAAATAGTTCAGGTCTTTTGCATGGGTCCGTCCACCTCCTCGTCACTATCCGTGACTTCATCATTCTACAATTACAACAAAAAATAAAGCTTAGTGTGTGAAATATTGGAGCGTCTTGATGACTGTACTGTGAACTGATATGGAGGACCAACTAGTACCCTTAGCTTTTGCCTTGATGACTCACGAGACTAGTGTTGGTTTATTGAGCTTGTCAGGTTACCTTAGGAGCGCTGGCTTGCTTGGTGTCACCTTGATTGTTCAAAGAAGCATGCCAACATCCAATGCTACAACGCTGACAACACTTATAGACATGTGAAGGTCTGAGACATAACTTTCACCTGTCTTGTGGTGAGATGACCATCACCCTTGAGGACGTGGCTATGATCTTGGCCCTACCAATAAAAGGACATGTTGTGACGTGCAAGACAGAGACTTCAAGATGGTGTGGACAAGTAGAACAATTACTAGGTAGTCCGCTCTACATTGACGCGGAGGGGAAGAAGAGAAAGGGGAATGGTATCCCCTTACTTGGTTGTATCAGAACTTTTCTCACCTAGAAGAGATGCGGAGCCTACAAGCACATTGCACATAAGTAACAATACAAGCCTCAAATCCCACATTGCAAGGCTTAAAATAACAAATTTGAAAAAAAAAGATTCCTAGGGTTACCCTCCAATCTCCAATTTCAACCGATTAAAAAAAAGAAACAAGGAGGAATGGAGGAGTATACCTTGTTCTTCGATTTCCAGAAGAAATCCCGTGAAAAATGACTCTAAATCGAACTGATTTGAGGAGAAGTGAGGGAGGAGAGAGGGGAGGGAGGAACCCTCCTTGTTCTTAACTCGGTCCGGGGTAAAATGGGTTGGGGTTTGGGGAGGGAGGAGGGAAGCCCCGCGTGAGAAAGTCCCCCATGGGGAACGGTGCCATAGTCATTGGCACAATCTCTTATGTACCACGTCGGCATGCCAACCCAACCAAGCTGTCACAGTGACAGGGGGACGACGTCACATGCCATCGTGGTTGGCACCGAAAACCACTACTACAGAAGATGCCATATGTGTCGGTTTGTAAGGGTCAATAGGTACCGGATTTTCATCTGGCACCAATAGAAACTACCAGCACCTATGAAAAAATAGAATTGGCACCTTTAGGTTTGCACGAGCCAAAAAACAAAGCCGGCTCGAAATCAAGCTAAACTGTCACATACCAAACCAAAATTCTAGGGTCAAAGAAATTTTGTCCAAACCAGGTGAAATAAAAAGTTTTTAATTTTGTGAACCAAAAATTTTCTTTCCTAACTTAGGTTAAAGAATTTCAACATAGGCCTTTGCATGATAGACCTAAAATTTAGAACGA
Organism: Oryza australiensis; assembly: GCA_019925245.2. Lineage (NCBI taxonomy): Eukaryota > Viridiplantae > Streptophyta > Magnoliopsida > Poales > Poaceae > Oryza > Oryza australiensis. The sequence continues at coordinate 301,002 of JAIFGZ020000597.1, read as the reverse complement.
ATCAAATTTTTTTTCATTTATAATTTAGGGTCAAAAATGCAAGCTCTACGAAAGCATGCAGACTACCATAAAGCCCACTTTGACTTAGGTCATTTACGTATATTTGAATTTTCTAAAACGCATCTTAGTATGGGTCATATATGCATAGCCTAGATGATTTAAATTTACCAAGCGAGCCTACAACTAATTTTGGATGCTGGCATGTAAACTTAAAAATTTAATTCAAAGTTCACCTCCTCAGCTCAAGAGGAAAGCTAATACGAATCCGAAGAATAAAATAGCCACGTGCATATAGAGTAGACACATAAACCTAGAAAGATTACCTCAATTTTATAGACTAAACCAAATAATATAAATTCATGAAAAAATTCATGTAGGTGCTAAACATTATGTGCAACTCAACCTAATTTTGGTATAATTTAATTACTAGGTTTGATGCCCCAAACAAATACAACAAAGCAGTCCAATATTGGACTAGTTAATAGCTTTACTCGGCTGAAACAATAACTTGCCTAAAAGACCATTAACGTGCACATAAGTATATACATGAAATAATTTAATCAAATACTAGGTTAATTAAACTAATTAAATATAATTTTTCTAGAATTTTTCTCCTCAGCTTAGGCCCTAAAAAAATTCAAATAAGCCTTCAAATACCCTAACTTTGATTAATTCCTGGGGACAAACCATAAATTATTTTTGAGTGAAACCAAAGAAAATGGAACCTAGGGATGATCAAATACCTCCAGTAAAACTTTTTATGAATTTACCACGCCAACAACATAAACTATAGAGCTACAAAGTTAGAGGGAGGAAAATAATTCGAAAATTAATCTAAACACACTGTAAACTCCTTTCTGCACCCATCCCTCTCTCTTACACCTAGCTTGCCACGCCCTGCCCCACTTGGCAGCTGCACGGACTTGACCTAGCTTAGTGCAACACGTTCCATCGCTTGGAACACACCAGAGCCGACCGGGGAACAAGGAAACAGAGAGGGAGAGCGCCGGAGAACGGGCCGCCGGCGTGCTCGACGCGTGGCCACGATGTGTTCGGCGCTAAACTCACCTTTGACCACCCCTAACCTCGTCGCCCAGCAACACTCCTCATTCCTAGGCCAAGAAAACTGAGTGAGACAACCCTAGCTGCTCCCTTCGCTCTCTTCCCCGTCGCCGGCTGTGAAGGAGCCAAAGGCCGCTGTCGCCAAGAAACTCCGGTCGTCTTCTCCTCTTTAGCGTTCCATCACCACCTCTTCATGACGATCTTTTCTTCTTTTGACATGCTCTCATTCGTGCAGCCAAACAGCGGGAACGCGCACCTCGCCACCGTTGCCGTGGACATGCTCCAGAGCGCCGCCGCCACCTCGTCGTCAATGTTCCGGCCATGGTGGACCGAGGCAGGGCCGGAGCACTACGTCACCATCTTCACAGCGACTCCCTCGCTGTTTCCCCTCAAAGACCCCAACAAACGGCGCACCGTGGAGGGAAATTGACCTTCGTCTTCTTCAACTCAGGCCAAACCGCCGCCGCCGGTGTTCCGTCCTCCCTAGTGAGCTCTAGGCCGATTCCTCGCTCTCACAGCATCCTCGAAGCAACCTTGAGCTATCCCACACCTTTCCTCGGCAGGACGAAGACCCGATGGAGTTGTTGCCGTTCGCCCCGAGGATTTCCGCCGCCGCCGGGTTTCCCTTCGTGCCACCGCCGGTGACCGGGCATCGCCAACTCACACACAACTTCGGGTAAGCACCCAAGAGACCTAAAGACGCAAGAAACGAGCCGTATCTCCATATGGTCGACCATCCCGACGCCGGCCGCCGCTTGCACCATCGCCACCTCCGATTCCGGCCACCCCAATAAACGAAGAGGCTACCACTAGCTTCGCCAGCTCTTCATGTACATTTTTCCTTCTGGGCGCTTTCCCAGCCGAGCCGCCGTTGGTCGCCGGCGAGGTCGGGAAGGACCTCCGGTGCCGCAGCCCCTGCCTTTCTTGACCCAGCCTCTGACGTGTGGGCCCAGACAAATTAGGCGCTAAGGACATGGGTTAGCAGACACTTAGATCTGTAGGGTTTGCTTTGCAAACCTTCACCAAATGACATGTGGGGTCATGAACCCATCTGTAAATACCCTAAAACATGTAGACTCTTAATGAAGTTTTCATTGACCACGTGCCAAGGACCTCGGATCCTAATCCAAGGACTCCAGGGGCCTTTTTGCATAATGGGCAGTCACTGACTGGTGGACCCAATGATTTTCTGAATTTGAAATATAAAGGAGATTAGCTGCAGCTCTATTTCTTCAAGAGGAAAATTAGTAAACTTGAAAAATTTATATAAAATAAACCATAACTCTTTTTGGATTGAAACAAATTTCTGTGAACTCATCAGACAATAAAATTTAATTTAGAGCTATAAAACTTGACACCCACTGTGAAAATTTTATCCCAAAAATTCAAATAAAGCAGGCCATACATATACCAAGTTCAAACTTGTAATATTTCTAAAAAAATCAAATCAACTCCAATTTGAGCAAACTCAAATCCAACAGATCCATCAACTTACCCTCTGTATTTATGAAAAATAAAAAACTATAGTCATTTTGTACCAAATAACTTCAAAATTATTTACATTAGGATGATGCAATTTAGGCAAGCTGGACTTCAGAGATTTAATTAAAATTCATCTTAACCCCTTTTTAGTAAACTCAAGTTCTGTAGATTCACTAAAATACATGTTTTCAAATAATAAAATAAAAATATGTGCCTATTGTGTAGCAACATCACTTAGATATTTAATTAGGAAATAAACTCTTTTATGCACCCTCCAACTTGTAGAAATGGTGGGAAATTCATTTTAAAACCATTTTGGGTGAACCAAGTTTCTATTAAACCCAGCAAGTAGTGAACTTTATTTAGGTAAAATAAAATGTGGCAATTCGTGTACTAAAAATATAGGAAAGCTTTAAATAGTTAACTTAGGTGCTATTCACAATAAATAAATTAAGCACTATATGTATATACGTATATATGCGTATATATGCATAGATGTATGTATAAATTATACTCTAGTCCTAATAAATATAAATAAAACATGATGGACCAGTGAAACCTTAGGAACCATCCCTAATTACCAAGGCATGGTACACATAACACATATAACAATCCCTAGGTTAAAATGTTAAGGGACTAACATAGAACACCCCCTAGTTTATAAAATAAGTAGTAAAGAAGTTTAAACTCTAAAAATCTTGGACTAGGTTTGACTAACTGAATAATTCATTTTTATACATCCTTAGCAAATAAAATAAGCTCTGAACCAAAAACCCTATAGCCATATATATATATATATATACACACTAGCAATTGTGCCCGTGCGTTACAACGGGTGAAGTCGGGACGCGGATGGGGACGGGAGGGAGGGGCGTAGGCGTGGCGCAGGGCGTGGCGCGGATGGGGATGAGAGGGAGGGGCGTAGGAGGTCTTTTTTTTCATCCAAGCCCTCTCTTTCTTTTTCAGCATTGGAACTGCGGGTTAATTTCACAAAAACTCAAGGGGTTTTTTTGCAAAATAGCTAGGGAGAACAAAATTTTGGATGGAAACACTACTTGCAATATATATATAACACCATAGGCCTAAGACCCGTTGTATATTCATAAAATACCTAGGAAATTAATAATAGCTCTAAAAATTATGAAACAAATTGTGTTTGTGTTAGTATTAGAAAACACTCCACACCCCCGTGAAGTCAAACTAGTAAAAGTATAAGTTTAGAAGCACCGTCCAAACAGCACCTAACCCTAAGTCGCTACGACCCGACAAAACTTCTAAAATACGTAACTCCTAAACGGAATAGGATAAATTAAAAATTCTTTCACCTAAATTCAATTTAGACCAGTAACTACTCAACGTACAAAAAATCATGCATTTTAGAGTATTTTGGATTTTTTTTGTATATTTTGGTGTTTAATTGCATAACGTGTACTTTTTATAGATGATTGCTTGAACGGTGAAGAAGTGATTTAGGTGCTGACATTTTCCAATTACAAGGGAAGTCCCACCTCCCTCTCTTTGATCACTTTGATCCCATGTTTTGGAGGAATTTAAAAATGTTTGCAAATCTTGCATATCGATTGTACACTAATGAATTACAATCTTGTTAAACTTGTTAGACAAACTCCTAGTACTTGCACTATCACATTAACCCCACATGTCCATATCCTTCATTCCTAACCTTAGAGAAAATAGGACTATATCACTTTATATCATAAGCTTTGATAACACTAGGGGACTATTATAATGCTTAGTCATGCTTAGAATGTTTTTCCTCGATATTATGGGCTCATTACAAATCTTAAAATTTATTTTTAAATAATCTGGATAGAACTTGAATACTTGTGATTTTGACAAATAAAATGGTGAAAAACATGGATTTTAGGTTTGGGCCTCAAGTGGCATGCGATTGATGTATTCGTATGCCGATAGGAGGAGAGTGTGCCCAAACCGACCTAAGGACTTTACTCAATGTCAGTTTATTTCATATACAGTACAACCACATCTGTTAGTATGGGATGACCTAAGCCGAATAATCTACTTAGCACCTAGCCTTGCATTATGGTAGGCCGGAGTGTATGGGTTCGGATAACCCAGAGGAACTTCCTATTTACCACCGATGTGGTAGTTTAGGCTACTAAGTCTGTCCAATACAACGGTATTGTGTCACGTGGGTGGGTTCCTATCGCGTCTACCACCACGGCGTTAAGTTTAAGGCGTGGGCCCACCACTTAATGGTTCTGGGTTATATTTTCTAGTATGCCTAGGATGGGAGAACACGTATCGTGCTGGTGCAAGGCTAGAATTAAGTAGTGTAAAGGCTTCATTGTGACCTCTAGTCTGTACTCAATGTGTAGAGTATGGTGGTATCGACGGGTACCGAGCAAAACTAGAGCGCTTCACTTCAAGTGAGCGATTCACATCATGTGGGTAAAGTGTACAAACTCTGCTGAGTAAAAACTAATCGATTAGCCGTGCTTACGGTCATGAGCGGCGTGTGGATATGTATTGAGTATAGACTTGTGTTTTCCCTTCTAAATGCTGAAATTTCCCTTCAAATTATGTTGATTCTTGTGAATAATCTCCTTGCTGCCATGGAGGGCAATGAGGTGTATATTTAGACATGATTAATGATTACTTTGATGCCCATATGCTAAGATCTTGCTTGCTGAAATTTTCTTTGAAAGCAAAACTGATTGGAAAGTGTTTGATGCAAATAAAATTTGCTTTATGCTAAAATAAACCATATTATGCCTTCCTTGATTATATGCCCTACATGTAGAGTGCTAGGCTTGCCTTGGTGCTTGCCAGTACATTAACTTATTTAATGTACTGACTCTTGCCACTGGATTATCCTTGCTTGCAGGTTTTAGACTTAGCCTTTTGAGTGATGCGGGTAATCGACTGCTACTTCTAGGACTTGAACTTAGTGGGGTAAACCCCTAGTCAGTGTGCTTGTGGAATGGGTAGTAAACCACTGCTGTTCGCTGCTCTCTGATATATTTATTTTGCCGGTCGGCCTATGTAATTATCTAAGTGTTGTAATCCTTTAAGTTTTGTTCAATTTAGGTGTATTCGCTATGTATATTCATGGCTGTGATGAAAGTGTGAATCTAGCACACATCATGGGAGCTAGATTCACATGAGTATGAGTTAGGAATATTTGAGATGTTGTAGATCTTTAGCCAATTTGTCAAGTCTCCTGAGTGTGTAGCACATCTGGTCGCCACCTTTGAGTGGTTTGATGGGCACACTTCAGGCTGAAGTTGACTAGCAGGCTAAAGGCCCAGCAATGTCTCACTTATCCCTCTCTCGGGACCTCCGGAGTTTCGTTTTACTTGTCTTATGAGCTGAACCGTTTCAACTTATATTGCAAATAGAACGAAAGGTCCGGGTGGCCCCGACATGAACTCATGGCGTTGCGCCATGCCATGCCCTCTGCCGTTGCTGCGCCATGCCATGCCCCTGCCGTCGTTATCCTGTTGTATCCACGCCGGTGCTAACATCCTCACCTTCAACTCACCACGCACCAAGACGGGCCTCCACCACATCGCCTACTACGGCCACGTCGACTGCCTGTAGGCCATCCTCGCCGTCGTGTAGGCATAGGGGCCCATCGCCGCCTCCTGGGGCTTCATGCACTTCGTCAACGTCAGGGACAAGCGAGGCGCCACGCCGCTACACCTAGCGGCTAGGCACGGCCACCCGACCTGCGTGCACTTGCTGCTCGACAAGGGTGCCATTGGCTCCGTGCCTACCAGGAGCCTCAGGAGCATGCCTGTAACACCCTGAGGTGTTTCCCCCTTTTAAAAATCCAAAAGAAAAATCGTAAAAGAAAATTGTTGGAATTAACTAGAGAGAATAAATAATTTTAAAAGTCAAATGCTAAATGGAAATGGCATGGTGGGATTTTTCTTAAATTATACATGTCAAAATACACTAACAGGATTTTTAGTGAAATTTTCAGAGCACAAGAAATAATTTTTAACCAATTAAAATCAAAATCAGAATTAATAAATCCTTTGAAAATCAGTTTCTCTCTCCTCTGTCCTTTCCCGCTCTTTTTCTCGGCCATGGGCCACCGGCCCGAGCCGACGGCCCATCCTCTTCCGCGCGCGGAAATTGACGGCCCGGCCGTCAGGCTAACCAGCCGCCCGATCCCGCCCTCGCGCCGCTCTCTCTCCTCTCTCGTGGGCTGGCCGAAGGCCGCGGCCCGTTAAACCCTCGCGCTCGCAAACAAGTCTTTATCACCTCCTCCTTTATCCCGGGATGCTTGACGGGTAGGGCCCGCTGTCGGGCCATTGTCCCCGAACCCGGCCGCCTCGACGCCATTTCCGCCGCCTCCCTCCGCTTGGATCTCGCGCACCCGCTTTCCCCGCGCTCCGAGATCCCACCGCCTTAACTCCCCACCGTGCCCGCGGGCATTCAAAGCCCCCGGCCGCCGCTCTCGCGCGCCCTAATGGCCGGATTTCATCACCGGCCATTACTTCCCCAAAACTGCGCCGGCGAGAAATTCCGCCCTTATCCAGTCGCCACCGACCTCCCCATGCCCTATTTAAGCACCCCCTCGCCCTCCCCGAGCTCCCCACACCTCCACTCAAGCCTCTCTCTCACTCTGTCATCCCCGCGCCATGCGCCTTCGCTTCGAACCTCGTCGTCGAGCTTTGGCCGTGTTTTCCCGTTGCTCCGAGGTGTCCCGAGCTTCGCCGACTCCTCCCTCCTCGTCGCCAGTACCCGCGCCACTTCGGCCACCCCTCCCCGAGTGCTTCCACCGTCTCCCTCACCGTCCGTGCCGTCGTCCCCTCCACTTCCGGTGACCCGCGGTGAGCGCCCCTCCCTTTTCCCCTCTCGGCCGAATGCGCGCCACCGCTCCCGAGTGCGCACGGCTCCGCCACGCGTGAGCCGTGACATTCCGCCGCGCGCACCCTTGCCCGAATGGCGCCGGCTGATCTCCGGCCGCCGTGCGCCATCGCCGGCCGATCGCGCCGCCCGCGCCCTCTCCCGGCTGTCCGATCTGCCTCGGCAGATCCGGGCCGTCAGCCCCGCTTGCCCGCGTGGCACGCCGCGTGGCCGCCGCGTCGGCGCCATGTGTGCGCCACGTGGTGCATCGCTCTCTCTCGGCCCGTGGACCTGGTCCACCGTGGACCGGTGCTCCCGCGGCCAGTGACGCCATCGCTGACGTCAGCCCTAGCGCTGACGCATTTCCGGGATTTATTGCGCAATAAAATATTAAGGATTTTCTTGTTTTAGTAAAAACCCAGAGAACTTCTAAAAATCATATCTTTTCAATCCGACCTCCGTTTTAGCCCATTCAAATTTCATTAAATTCATAAAAATGCCAAGAATCCATTAAAATGGTTTTGTTCCCTGTTTTAGTAGCTTTTTAGCCTGTTTTTGTTGAAGTGCTTGTTTGGCATGTAGATCCCGGTAGTCCCTCCGTCCCGGTTTACTTTGAAGTCGTCGCGGAAGTCCCCCAAGCCGAGGAGCAAGGCAAGTAATACCACATTATTGATCATATTGCTCCCATTTTACTAAAACACCTGTTTTATTCTATGAAATTGCATGTATTTTATATTGTCATTTCATGGGAAATAGTACACCTTATGCTTAGTTTATGCCTTAGGTTTGACACCCCAAACCCTTTGATCAAACTTGGGTGAATAATATGAGTAGATTCAGGACTAGCTTATGCTTAGCCTGGCTTAGATACACTAGCTCACTAAATGGGTCATTCTCACTTAATTTATCTCTCCTGGACTGCTGTTCGGAGGATTAATGATTATAGATTCACGTGAACCGGACTAATAACTAAAATATGACAAATGGTGGGCTGTTGGCGCTATGGTTTTGGTTAGCGGCGCCCATAGCAATTAAGGACCGGTTCACGGGACCCCTCGGGAGAATGACCGTGCAAACCACAAGCCGAAATGGGTAAGGTAGGTCCCGTAGTGTAGCCTCTCCTAGCTGACGAACCCATCGGCAAGGGTGAGCGGGATGGAGTTTCAGTCGGCCCTGGTGTAAGGGTTGCTGGGCTGCTGGATTCACCGAGGCACTCGGGGGGCTGCCCACTCCTAGGGTCCGGGAGTGGGGGCGAAACCTTGGTGGGGTTCGCTTGGTTAGTGGGAGGGTTATACGAAAGGTCCTATCACAGTTCCCTTTCCGGGATACCGCGGTGGTTTTCCGGCGCACGGGAGACCGTGTTGTGGGGCTGTGTCTTGTGGGTACAGTTGTACACCTCTGATCAGAGTAAATCTATTCGAATAGCCGTGGTAATGGGGCGATCGACCGAGCTCTCCGTGATTAGTCTCACACTTTTACACCCTAAGTTTTGGAACATTACTAGTATAGGTGGATGGTTTGGGCCTGTCCCAATATGGAAATAACGTTGGACAGTGTTGGATTCAGAATGCCTTAATTACTCAAATTACTGTTGTTTTGACTGTGTTCAAAATTTGTATTGTTTGGAAAAACCGTGCCGTTTGCGCAAAAGCAAACCTTAGCCAGACCCTTGTCTCCCCTGCATTCATTCTTCTCCTCTTCCGGCGTGACTTGCTGAGTACGTGGAAGTACTCATCCTTGCCCTTTCACCAGAACCCGAGCCAGAGGTTGAAGACGAATACGAGGTGGAGTAGGCTTGTCCTACACTCTGGAAGCTGCCTGTGGAGTGGTCGAAGCCGCGTGGCCAGCGTCCAGCTTAGGCTTAGGCCCTTTTTCTTTTCCGCTGCTCTTTTGTAATCTTTTTGTATTGTTTCTAAGACATGAAACTGTAATATCAACAATTGTCATTCGTGTACCCTGGCTGGTCCTGGACAGGGATTTTAATACAGATATAGCTTTGGAAATTCGGGTCTGAATTTCTGGGCGTGACAAGTTGGTATCAGAGCCAATTTCCAGACCGTAGGAAAAACCAAACGGAAAAACCCTAGGAGCCCTCTGAATCTTTTCATATGCATAAGCCCTGGCTTTTGAAAATAGTTTCGAGAAAATGGGTCTTGTTTCCTCGGGATTGGGAAAAATTTTAAGTCTCTCTCAAAACCTTTTGAAAACTCAGTCAAGTCTAAGTGATAGGATTTTAGAGTTAAAACTTGAAAAAAAAATCATTTGATCTCTTGTTCAGCCGCCAAGTTGGGATTTTCTAAGGAGTCAAAGTCTTAAGTCGAGATAGGAGGGAATGGTCGCCAATTTTATATTATGACTAAGCATCTATTTTTTCAGCATCATCTAGGGGATGTCCTTAGAAGTTTTACTTAACCTCATAAAAATGTTTCTCAAAAACCCTCCTTTTCTCGTTTACTTTACTTGAGTCCTTTATCGTTGTCTAACTTGGGTTTGAGCATGCATTGATCCCCTACCTTGTCTTCTCTAGATGGCAGGCCGTCCAGTCACCCACAACGGTCAGGGTTTGAAGGGTTTCGTCGCGGAGCTGGCAAGAATGGCCTTGGCAGTGGGCTATCCGGATGCACCTGAGTACACTGTCGTCTCACCATTTGGCAGTGAGTTGCCTAACCAAGTCCGCCTGGAGATGCACGGGTTCGTCGGCACCAACATCCCGAACATGGTGGTCACTGCTTTGGGAGGAACAGATGAGCATGCCTGCCAAGAGGCGGCTTATCTAATGTTGGCTCTGATAAGGGAGATGCATGACTACCATCTCCGCCACTCTGCCTACCGGTACCATCCTCGGCGTGGAATTTCATCAGCAATCAACACCTTCCAATCTGCTGAAGGGGAGAATGACACCACCTTCTCTCACATGAGGACGGTGATTGAAGGGCTGGATAAGATGCATGCAGATCTCCATATGGCGGCAAAGGCTCTGAATGACCAGAAGGTCTTAAGGATCAAGAGTTTGAAGGATGAGGTGGATCGACTCAAGAGAGAGATAGCCAGTCTGAAGGGGCTTTCACCTCCCAACATCCTTCGGATAAGGATCACGCCGCGGAAGAACACCAAGGCTCGGTGCGGATGCAGCGGCGCCCGGGTTCCACCTCTGCACCGCCACCTTCCCAGTCCCGCCCGGTGCGGGTCCTGCTCTTGCTCGGTCCTGCCCCAAGTGGAGGAGGAGGATGGATCTCGGTGTCCGGTAGCGGCAAGGGCGTGCGGCGGCGGCTCAAGAGCCCGGATGGAAAGACGAGTTAGCAAGCTCTAGAAGCCGCTCGAAGGAAAAGGAAGACGGGAACTCCCTTGGAAGTGGTTTCGACTCCTCCGACCGCAGAAGCCGTTCCGACCCTTAGAGCGTCGCCACCCTTAGTTTCCCGTTTTCCTAGTTTTTCTATTTGCTTAGTTGCTGTGTGTTAGGAGTGCTGTGTGGGGGTAGTGGTCAACCTGTATCAAGTGTGGGTATGGGTTGTCCAATTAAGGATGTTGGGTGTGTTTTAAGTGTTTTAAGTAAAGAACAGATCAAAACAAGTAATAAAGATCAACTTCTCTATCCAATCTGTTTTACTCCTTCTCCCGCCTTGTTTGTTCCGCTTCTTCGGATGGTGAACGGCGGGAATGGCAACAACGATGCGAGTCAGTGAGAACAACACCCGTGCTAATGCCAACAACCCACCTCCTCCACCTGAGAACATCACTTTGGCACAAGTCCTAGCCAACCAGACCCAGATGATGGCTGCAATGATGTAGCAGATGTAATAGCAACATCAGCAAATGCAGTTGCAAATGATGCAACAGTTTCAGCAGCAGAACCAGCATCAGCACGACCATTTCGCACCACCACCTCCCCCACAAAACAAACTGTCAGAATTCCTTCGAGTTCGACCCCCAACTTTCTCCAGCACCACCAACCCCATGAAGGCTAATGACTGGATCATAGCCATAGCAAATAAGTTGGACCTTCTCCATTGCACAGACCAGGAGAGGGTGTCTTTCGCCACCCACCAACTCTAAGGTCCCGCCTCAGCCTGGTGGGACAACTTCTTGGTCACCCGTCCGGCGGACGCACCGCAGTTACTTGGGCAGAGTTTTGCCACTAATTCTGGAAGGCTCACATCCCCGGAGGGATAGTAGCCCAGAAAAAGAGGGAGTTGAGATCCTTGGAGCAAGGCACGCGAACCGTCACCGAGTATCTGCACGAGTTTAATCGCTTAGCGCGATATGCTCCAGAGGACGTGCGTACTGACGCCGAGTGTCAAGAAAAGTTCTTGCCTGGGCTGCACGATGAGTTGACGGACAAACTCATCTCCGGTGAATATGCCGACTTTGAGAAGTTGGTCGACAAAGCCATCCGTCAAGAAGACCAACGCAATAAAATGCTCAGAAAACGGAAGGCTACCCAGTTTAGGCTACAACCTCAGCAAGGGAATTCCCAGCGGCCGTGTTTCACTCCAGGTGGTTAGAGTGGACCTACCACTATAATCGTTCGTCCGCATCGCCTGTACCATCCCGGGAATATCCAATCCAACGGAAGCCGACCCGGACAGCCGCAGCGGAATTCGGCCCCGCGTCAGCCAACAACGCAGTCGCCACCGTAGTCCAAGCCAATGCCACCAAAGAAGGACTCGGGATTCAAACCGGGCAACTGTTTCAATTGCGGAGAACCTGGACATTTCGCAGACAAGTGTCCAAGGCCAAAACGCGCGCCCAGGTTCATCCAAGCAAGAGTGAATCATGCTTCAGCAGAGGAGGCACAGGACGCACTGGATGTCATACTGGGTATGTTCCCTGTGAACTCCTTTAATGCACCAGTCCTGTTTGATTCGGGTGCAACACATTCTTTCATATCAAAAGCATTTGTGGGAAAACATGGGATGTCGGTGTTAAAACTTAAGATACCAATGCAGGTCCAAACTCCCGGGAACCATTTGAACACTGCCCACTTTTGTCCTTCAATGGCAATAAAAATCCAAGGCTTTCCCTTTCTAGCCAATCTTATCCTTCTAGAATCAAAAGGCCTGGATGTCATCCTTGGGATGGACTGGTTGACCCGTCATAAAGGTCTGATCGATTGTGCAAGCCGCACGATCTCCTTCACCAATGACGAAGGGAAGAAAGTGATTTACCGCTCCCCTAAACCACTGAGGGTAGTGGCATGCCTGAATCGGATCTCGGCTAAGGAGAAGCCCGAAGAGAAAGAAAAGGATAAGGCGAAGTTAGAAAATATTCCTGTGGTTTGTGAGTACCCGGAAGTCTTCCCGAAGATCGACCACAATGCCACTGAAAGAGAAATAGAGTTTCGGATTGACCTAGTCCACACCTTGCTCCGATCCATAAGAGGCCCTATAGGATGGGAGCCAATGAGTTAGCGAGGTCAAGAAACAAGTAGATGAACGATTCTGAAAAGGTTATATCCGCCCGAGCACATCGCCCTGGGGTGCACCAGTCATTTTTGTGGAGAAAAAGGATAAGACCAAAAGGATGTGCATCGACTATCGCGCACTAAACGAGGTCACTATTAAGAATAAATATCCTCTTCCTAGGATTGATGACCTGTTCGATCAATTAAAAGGAGCAAAGGTGTTCTCAAAGATAGACCTGCGGTCAGGCTATCACCAGCTAAGAATTCGAGAAGAAGATATTCCCAAGACCGCCTTCATCACTCGGTACGGTCTGTACGAGTGCACAGTCATGTCCTTCGGACTTACAAATGCCCCAACCTTTTTCATGAATTTGATGAACAAAGTGTTCATGGAATTCCTAGACAAGTTCGTCGTGGTGTTCATCGACGACATCCTGATCTATTCGCAGTCGGAAGAGGAACATGAGCACCATCTCCGATTGGTACTTGAAAAGTTAAGAGACCACTAGCTCTATGCTAAGTTTAGCAAATGTGCTTTCTGGTTGAAGGAAGTGCAATTCCTCGGCCATATCGTGAATGCCCAAGGAGTCGCAGTGGACCCTTCCAAAGTGGAGGCAATAACCAAATGGGCTCCACCTAAAACTGTCACCCAAGTCAGAAGTTTCCTAGGACTTGCGGGTTATTACCGTCGGTTCATTGAAAACTTCTCCAGAATTGCCAAGCCTTTGACGCAGTTGTTAAAGAAGGATGAAAAGTTTGTATGGACTGCCGAGCGTAACCAGAGTTTTGAAACACTCAAGAGAAAACTGGTGTCCGCACCCATATTCATCTTGCCAGATCAAACCAAGGATTTTCAAGTCTATTGCGACGCATCTCACCAAGGGTTAGGCTGTGTGTTGATGCAAGATGGAAAGGTGGTCGCATATGCTTCCCGCCAGTTGAGACCTCATGAGTCTAATTACCCAACACATGACTTGGAACTAGCAGCAGTAGTTCATGCTCTGAAAATATGGTGACATTACCTCGTCGGTAATCGCTGTGAAATATATACGGATCATAAGAGCCTGAAATACATTTTCACCCAACCGGGTTTGAACCTCCGTCGGCAACGATGGTTGGAGTTGATCAAGGATTATGATCTCGTATACACTACCATCCCGGCAAAGCTAACGTGGTATCCGATGCCCTGAGCCGAAAGAGTTACTGCAACTCTATTCACATAGAAGGGAGATGTGAACAGTTACTACAAGATCTAGAGCGCCTAAACCTGGGAATTGTTAAACCCGGATTTGTGGCCGCTCTTGAGGCCCAACCCACACTCTTAGATCAAATTCGCATAGCTCAAGCCTCGGATCTAGACATAACTGAGCTTAAGAAGAATATGAGAGTGGGAAAAGCTCGTGACTTCACGGAAGACGAGCATGGAACCATATGGATGGGCAACAGGATATGCGTGCCCGAAGATAAGGAATTGAGAAAGTTAATCCTTACTGAAGCACATCAGAGTTAGTACTCTATCCATCCGGGAAGTACCAAAATGTACCAGGATCTCAAGGAGAAGTTCTGGTGGGTTAGCATGAAAAGAGAAATAGCAGAGTTCGTGGCACTATGCGACGTATGCCAGCGAGTAAAGGCAGAACACCAGAGGCCAGCTGGATTATTACAACCACTTCAAATCCCGGAATGGAAGTGGGAGGAAATCGGGATGGATTTCATCACCGGTTTACCCCGGACATCATCAGGACACAATTCTATCTGGGTTATAATCGACCGCCTCACTAAAGTGGCTCATTTTATCCCAGTGCTTACCACCTATACGGGCAGAAGGTTAGCAGAATTGTACCTTGCAAGGATTGTGTGTCTTCATGGTGTACGCAAGAAGATAGTATCTGATCGTGGTAGCCAGTTCACCTCCAAGTTTTGGCAAAAACTACAAGAGAAACTTGGCACCCGGTTGAATTTTAGCACGGCCTATCACCCACAAACCGATGGTCAGACGGAACGTGTAAACCAGGTTTTGGAAGATATGCTGCGAGCTTGTGCTCTGGATTTCGGAGGAGCTTGGGATAAGAGTCTGCCCTATGCAGAGTTCTCTTATAACAACAGTTATCAGGCCAGTTTACAAATGGCACCTTTCGAAGCACTTTATGGACGAAAGTGTCGAACCCCACTTTTCTGGGATCAGACTGGCGAACGTCAGCTGTTCGGGACTGAAGTGTTAAGTGATGCCGAAGAGAAAGTCAGAATCATAAGAGAAAGGCTGAAAGTTGCACAGTCTCATCAAAAGAGTTATGCAGACAACCGCCGCAGAGAGCTAGTTTTCAAAGTCAGAGACTATGTCTATCTTCATGTCACCCCACTTCGGGGAGTGCACCGATTCCAAACCAAAGGCAAATTGGTACCACTCTATGTGGGACCATATCGGATACAAGAGCGACGGGGTGAAGTGGCATATCAACTCGAACTGCCACCCACCATGGCGGGAATCCACGACGTTTTCCACGTCTCCCAACTCAAGAAGTGTTTGAGAGTTCCAGAAGAACAAGCCAGTCCAGATCAGATGGAAATCCAAGAGGATCTGACTTACGTAGAGAAACCAGCATGGATACTCGAAACCAGTGAACGGAGGACCCGGAACAAGGTTATTAGGTTCTACCGAGTTCAATGGACTCATCACTCCGAAGAGGAAGCAACCTGGGAGAGGGAAGATGAGCTAAAGGCCGCTCATCCCTATCTGTTTGGCAGTACCTCCGAATCTCGGGGTCGAGATTCCGTTTAAGGGGGGTAGGTTTGTAACACTCTGAGGTGTTTTCCCTTTTAAAAATCCAAAAGAAAAATCGTAAAAGAAAATTGTTGGAATTAACTAGAGAGAATAAATAATTTTAAAAGCCAAATGCTAAATGGAAATGGCATGGTGGGATTTTTCTTAAAATCTACATATCAAAATACACTAATAGGATTTTTAGTGGAATTTTCAGAGCACAATAAATAATTTTTAACCAATTAAAATCAAAATCAGAATTAATAAATACCGGGAAAATCAGTTTCTCTCTCCTCTGTCCTTTCCCGCTCTTTTTCTCGGCCGTGGGCCGTCGGCCCGAGCCGACGGCCCATCCTCTCCGCGCGCGCCGGTGATCGGTCCAGCCGATCAGCCGACGGCCACCCGATCCCGCCTCGCGTCGCTCTCTCTCCTCTCTCTCGTGGGTCGGCCGAAGGCCGCGGCCCGTTAAACCCTCGTGCTTGCAACCAAGTCTTTATCGCCTCCTCCTTTATTCCGGGATGCTGACAGGTGGGGCCCGCCTGTCAGGCCGTCGTCCTCGACCCCGGCCGCCTCGGCGCCATTTCCGCCGCCTCCCTCCGCTTGGATCTCGCGCACCCGCTTTCCTCGCGCTCCGGGAACCCACCGCCTTAACTCCCCACCGTGCCCGCCGGCATTCAAAGCCCCCGGCCGCCGCTCCTGCGCTCCCTAATGGCCGGATTTCATCACCGGCAATTACTTCCCCCAAACTTTGTCGGCGAGAAATTCCACCCTTATCCAGTCGCCACCGACCTCCCCATCCCCTATTTAAGCACCCCCTCGCCCTCCCCGAGCTCCCCACATCTCCACTCAAGCCTCTCTCTCACTCTGTCGTCCCTGCGCTGTGCGCCTTCGCTTCGAACCTCGTCGCCGAGCTTTGGCCGTGTTTTCTCGTTGCTCCGAGGTGTCCCGAGCTTCGCCGACTCCTCCCTCCTCGTCGCCAGTACCCGCGCCACTTCGGCCACCCCTCCCCGAGTGCTTCCACCGTCTCCCTCACCGTCCGTGCCGTCGTCCCCTCCACTTCCGGTGACCCGCGGTGAGCGCCCCTCCCTTTTCCCCTCTCGGCTGAACGCGCGCCACCGCTCCCGAGTGCGCACGGCTCCGCCCACGCGTGAGCCGTGACATTCCGCCGCCCCGCACCACTGCCCGAATGGCGCCGGCTGATCTCCGGCCGCCGTGCGCCATCGCCGGCCGATCGCGCCGCTCGCGCCCTCTCCCGGCTGTCCGATCTGCCTCGGCAGATCGGGGCCGTCAGCCCCGCTTGCCCGCGTGGCACGCCGCATGGCCGCCGCGTCGGCGCCATGTGTGCGCCACGTGGTGCATCGCTCTCTCTCGGCCCGTGGACCTGGTCCACCGTGGACCGGTGCTCCCGCGGCCAGTGACGCCATCGCTGACGTCAGCCCTAGCGCTGACGCATTTCCGGGATTTATTGCGCAATAAAATATTAAGGATTTTCCTGTTTTAGTAAAAACCCAGAGAACTTCTAAAAATCATATCTTTTCAATCCGACCTCCATTTTAGCCCATTCAAATTTCATTAAATTCATAAAAATGCAAAGAATCCATTAAAAATGGTTTTGTTCCCTGTTTTAGTAGCTTTTTAGCCTATTTTTGTTGAAGTGCTTGTTTGGCATGTAGATCCCGGTAGTCCCTCCGTCCCGGTTTACTTTGAAGTCGTCGCGGAAGTCCCCCAAGCCAAAGAGCAAGGCAAGTCATACCACATTATTGATCATATATCTCCCATTTTGCTAAAAACACCTGTTTTATTTTATGAAATTGCATGTATTTTATATTGTCATTTCATGGGAAATAGTACACCTTATGCTTAGTTTATGCCTTAGGTTTGACACCCCAAACCCTTTGATCAAACTTGGGTGAATAATATGAGTAGATTCAGGACTAGGTTATGCTTAGCCTGGCTTAGATACACTAGCTCACTAAATGGGTCTTTCTCACTTAATTTATCTCTCCTGGACTGCTGTTCGGAGGATTAATGATTATAGATTCAGGTGAACCGGACTAATAACTAAAATATGACAAATGGTGGGCTGTGGGTGCTATGGTTTTGGTTAGCGATGCCCATAGCAATTAAGGACCGGTTCATGGGACCCCTCGGGAGAATGACCGTGCAAACCACAAGCCGAAATGGGTAAGGTAGGTCCCGTAGTGTAGCCTCTCCTAGCTGACGAACCCATCGGCAAGGGTGAGGGGGATGGAGTTTCAGTCGGCCCCGGTGTAAGGGTTGCTGGGCTGCCGGATTCACCGAGGCACTCGGGGGGGCTGCCCACTCCCAGGGTCCGAGAGTGGGGGCGAAACCTTGGTGGGGTTCGCTTGGTTAGTGGGGGGTTATACGAAAGGTCCTATCACAGTTCCCTTTCCGGGATACCGCGGTGGTATTCTGGCGCATGGGAGACCGTGTTGTGGGGTTGTGTGTTGTGGATACAGTTGTACACCTCTGATCAGAGTAAATCTATTCGAATAGTCGTGCCCGCTGTAATGGGGCGATCGACCGAGCTCTCCGTGATTAGTCTCACACTTTTACACCCTAAGTTTTGGAACATGACTAGTATAGGTGGATGGTTTGTGCCTGTCCCAACGTGGGAATAACGTTGGACAGTGTTGGATTCAAAATTCCTTAATTACTCAAATTATTGTTGTTTTGACTGTGTTCAAAATTTGTATTGTTTGGAAAAACCAGTGCCGTTTGCGCAAAAGAAAACCTTAGCCAGACCCTTGTCTCCCCTGCATTCATTCTTCTCCTCTTCCGACGTGACTTGCTGAGTACGTGGAAGTACTCATCCTTGCCCTTTCACCAGAACCCGAGCCAGAGGTTGAATACGAAGACGATGTGGAGTAGGCTTGTCCTACACTCTGGAAGCTGCCTATAGAGTGGTCGAAGCCGCGTGGCCAGCGTCCAGCTTAGGCTTAGGCCCTTTTTCTTTTCCGCTGCTCTTTTGTAATCTTTTTGTATTGTTTCTAAGGCGTGGAACTGTAATATCAACAATTGTCATATGTGTACCCTGGCTAGTCCTGGACATGGATTTTAATACACATATAGCTTCAGAAATTCGGGTCTGAATTTCTGGGCGTGACAATGCCGCTGCACCTGGCTGCATGCGCCTTGCCAGCGATGAGGAAGGGGTAGAAAGTGGCGGGCCGATGATGGGGGAGGAGGAGAAAGTGGCAGGCCGACGAGTCGATGGGGGAGAGGGAGAAAGCGGTGTCGCTTATGGGTGAGGGGGAGAGGGAGAATGCATAAGGTTTGGCGATTTGTATGGTGATGGGGTGAGCGAATAACGCGAGCTCGGTTCGGCTCGGGCATATTATGGGTGCTGTTTTTAAAAAAACGGCACCTGTAGTTTATTATAGATATTTGTTCTTTTAAGAAACTGACACATATAGTATAGGTGCCGGTTTTTAAAAAACGATACCTATACTTCCTATAGTATTGATACCGGTTTTATCTATATTTTTTATTTTTATAAAGGTATGAAACAGTAAATAGATGTCAGTTTTAAATAAATCGGCACCTAAGAGCCGATACCTATGAGTTTGTAGTAGTAATTCTTGCAATAACTTTTTGAGTAAATTTTACCTCACCACACATATTATGGTCGAAATTACATTAAACCATAGAAATTTTAGCTTGTGCATAAAACCCTATGTATTACAGCCATAGAGTTTCATAAAACAACAATATTGAGCGTTTTGACTTTTGATATACTATACTAGTTCTATAATTATATGTTAAATTTATGTGTTATTTATCCATTGTATAAATGTTACACTCATGTAAATACAACCTTTTAAAATTTTGATAGAGTATGTTAAATTGGTTTACGCTATGGTTTTGTGAAACTTTAGGACCATAATACTTGGGGTTACGTGCTAAAATGCGTGGTTTTGTGTAAATTTGATCATAATTGATGGGGTTTTATAAAATTTACTCAAAGTTTTTAAAGGGTCTATTCATAAAATAAGTTTTTCAAAAGATCAAATTGCCAAAAAAGAAAGCACTTCGGACGTTGTCCATGAAGACCAGAGCCCGCCCGGCCGAAATCTACAAATCCCTCGCTGACCGTGATCGATTTGGACCCAGGCAGGCTTATGGACTTGACACTCAAGTTGCGCGCCCTAGCTAGAACCGCTCATCACTCACCAACAAGTTGGAGCACCCCCTAGGAAGGCTCCTGCTGAACAAGTTTGTGCCCTACCTACCACTCGCAGCTGTACAGTCAAAACGCAGCGAATGCGGGGGATGAACAAGCCGTGCGCTCGCCAACCTCATGTCGGATGGGCCACTAGTAGAAACATTATTTTTCGCACGGACAAAATCAGTTTTCGTAGACGGACAGAGTAAAGATGGCAACGGACAGAAAAAACCCATGTATCCATGGGCACCTGACCCGACAGGCGTGGATATGGGTGTTAACTTGTGCCCGCGGGCACGGGCGCGGACATAGGGTTGTGCCAACGGGTATTTGTATACGGGTAAAATTTGAGTACGTCCGTACCCGCAAACCCACATACCCATACTGACATGTGGGACCACGAAAAAAGAGGCATATAAACACTCAATCTAGGGTTCCCATTTGGCCATTTTCCACCCCTATCCTCCCAATTTCTCACTCCAGGGCGCAGCCGCCTCCCAATTCCTCACTCCGGGCGTAGCCGTAGCTCCCCGCCAAGCACGGTAACCCTCGCCGGCCAAAGCTCCCCATCGGCCGCTGGCTGCTCGGAGCCCCCGCAGCGCCCGCCGCGCTTGCGCCGGGCTCGACGCCGGCCGCCGGTGCGCCGCTCGCCTCACGCCGGGCTCGACGCCGACCATAGCCACCCTGGGCCCCCTTGCCGGCGCGCCGCTTCCCCCAATCCACAGGCCGCTCCCCCCTCGCAGTCGGCACAACACCTAACGGAGAAGGTGGCAAGAGGAAGGGGAAGGGAGCAAGCAAAGCAAAGCTTGAGCAGAGAGAATCCGCGAGTACGGGAGGAGGATGGGGCTCATGTTGCGGGTGAGGCTGGCCTCCTTCTTCGCCGACGGGGCCACCGTCGGAGCCGCGAGCGGCTTCTTCCTCTACAAGGACTACAAGCTCGTCCATGACTCCATGGCCCTCTAGGTCTGTACGCCCCGGACAGCCCCCCATCCCTCCCTAAAACTCAGATCTTGATGTCCCCATCCTCCCTAAAATCTTGTACCATTTCTTGATGTCCCCTTGTTGGATGCCTGGATGATTGTTGTTGTTCTAGCGACCTATAGCAGGATTGGGGGAAATTTTGAATGTGTGTTTCACAAATATCATTATACATTGCTATTTAAATTGGTTTCAGGATATTATTTCCTGTTTTCATCAAAGTACATTGTTGTTTAAATTGTTTTCATCAAACCCTTTGCTTTGAATTGCTACTTACATTGCTGGTGGGTATGCGGGTATGCCCGCGGGTAGCGGGCGCGGGCAGATGTTGCTACCCGTGGCGGGTAGCGGGTGCGGGAGCAGGCATAAAATTAATCTCGCGGGTATGGGTTTGAGATATAAGTATCTGCGCAGATTTTACCCGTTGCCATCTTTAGGACAGAGCCCCAACTCGCCGCCTACAAAAATTTGAATATGCTGCATGCGAAAATGCGTAGCTTGGCGTTCATTTCAGTGGGACGACCACCTAAGAAAATGTTCGTGTCAAAATATATTTTTTGCCAAATTTTTAATATTAATTTTTAACCAATAACATTGCAATTAATTAATATATTAATACATAAATACATTTAGCCACCAAGAAACATATATAATACATATATAATATATGTATATTGCATGCATCAGTGAAAAGTATCAGTCTTATATACGTATTAGTTACACAAAAGCACGTCATTTCGCATTATATTGTTCATTACACAATCACGCGGCTCCAATTTCGAAGATACTTGTAGTCTTTGTATGTCGCTAGGCAGCCTTCAAGGTTAAAGAAAAGTCCATCTTGATGACAGCACTCGCGGTGGATGAATCGACGAAGGTCTCGCTGCATGTTTTTTATGCCATCATTGTCAAAGTTAGTTCGATATTCGATTCTAGGGAACTGCATATACGAAAGCATGAGAATATATTACAATATCAATTACATGTCCATTCCTTCATTGAACTTTATATATTGAGTCGAGAGACTTATATCCTTATCCTTTGGGTTGGTCCTGTACCTCCCATTAACTCTGAGGAATTCACATGTGTAATATCCACAAAGACCATTGCTTCTAAGTTGCTTGTGACACTTCATTATGACATACACATAGAAGAAATTAGTTATATATGCAAGTAAAAGAATTTAAATAAATAAGTTTGTGCAGAGTATGTTTAGTAATTTATTACCGGCCAGTATGTATACACTAGCAGCTTCTCCCTCGTTCACAGTTATTCCCGGCCCTTTATTTTGTAGTAGTTGTATGCACTATATTATGAATCATATTAATGAATAAAATTTAATAATTATGAACACTTAATGAATTGTACACATGCATGGATCACAAGCACTTACTATTGTAAGATTGTCAGGAATTGTTTGTACGAGTTGTGAGGATAATCGAGGGGTCCAGGACTACAGCGGTCCCATGCTTTGGATAGAGTTGGAAGCAAATGTAATGATTACTATACATTAATGACGGTTCAGTTAGTCACTGATAAATAATACAGATATACAGAGATCTGTCAGACTTACTTGAAGTTGTATGCGGCCAGTATGACTCTTTTATTTTAAAATTTTAGGAACGCTCGTTCTATATATTGTGCCACAGTAAGCAACTTGGTCTTGTGCAAGCCCTTCTTATATTCAGCTACCTCTTCAGGCCCGTCTTGTCCTTTGGCCCCACTTGGAGTTATCTCATAGATTTAAAGTGTGCTAGGTTTGATAAATTCTTGTTGGATCAAGATAACCGATGGGCTCATTCATCTTCTTAGCATCCATGTATTGTATCCTAAAAAAGGTTATTAATAATTTTCTCAGGCTTATATTGTCTATTTATTTAGTTGTGTAAATACGTGTTTATACTCATAAGCACCATGGAGCAACAAAGTTCGCATCCATCTTTTTTCGGCGGTACACGACGTAAATATCAGTAAAATCAAGCCAAAAAAACCTTCACTGCCCATGAAAGCTTCGGGCAGTGTTCGAACCATTATGGACGTAAGTCCTTTTTTGCTGGCGTCCATATAAAGATGAAAACGGGAACGGGAAAATCCCATACTGACCGGCCCCGTATACAGTTAAAATCGATCAAAAACCATATTTTCACAAAAAATGGATTCGTAAAAAAATCAAGAAAAATCAGCTAAAACGGGATCAAAATAGGGTGAAACGTTTCCTTGATCTTTTTCGATCCTGTATTTAATCGAGAAAATCCCATCGGTATGCCCATATAAGGTCACCATATCCCTTGGAATATCCGCTCACAGGCTCAGAGAAGCCGCACTGTGTTTATGCGAGGTAACAATTCCCCTCTTTTTGAAGTCGCCAGAAACAACCATGCCAAAGTTCTTGTCACCATGCCTACTATGTCTCGTAACACCACGAGGAGACGTGCGACCCATCGACATAAAGAGCACGCACTAAAAAAACACATAGGTATTGACAAAAAGTGTCAGTTCAACAAAATCTGACATCTACATAGATATATATCTATAGATGTATCTACTCGAATAATTATATATAGGTGTATCTACTCGAATACTCGAATAGGTGTCCGTTGCAACGTCGGCCGCCCCCGCCCGCGGAGACGGCGAAGAGCTGCACGTGGTGGTGTTCCCGTTCCTGGCGTTCGGCCACACACTACTGGAGAAACCATCATTAGTTGAAGTGACAAAAACCACATTAGTCCTGGTTTGAGTTGCACCCGGGACTAGAGATCATCTCTAGTCCCGGTTTAAAAAGTCTACGGATTTCTAGGAACATTAGTCCCGGTTCGTGTCATGAACCGGACTAAAGATCATCTCTAGTCCCGGTTCAAATATTGTCGAGGGCATCGGAGCGCCAACCATTTTTAGTCCCGGTTGGTAACACCAACCGGACTAAAAATGGTATCTTTGTCCCGGTTGGTGTTACCAATCGGGACTAAAAATATTTTAGTCTGCGAGCCCTCTCGGTCCCCCCGCGCACGCTCTCGGTCCTCACGCACTTTATTAAAGCATCACGAGATCTATCCGAGTTCAGACTTCACTTTTTCTTTGCTACCTCTCCTCTCTCTCTCCCGCTCTACCCTCTCCTCCCACACGGATCTATCCCCTCTCCCCTCTCCTCACTCCTCTAGCTAGCGCCTCTCTTGCTGCGGCGGCGGGGGCGGACCGGGCGGGCGGCGGCGGCGGCGGCCCCGCACCGCGGGCGGCGACGGCCCCACGTGGGCGCGCGGCGGCGGCCCGCGCGGCGGCAGCGCGCCGGCCCGCGGGCGCGGCGGCGGCCGGCGGGTGGGCTGGGGCTTGCTCTACTCTTCCTACTTCCGTAATGGATCTTTAGCGTCCTTTCTCCGCTTATGCGCATTGTTTTGTGTTTGTTTGTATTTTTGGTTGGCATTGGCCGTTGGGTTTTGTTTGCGTGCGCTGCTGATCGGTGGGGTTGTTGCATGTGTTGCAGCTGCGTGGTCTGCGACTTTAACGATGACCAACAACTGCGGGTATACGGTGTGGCTGGGCTGCTGTCGGGTGCCGGCACGGCGCCATTGCGGCGACAGGGGTTCGCGGCCAGCGCACGGGCGTCGGCGACGGTGGACGCGCCGCGAGTTGGTTGGGGTGCATGTGGGCGTGCACAGGACGAGGCGTCGGCCAGGCCGAGGCGGCCGGTGCCAGTCGCGGGTGGGCGCCGGCCCCCTCATGTTCAGATCTGACGATTTTTTTTCGTTTTGATGTTTTTGATGTTTGATGAGATGAGATTTTGATTTGTGATATTTGATTTGTATTTTGTGATTTTATTGTTGTATTTGATATGTGAATTGAACATGTATTTGATCTGTGGTATGTTTTGTGATATGTTTGGTGATGTTTGATTTTATCGTTTATAATATATATATAGTTCGCAGTACTGCGAAAGGACAAGTTAAAAAAATAAAAAAAATCTTTAGTCCCGGTTGGTGGCTCTAACCGGGACTAGAGATGGATCACTAGTTCCGGTTATTTAACCAGGATTAGAAGGATTAGAGATGGGCTATCTCTAGTCCCAAATTCGTAGTCCAGGTTTGACAACCGGGACTACTTGCTTTCTCCAGTAGTGACATCAGCCCGTTCGGCGCACCTAGCGCAGGAGATGGTGGGCGTCAGCACCGGGGTGCGCGTCATGTTCCTGTCGGCGGCGCCAACGTGCCCCGCGTCGAGGCCATGCTGGGCGGCGCGTCCACTGTTGCTGCGCTCGAACTGCCGCGCGTGCCGGGGCTCTCCGAGGGCGCGGAGAGCACGGCGGAGGTTTCGGCGGATGGTGTTGAGCTGCTCAAGCTCGCCGTCGATGGCACGCGGCCGCAGGTGGAGGCGCTGCTCGCGAGGCTCCGCCCGGACGTGGTGCTGTTCGACTTCGCCACGTCGTGGGTCGTCGACGTCGCCAGGCCGCTCGGCGTCAAGGCGGCGCTCTTCTCCGTATTCGCCATGGTCTCGGTGCGTATGTCATGGCCCCCGCGCGCCGCCGCCTCCACGGGGTGCGCCCGCACCGTCGACGACCTCGCGTCGGCGCCCGAGGGGTCCCCGCCGTCGTCGCCGCTCGCCACAGTGCTGGCCTACCAGGCCGCCGACTTCAGCTACGTGTTCAAGAGCTTCCATGGCATGCCGTGCGTGTACGACCGCGTCGCCGCGTGCCACAACGCCTGCGACGCCCTCGCCATCAAGACCTGCGCCGAGATGGAAGGCCCCTACGTCGACTACATCGCGCGCAACACGGCAAGCCGGTCTCAGCTCCGTCGTGGAGGAGCTCCTCGCCGGCCGTCGCCTCGTGCTACTGCCGATGAAGGGCGACCAGTTTCTCAATGCCGCGCTGTTCGCGCGCGAGCTTCGCGTGGGCACCGAGGTCCCGCGGCGCTCCGAGTCGGAGCCCAGCATGCAAATATTGTTTGAATAAGCCCTGAATATCCTAACATAGCAAGTAGGAGATTGATTAGCCGGCCGTGTTAAGAATGGCATGCTCCGGATTGTTGGGATGGCAGCAATTGCGCATGCTGTGATTGTATCGGTTATTTGTATCCATATTTAGCTTGTAATCCTGCTATATAAAGGAATAAACTCTAACAGAAAAGTTGTAGACTTGCAGCACAAATATTGAGTCCACCGTGTCGCGTGTGTTCATCCATCGGAGTTCTATCAATTGGTATCAGAGCTGAGCCTCGCCGTCGCCATGGCGTCCAAGTCGCCCATCAAGTCTGACGCGAGTTCTGGCTCCGGCGAGAAGAAGGTCCAGTCGCCGCGCTCACCGCAACGACGCTGAGGACGCTCCCACAGCCGCCGGTCACGTCCGCGGGACGGATCACGCGTGGTCGAGCGCATCATCGAGCGACCGTCGGCGAACGTCGCATGGCCGATGCTGACCCGGACGAATTATCCGGAGTGGGCCTTGGTCATGGAGGTGAACTTCCAGACCCTCCGCGTCTGGGACGTCGTCCACGACGGCATCTCCACGGATCCCGATGAAGAAGAGTACCACGACGACTGTCAGGCGATGGCGGGCCTCTTGCGCTCGGTACCCTCCGAGTTGTGGAGCACCCTCGCCACGAAGAAAACTGCCAAACAGGTGTGGGATGCGGTCAAGACCCTACGGATCGGCGACGAACGTGCGCGCGACGCCAGCGCGCAGCAGCTTCGTCGCGACCTCGGCAACATCTCTTTCAAGGAAGGGGAGACTGTCACCGAGTTCGGCCTCCGGATCACCGCACTCGCCACCAACCTCTGCTCCCTCGGCGACAACATCACCGACGCCGAGGTGGTAAAGAAACTGCTGCAGGTAGTCCCTCATCGCTTAAACCAGGCTGCGGTGTCTCTCGAGATGTTCCTCAACTTAAATCAGGTAACCATCGAGGAGGTCATCGGTCGGCTACGCGTGTTCGAGGAACGCGGAAAGCCCAAGGAGGTCACGGACGCCATGAGGCGCCTGATGCTCTGTGAAGAAGACTGGGAGGCCCGACGCAAGGCGCGCCGCGAGCAGGAGAGCTCCGGTGCCAGCTCCGGCCCCAGCAACCGCGGGAAGCGCCGTGGGCGTGGACGCGGTCATGGCAGCGCAGGAACCCCAACGCGTGAAGGCCGCGATGGCCAGAACACCAGCACCGGGAACGCAGGCGGCGGGAAGCCACCACCAGGCACTCTCTGCCACAACTGTGGCAAAAGTGGCCATTGGTCCAAAGACTGCCGCGGGAAGAAGAAGGCGGCCGCGCACGTCGCGCATGTTGAGGAAGAGGATGTGGCACTGATGTACATCGCCGCAGATACTGAGGTAATCGCGACGCCCAAGCCATCACTGCACGCTGCTTCAGTGGACTGCGTTCACCTTGTCGAAAGGAAGGTTCTCCTTCATCTCAATGAGGAGGAGAAGGACGCCGTGGGGCCTCGCCGCTGGGTGCTCGACACCGGCGCGACGAACCACATGACGGGGTCGCGGTCTGTCTTCGCCGAATTGAACACCGGGGTCGCCGGGACTGTCAAGTTCGGTGACGGGTCGGTTGTCGCCATCGAAGGAAAAGGCAACGTACTATTCACCCTGAAAAAACGAAGAACACCGGCGTCTCGACGGCGTCTACTACATCCCGAGGCTCACCACCAACATCATCAGCCTCGGGCAGATGGATGAGGATGGCCTCAAGGTGGACATCGAGTCCGGATTTCTGCGCCTCTACGATCTACAGCGCAAGCTACTCGCCAAGGTGCAGCGCTCGGCGAGTCGGCTCTACTACCTCGACATGAATGTCGTCGCGCCGGTCTGCCTCACTGCCAGAGCCGGTGACGTTGCGTGGCGCTGGCATGAAAGGTATGGGCACATTAATTTCCAGGCACTGAGGAAGCTTGGGCGCGACGAGCTGGTGCGAGGACTGCCTGTGATCGACCACGTTGATCAGGTCTGTGAGGACTGCGTGCTAGCGAAGCAAAAACGCACCTCGTTCCCGCAGGCCGAAAAATTCAGAGCTAAGGAGAAGCTCGAACTCGTCCACGGTGATCTCTGTGGACCGATCAAGCCGCAAACACCAGCAGGAAACACCTATTTCCTGTTGTTGGTGGACGACATGAGCCGCTACATGTGGGTCACCCTCTTGCGCACCAAGGCGGACGCACCGGCGGCCATCATGGAGTTCCAGGTCCGTGTCGAGCGGGAGACGGGGAAGAAACTCAAGGTCCTGCGAACTGACAATGGAGGTGAATTTACCTCGGTCGAATTTGCTGAACATTGTGGAGGTGAAGGAGTGCAGCGCCATTTCTCTGCTCCCTACTCGCCGCAGCAGAATGGCGTTGTAGAACGCCGCAATCAGATGATAGTGGGGACGGCGAGGAGCATCCTACGTGCGCGCGGCATGCCCGGACACTTCTAGGGAGAGGCGGTTCACACTGCAGTGTACCTCCTCAACCGGGCCCCAACGGCCGCGCTCGATGGCCAAACCCCTTACCAGGCTTGGTATGGGAAGAAGCCCCCTGTACACTTTCTAAAGGTGTTCGGCTGCGTCGCCTACATCAAGCAGGTGCGTCCTCACATCGCAAAACTCGACGACCGTGGTCAGAAGGTCGTCTTCATCGGCTACCAGAGCGGGTCCAAAGCATATCGCTTCTATGACCCCGCAACGGAGCGCGTTCATGTCTCGCGAGACGCAGTCTTCGACGAGAACGCGCGCTGGGACTGGGGGAGCGCTTCCTCTGGACCTGAGTCCGTGCCCTTCACCGTCGAGCAGGAGTACGAGCTCCCGTTTCGTGTGTCTGGGACACTGTCGCCAGGCACGACGCAGGAGCGCTAGCGATGTCGCCCACTTCATCACCAGTACCTGCTACACCTATCGACACATCATCACCGCGAACTCCGATCGCCCCCACGTTGCCGTAGGTCGAGTTTGCCACGCCACTCAGCGACGACCCCAACCTCGACGCAGATGACGACGAGGACATGGTGCACAGGTACCGCAGGCTGGATAACATCATTGGCCCTGGAGCTGTTCCAGGCCTGGCGCACCGTGACACCGTGGAGGCCGAGCTGCACACGGTCAGCGTGGAGGAGCCACGTTCGATCAAGGAGGCCGGAGGCGATCCAAACTGGATTGCTGCGATGGAGGAGGAGATGAACTCCATTCGGGAGAACGGGACCTGGTCCCTGGTGGATCTCCCGCGTGGTCACCGCGCCATCGGCCTCAAGTGGGTCTATAAGGTGAAGCACGACGAGAAAGGAAACGTGGCCAAGTTCAAGGCTCGTCTCGTTGCCAAGGGATATGTGCAGCGCCCCGACATCGACTTCGAAGAGGTATTCGCCCCTGTTGCCCGGCTGGAATCAGTGCGACTGCTTCTTGCCATTGCCGCGCACTACGGTTGGGGTGTCCACCACATGGACGTCAAGTCGGCATTCTTGAATGGCAACCTCCAGGAGGAAGTTTATGTCCAACAGCCACCCGGTTTCGTCGACGACAAACACCAGCACAAGGTATTGCGTCTACACAAGGCGCTGTATGGTCTCCGGCAGGCGCCCCGGGCATGGAACCAGAAGCTCGACGCCTCGCTGTTGGCTCATGGCTTCACCCGCTGTGTCAACGAGCACGGGATGTACACCCGTGGAGAAGGAGCTGCACGCCTGATCGTCGGCGTGTACGTTGACGATCTTATCATCACTGGGGGTAATGCTGGCTCGGTGAGCAAGTTCAAGACCGAGATGTTGAACACTTTCCGTATGAGTGATCTCGGGCTCCTCTCATACTATCTCGGCCTAGAAGTCACTCAAGGTGCAGCTGGGATTACTCTTTGGCAAGGAGCCTACGCCACCAAGATTCTTGAGAAGGCGGGGCTGAGTACTTGTAAGCCAAGCGCCACCCCCATGGAGATGAAGTTGAAGCTGCTAAAGGAGGGAACGACACCAATTGTCGATGCCACGGAGTACCGCAGCATCATCGGCAGCCTCAGGTATCTCT
This sequence comes from Oryza australiensis, assembly GCA_019925245.2. NCBI lineage: Eukaryota > Viridiplantae > Streptophyta > Magnoliopsida > Poales > Poaceae > Oryza > Oryza australiensis. The sequence goes on along the minus strand of JAIFGZ020000597.1, from coordinate 271,330 downwards.
GTAATTCTAGACCCGATTTGGCTTATGCAGTTGGATACTTGAGTCGATTCATGGAAGCACCACGTGAAGAACACCTTGCTGCTGTCAAGAGGGTGCTTCGATATATAGCAGGGACAGTGCATTGGGGGTTGCACTACTGTCCCAAGAAAAGAAACGAAGGAGTCCCCAAGCTAGTCAGCTACTCTGACAGCGATCTCGCTGGAGATGTCAATGATCGGAAGAGCACCAGCGGGCTCATCTTCTTTCTTGCTGGAGGACCGGTTGCCTGGCAATCGGCTAAACAGAAGGTGGTCGCACTGTCTTCATGCGAAGCAGAATATATCGCGGCCGCTGGAGCTGCGTGTGAGGCGATTTGGCTGGCGCGCTTGCTGGCTGAGCTCGTCGGAGGAGCAGCCCTTGCACCAAAGCTCAAGGTAGACAATAAGTCTGCCATCTCTCTCATGAAGAACCCTGTGCATCATGACCGGAGTAAGCACATCGACGTGAAATTCCACTTCATCCGGGAGTGCTGTGACAGGAAGCTGATCGACGTCGAGTTTGTTGGCACTGAACAGCAGCTGAGTGATATCCTGACGAAAGCACTCGGGCGCGTTCAGTTTCAGGAACTTCGTGGTGAGATCGGCATGAAGAATGTAGTCTAATAGCTTCAGGGCTTAGGAGGAGAATGTTTGAATAAGCCCTGAATATCCTAACATAGCAAGTAGGAGATTGATTAGCCAGCCGTGTTAAGAATGGCATGCTCCGGATTGTTGGGATGGCAGCAATTGCGCATGCTGTGATTGTATCGGTTATTTGTATCCATATTTAGCTTGTAATCCTGCTATATAAAGGAATAAACTCTAACAGAAAAGTTGTAGACTTGCAGCACAAATATTGAGTCCACCGTGTCGCATGTGTTCATCCATGGGAGTTCTGTCAAATATGCCGGCCCAATCAACAGGGGAAGTCGAGGCGTCGACTTCGAGCAGACGGGCAGTCACTCCGCGCCCGTTACTCCGCTGATAAGGGATTCGTATCTGTCATTCGCGGGAAGTCGAAGAGACGAAGCACACGACTCCTCCGCCGCTTCGTGTGCTGCCGCTCCTCCGCCTCGGCGCGTGGCTGCGTGCGATGTGCCGACGTCGACGTCAATAAAACAACACCAGTCTGGAGTTTTTAAAACAAAAGCTGAGGGTACTAATTGGTTTCCTATATCAGTTTACAGTATAGTCATCAAGACGCTCCAACATTTTTAGGTTCAAAAGGTTATATCAATAACAAAAATTAGTCTTTAATGTTTGAATGCCTCCACCTAAAACACCACAATGCACGCATAAATATTTTCTTAATTATCACCCCGCCAACATTCTTGACTTTATCGGGATGGGTGTAAATTATGATAAACCATACTCGTATGTCTCCGCTTGATGGCTTTAGCAAAATCGGCAAACGGATGTATGCTTTATCACGTTCCCCATAGATCAATTTCATGGCCTTCTGCCTTGCCCTCCAAGCTTTATCATACTTCACCCTATATTGTTTACCTCCAAGCTAAAGCTGAAGCAGAGAAAGTCGGTTGTAGCTTCATGATGTTGTTGTTAAGAAAAAAACAATTGGATATGAAAATTTCTAAAGATAGGCCTGAATTGAAAGAGCAATCATGAAGACACGGCAAGGCAATTTCAAATTTTTTATATATATTTTGCACTACTACGGAAACAGTTTTTCGTGGCGGCCATTTTAGGTCTTCGCTGGCGGCAATCGGGGCCGCCACAAAGCAAAAGGCCAGTGAAAATCAAGATCTTCGCTAGCGGTTACACACCGTCAGTAAAGAAATATGATGAACTATGAGATGTTCCATCATATTGAAAAATGACGGCGGGAAACACATCTCAAGCTTGCACACGGTCTCTATAGCGAAAGTGCGGAGAGGACCTAACTCGTCAAGATCAATTACTCTCTGTGAGATTGCATTGAAGAAGTAACACAACTTTGCGATGACCACCTTAACGTGTAATGGTTCGATTGCTCTGATGGCGATAGCGAGGAATACTGTGAGCATTACATGGCAATCGTGGGAATTGTAGCCTGAAAATGTCAAATCCTTCATCGACACCAGTCGCTTAATGTTTGAGGAGAAACCAGTAGGCACTCTCACCCCACGTAGGCATTTGCACATTGCCATTTTCTCCTCATTTGTCAAGGTGTAGCAGGCCGGCGGAAGATACACTTTTCCGTTACCCCCATCTACAGGGTGAAGCTCTTTTCTTATCTGCATATTCACGAGGTCCTTACGGGACTTCAGCCCATCCTTTGTCTTGCTAGGTATGTCTAGTAAAGTACCCATGGTGCTATCGAAGACATTTTTCTCTAGGTGCATGACATCGATAGAATGACGTATCTCCAAATCTTGCCAGTACGGAAGGTACTTAAAGAAAATGGAGTGCTTCTTGAATGGCCCGCTAGCGCTTGCTGGCTCTTTGGCCTCATTTCTCTTCCGTTTGTTGGTTTCCTTCTTTTTGGCCTTCCCAAAAACAACCTTGAGCTTTTTCGTTATTGTGAACACTTTATCACCCTTCCATGGTTCTGGTGGATCACCGTCCTCAATAGTGTTGTCGAAATATTCAGCTTTGGAGCGGTACGGGTGATTCTTTCTTAAGTAACGTCGGTGCCGCATGTACACTAGCTTCTTCGATCCCTGAAGATACCTGTACACTGTACCATCAACACAAATAACGCAGCCTGTCTTCCCCTTGAGCTGTCCTGATAGGGAAAACAGTGCGGGCAAGTCGTTGACGGTGACAAAGATAATTGCATTAAGCGTGAAGTAATTCTGCATGAATTCGTCCCAAACCCGGACCCCATGATTCCACAGATCAGCCATATCCTCCAGCAAAGGCTCCAGAAACACATCCATGTCATTGCCAGGTTGTCGTGGTCCCTGTACAAGGATGGTCAACAAAATATACTTCCTTTTCTGACACAGCCACGTAGGGAGGTTGTACATGGTTAGGAGTACTGGCCACGTGCTGTGTGAGCTGCTCAAGTCACCAAATGGATTCATTCCATCGGTGCTCAATGCAAACCTTACATTTCTTGGGTCCTCTGCAAACTCATGGTACTTTCTGTCAAATTCCTTCCATTGTCGAGCATCGACCGGATGTCGAATCATCCCATCCTTTTTCCGCTTTTCATGATGCCAGCGCATCAGTTCGGCATCCCTCGGGTTCGAGAACAAACGCTTCAATCGATCTTTCACCGGAAGGTACCACATGACCAACTGGGGGATCTTCATCTTGTTGTTAACTTCTACCTCGTCTTGGGAACCATCCTGACCCTCGGACTGGCTACGGCTTGTTTTGTATCGACTAGTGTTGCACGTTGGGCATATGTCCAAATCCTCATACTCTTTACGAAACAGTACGCAGTGGTTAACACACGCGTGTATCTTTCGCACACCCGAGAGATAAAGGGCAAATAAGCTTCTTCGCTTCATAGGTGCTGGTTGGCGGGGAGTTGGGTTGCGAAACAGCTTTCTTCAACAGAACCAATAAATCATTGAAACTACTGTCCGACCAACCATTTCTTGCCTTCAATCTCATAAGTTCAAGCACCGTCCGCAACAATGTGAAATCCTTCATGCAACCATTTGCCTCATCGTACAAAAGAACCTTCGTTGCCTTTTGTAATGATTCGAAGTTCTCCAACCCACGAGCGGTCCCACTACAACCTCGGGTTTAGCATGACGCAACATCTCTTCCAAATCAAAATTACCATCATCTACGCAAACATTACCATCATCGACATCATCAACTATACTTGTGCCGACCATCATCGCCACCAACATCATCATCAACATTAATGGGCTCTACTTCCTCTTCTCCTTCTTCCGCTACTACCATCAAATCCTCGTCCCGTTGAACACTTCATCTTGTACTATCGCTCGGTTGGGAACTTGTTTGCTTGGGATCTCTCCATGATGTGACCAATTTGTGTAGCCTGCAACTAATCCATGCATCACCAAGTGTTGCTCGATTATAGATGGGTCGATCCAAATTTTTTGATTCTTGCAATGTAAGCATGGACATCTAATTTCCTTCGTCTTCTTAGATGCGGCATTCTTCTTAGCAGCTTTCATGAATATGTCAACTCCTTCAATGTATGAGGACCGGTATCTCTCTCTATACATCCATGCTCTGTCCGCCATCTATGCATTATTTGCGAAAAAATATGTACAACTTCGTCACTTTATATATTTTTGATAATATGTCACATTAAAACTATACTAATTAATATTTATAACCACTATAATCTAGACAAGCTAATTAAAGCTAGCCAAAAATCTACAAACTACAAACAACTAGAAAAATAAAAATACTAAACTCTTTTTCTCTTCTTCTCAGCGTTCTCTGCAGTTAACTAATATATAGATTTGCTACAAATAAACATATCAAAACTAGATATATATTGTTAGTGATATGCCCTAGAGGCAACATGGAGATGTTGGATATCACGTCAATGTTTATGTATAAATGAATAAAGTGTTATTCAGTTCCATGAAATAGACATCTTGTATTGATCAATAAATACGTGACTTATTTATGAGACTCTATATGTATGAATCTATTTCTAAACGATCCCTGATCATATGTCATATTGTTGGAACAAATATGATTCTAAGATCGGCATGTTTATTGATTGATGATCATGTCTCATAGATCATGGGTATGGAGATACCAAATCAATAAACATGGACACATGTGTTAGAGAACACATTGTTGGATAGACCCACCATGAGACACTACAGGAATCAATGTGCCATTAGTTGGTCTCAGGTAGTGTTGGTACAAAGTTCTTAGACCTGAGATCACCATGGATTCCAACATGTGTAGTAGCCTACTTTGGGACTACCAAATGCTATTCCGTAACTGGGTAGTTATAAAGGTAGTTTTCGGGTTTGCTATGAAACATGGAGTGGGATGTGAGTGATCAAGATGGAATTTGCCCCTCATTTGGAGAGATATCTCTGGGCCCCTCGAGGTAATGGATTATGGAAATGCATGGCCATGCTAAGTTGATTGAGGAGTCAATCAACAGACAGATAATCCAATACGGTTCGAGTGAATGGTTAAGCTATTAAAGGGATGGCACACATCTTGCCTATAGCTTAACTGGTATCGTGAGGCAAAGGGATTTGTGTACACATTACAGGTTCAGAGCCGATATTATTCTTGTACACTATGGTGTCAATATGTGCTGCTAGGCACCGCTGTTGACAGGTCGGCTGAGTTAGACTCGAGCCGACGATCGGCTAAGTTAGACTATAGCCAAATCCGAGTATACCTGAACCTACTGTGGTCGCACGCTTAAGGGGATAAGAACAGGCATTCGAGTTGGACTCGGATACGGCTCGATCGGATAGGGATCCGATCGGATAGAGTCCTATGGGCTTACGACGTGTGGGCGGCCAACTCTATGAGATACGGATGAGATTCGATTCAAAATAGAGTCCTAATCGGCCACTAGTCCCAGTCGGCCAACTCTATATAAAGGAGGGAGGGGTGGAGAGCTACGGCATGTCAATTGCATCGCGTGCAACAGAAGTCGTCGAGATCAATCTCCACGGAAACCCTCCCCACTTTCGAGCCAAACCCTAGCCTTGCATCGCGTGCTAGCACACGGGTGTACGGCGTTCGTCCCCGGACATGTGGATACCGGTAGAGGCGCTGCTACGTTGCGCGCGTTGATCGGCTGTGGTGGAATCGGCTGCGGTCGGGCGCATCGGAGCGAGGCGTGAGAACGCGGCCGGACGACTCGAATCGGCTGATTGGCGAATCGGCTGTCTCCGGGAATCGGCTACACTGTTCCGGATCGGATTGCCCTGATTGGCTATTCCGCTGCACTCTACTCCAATCGGTAACGATCTATCGGCCCTTACTTGCAAGTGTTCCTGGTTTGCGCCGTAAAAAAGTTTTTGTTTTCGGCTAGCGTAGCCTCCGCGTAACCCTTCATATATATGGAACATCGATCATGCATAATATTTCTTACAAAGTTTGCCCATTTTAAGCTCCAAATAATAAATAAAAAATACTTTTCTTTCCCCGTGTCACATACTTTTTGCTATGCAAAATCTCAATAAACAACCAATAAAAATGAAAAAACTTTACAAATAGAGTAGGAGAAAATATATGTAACCTCCGTGCAGTAGATCTTTCAAAAGATTGAAGATCAAAACCTTCCCCCTATGTATTTGTTCACAAGAGAGAGAAAATCGTGTCTCAAATGCCATGGCTGCTAGCTGGACTGGTGGTATAGGTGATGGTATTTTCCCTGGCGGTCAACATATGTCGGTTGCATAGAACCGCCATAGAAAATATTTATGGGTGGCGGCGGCTTAGTGGGCCGCCGGCGAGATGTAGGAATCTTCGCTAGCGGGCCACCTCACCTTACCGCCGCGAAGATATGATATGTTCTCGGCGGGGTCTTAAGATGGCCGCCGAGAAAAATACCACATCTTCGCGGGCGGCCGGCTTTAGTGGGCCGCCGGCGAAGATGTGTTTTCGCTGGCGGCCCGAGACCCCCCACCCCTCCTATCTTTTGAGCTGGCGGTTTCACCTCGTAGCCGCTAGAGAAAATTTTTTCCAAACGCCGTGAAAGATTGTTTTCGTAGTAGTGTTGAATAGGCAGGATTAGTTATTTTCTTTTTCTTATTAGGAAATTTTATCTCATGTCTCATATAGACTTATATAAACCCGAGGGTATAAATATGTATACCCGGAGTCTCTATAATCTATCACCAGATCAATATACAACTTTTGGTGCATCGTCACCTTTTATTTTTTTGGCGAGTTCTTAGTTTCGAGCGGGACTGCACCATTTTGATCTCCGGCGAGGAAGTAAGTTCCGTCAACTTCAATTGTATCGGCTTAGTTAGAACTTTCTCAGTTCGGTCCGATATTCTAATGAGTTTCTATAGTCGTTGTCTATCTTGATATATCGGCTTTGGCTAAGTCTGCATCGCTTCGATCTCTTAGTCCGATCTGGTATTTCCTTCATGTTTGTATATCTCTATCGACTAAATACGTTTTTCTTATTATCTTCAATCTTATATTGTCTTTGTTAGGTTCGATCTATTAGATTGCACTAATAAGTTTAATTCTACTAAGTTGATAGGGTTTTTATGTAATGTTTATCGGAGTTCTAGACTATGAGTTATCATTATTCTAAGCTTTACTTATCAGATATATCGGTTAGTTAGTCGATATATATTTTAATCTACCTACATCGGACCTCCAGCCGATGAATACTTTAACCATCGGACCTGCATCTTTCACACTATATCAGTATTGGCCGATTGGTTCATTAGTTTGATTATTCTTATCATCCTTGTTAGTTGTAGGATCAAACTAACCGGCATGTCCTGAACCTGATTTTTAATACCTGCACGAGTGAAGCATTAGGCCTTCATGTGTTGGACAAAATTTTGTGGCAATAGTTGTATAACCTCTTTGCTATGAACTTAGACGTCAACTGGCGGTGTCTCCCTAAACCTTCTACACTAGCACAAGTATGTGTCTTACCAACACGTGATATCCTCTAGGTGCCACTCTATCTCTTTCAAGCATAGACCTTCCATTTAAAACCACGGTGCTCGCATTCAACATTGTACCTCCCACTAGCAGTGGATTGCATAACATGGTACGGACGATGGTGTACTCCTAGAGACATATCTTCATTGCTAGGAACTCTAGAAGCTTCTTGAGGCTGTCCTTCTCAAATGGTTCGTGCAAAGGATCCATGTTCAGTTCGCCATCTAATATTGCACCATCTACAAGTCTTAGGTCCCTAAACTTGGGAATATCCAGCTTCCTGAAGGATAACATGGAGGCTACGATAGCAAAAACAAAAATTTCTTCCGCGTAATCTAGGAAAGCATGCGAGTAAGGGAGACACCGCCCAATGTCTCTCTATTGTGATAATAGTGGAGCCATTGCGCAAGCCAAGGAGCCGAGGTCACATCAGAAGTCCAAACACATACTTCGGCGATATCATCTCATCCGCGAGATAGTGGACAGAGGTGATGTCAAGATATGCAAAGTGCACACGGATCTCAACATAGCCGATCCGCTGACAAAACATCTCCCTCAGCCGAAGCATGAGGCGCACACAAGAGCAATGGGTATTAGATACTTACATGATTGACTCTAGTGCAAGTGGGAGATTGTTAGTGATATGCCCTAGAGGCAACATGGAGATGTTGGATATCACGTCAATGTTTATGTATAAATGAGTAAAGTGTTATTCAGTTCCATGAAATAGACATCTTGTTTTGATCAATAAGTACGTGACTTATTTATGAGACTCTATATGTATGAATCTATTTCTAAACAATCCTGATCATATGTCATATTGTTGGAACAAATATGATTCTAAGATCGGCATGTTTATTGATTGATGATCATGTCTCATGGATCATGGGTATGGAGATACCAAATCAATAAACATGGACACATGTGTTGGAGAACACATTGTTGGATAGACCCACCATGAGACACTACAGAATCAATGTGCCATTAGTTGGTCTCGGTAGTGTTGGTACAAAGTCCTTAAACCCGAGATCACCATGGATTCCAACATGTGTAGTAGCCTACTTTGGGACTACCAAACGCTATTCCGTAACGGGTAGTTATAAAGGTAGTTTTCGGGTTTGCTATGAAACATGGAGTGGGATGTGAGTGATCAAGATGAAATTTGCCCCTCCTTTGGAGAGATATCTTTGGGCCCTCGAGGTAATGGATTATGGAAATGCATGGCCATGCTAAGTTGATTGAGGAGTCAATCAACGGACGATAATCCAATACGGTTCGAGTGAATGGTTAAGCTATTGAAGGGATGGCACACATCTTGCCTATAGCTTAACGGTATCGTGAGGCAAAGGGATTTGTGTACACCTTACAGGTTTAGAGCCGATATTATTCTTGTATACTATGGTGTCAATATGTGCTGCTAGGCACCGTGTGGTGTGTCGGCTGAGTTAGACTCGAGCCGACGATCGGCTAAGTTAGACTATAGCCAAGACCGAGTATACCTGAACCTACGGGTCGCACGCTTAAGGGGATAAGAACAGGCATTCGAGTTGGACTCGGATACGGCTCGATCGGATAGGGATCCGATCGGATAGAGTCCTATGGGATTACGACGTGTGGGCGGCCAACTCTATGAGATACGGATGAGATCCGATTCAAAATAGAGTCCTAATCGGCCACTAGTCCCGTCGGCCAACTCTATATAAAGGAGGAAGGGGTGGAGAGCTGCGGCATGTCAATTGCATCGCGTGCAACAGAAGTCGTCGAGATCAATCTCCACGGAAACCCTCCCCACTTTCGAGCCAAACCCTAGCCTTGCATCGCGTGCTAGCACACGGGTGTACGGCGTTCGTCCCGGACGTGTGGATACCGGTAGAGGCGCTGCTACGTTGCGCGCGTTGATCGGCCGTGGTGGAATCGGCTACGGTCGGACGCATCGGAGCGAGGCGTGAGAACGCGGCCGGACGACTCGAATCGGCTGATTGGCGAATCGGCCGTCTCCGGAATCGGCTACACGTTCCGGATCGGATTGCCCTGATTGGCTATTCCGCTGCACTCTACTCCAATCGGTAACGATCTATCGGCCCTTACTTGCAAGTGTTCCTGGTTTGCACGGTAAAAAGTTTTTGTTTTCGGCTAGCGTAGCCTCCGCGTAACCCTTCAGTGGTATCAGAGCTAATCTTGCTTAGTTCGGGTTTTAGATTGGATCTGGAACAAGTTTTGCGCACGGGTTGATTAGATCAATCGGTTTTACGGGATTTGTTGAGGAGAGTTGATGGTATTTGCGTTCCTTGATAGTGTATCGGAACGGCGTAATGTGATTACGTCGAAGCAATTTCCATATAACTCGGTTTGAGTCGGCTTTGAGATAGCGTTCCTTGATAGTGTATCGGAACGGTATAATGTGATTATGCCGAAGCTATCTCGTAGTCCGATCTTGTTAGCTGCCTCGCGCCTACGCAAACCATCTCCCTTGATAGTGTATCGGGACGGCATAATATGATTACGCCGATATGGTTTCCGTAAGCGATTTCATAGATTGGATCTATGAATTTCGTGTGGTGTTCCGGGCCGCCGTGTGCGTACCCCCTTATAGGTCGTCTCGGTGCCGTATCTCTGCGATAGGTAGAAAGCGTTTCTACGCCTAACTTGTTTTTGCAGAGAAGGCTTTGAGATGGTATGGCCCTATTGTATGTATGAGATGCATGTGATGCATATAATATTCTTTCATATGTGCAATCCCTGTAATATTCTTTCATACGTGCAATGCTTGTAATATTCTTTCACGACCTGCGAGTTGATGTAATCTTCAATTAGAGCTTCTATAGTAGTAGCTTAGTTTGAAGAAATCAAGCATCATGCACATTGAAAGATGGTGCCGAAGATGGAGATCCTCAGCGCCGACATGGAGATGGAGATCACCATGTGAAGGGGGCCATACTATTTCATTATATGCTATTCTACATGTTTTCATATGTGATATGTTTGTTTGATAGGATAGCATCCCTCACAAAATTAAGAAGTAATGATGCCCTTCCAAATGTTGCACCCGTCACCGTTATGCTCGTCAATGGTGGGTCCGCCAAAGCAGAGTGCCATTCTCTATCATAACACGAGGGTATATGTCGGACATATACAGCAGGAGCATTTGGTTTACTTAACAAGGCTATCAAAACAGTTTTGGGCCTTGGGGCATAGGTTGGGGCCGGGGCATGGAGATGCCACACCAACAACAAGAGTCACATAGAGATGTGATTAGCAAGGAGTTGCTTACCGATGTTATTAATTTTCTAGCAGTGATGCCAAAGCTCACTAGAAAATTAATTAACATGTGGATCTTGACCCAATACGTAACCTAGAGGGAAGGTGGAAAATACGTAATGGGAGTCTAATGTTAAATTGTTTAACAATAGACATAGCATAAACATTGTGCTAAACTTTGCTTTTTCTGTTGTAGAATAAATGGCGGCTAATACTACACCCAGTACCTTTAATTTGCGATCTATTCTCTAAAAGGAAAAATTAAATGGAACAAACTTTATGGATTGGTATCGCAACTTGAGAATTGTTCTCAAGCAAGAGCGTAAGGAGTACGTTCTTGAAGTACCCTATCCCGAGGATTTGCCTAATAACGCCACCGCAACGCACGGAGGGCTTATGAGAAGCACACTAATGATGCCCTAGATATAAGCTGTCTCATGCTTGCTACAATGTCCCCGAGCTTCGAAGCAATATGAGAGCAGCGATGCTCACACTATTATTCGGGACTGCGTGGCATGTTTGAGAACCAAGCTCGGGCCGAGAGGTTCAACACCTCAAAGTCCTTGTTTGTGTGCGGCTTGTTGAGGGAATCCCGTCATCCGCATGTGATAAAAATGATTGGCTACATTGAGAGTCCGGAAAAACTAGGTTTTCCCCTTAGCCAAGAGTTGGCTACGATGTGATTCTCCGCCGCTCCCTCCGAGCTTCGAGCCATTCATATTGAATTATCACATGAACAATATGGATAGGACCTTGGCTGAATTGCATGGGATGCTAAAGACAGTGGAGGAGAGTATCCGAGAAAACGGTCATCATGTGATGATGATGCGAAGGCTAAGCGGAAACCACTGTCAAGAAGCTTTGCACCAAGAGGAAGTTAACTCCCGATGAGATCGCGAGTGCCTCTAATGCAAAGAAGGGCAAGAAGGGTCGGCGGCATCGATGCCGTTTGCTTCTATTGCAAGGAGACAGCCACTGGAAGAGGAACTGCAAGAAGTACATGGAGGATCTCAAAAAGAAGCAAAGTACGACTTCGCCGGTATTAATGTTATAGACATTAATCTTGCTACTTCACCTACTAACTCTTGGGTATTTGATACCGGATCGTAGCTCATATTTGCAAGTCGTTGCGGGGAATGAGAAGAAGTAGAGGATTGAGAAGGGGCGAAGTGAACTGCGCGTCGGCAATGGAGCAAGCGTTGCTACGCTTGTCGGCACAAGATACCACTTCATCTACCTTCGGATTAGTTTTGGAATTAAATAATTGTTATTGTGTTCCAACACTATGTCAAAACGTTATTTTCGCTTCATGTTTGCAAGCGGAAGGATATGATTTTAGATCAATGAACAATGGTTGTTCAATATATCTCGTAGATATGTTCTATTTTCATGCTCCATTGGTGAATGGATTATACGTTTTGAATCTTCAAGCGTCTCCCATCTATAACATTAATACGTAAAGACAACTCTCTAATGATATACACCCCACGTTTATCCGGCATTGTCGCTTAGGCCATATAAATAAGAAACGCATGGAGAAGCTCCATAAGGATGGATTGCTTCACTCTTTTGATTTTGAATCATTTGAGACATGTGAGTCTTGTTTACTTGGTAAGATGACAAAGGCACCTTTCACGGGACACGGAAAGAAAGAGCAAGTGACTTGTTGGCACTCATACATACCGATGTATGTGGACCAATGAGCTCAACGGCCGAGGTGGTTATCGATACTTCATTACCTTTACCGATGACTATAGTAGATATGGTTATATCTACTTAATGAGGCATAAGTCCGAATCCTTTGAAAAGTTCAAAGAATTCCAGAATGAAGTACATAATCATTTAGGGAAAACAATCAAGTTTCTACGATCGGATCGTGGAGGGGAATACTTGAGCCAAGAGTTTGGTAATCATCCGAAAGATTGTGGAATTGTTCCACGCTTGACTCCGCCAGAACTCCACAATGGAACGAAGTGTCCGAACGGAGAAATCGCACCTTGTTGGACATGGTGCGGTCGATGATGAGCCAAAGTGATCTTCCGTTATCCTTCGGGGATATGCTCTTGAAACAACTGCGCTCACACTAAATAGAGTTCCATCTAAGTCGCTTGAAAAGACACCATATGAGATATGGACAGGGCAACCCCTAGTTTGTCTTTTCTCAAAATTTGGGGATGTGAGGCTTATGTAAAACGTTTACGGTCGACAAGCTCACACCCAAATCGACACAAGTGCTTCTTTGTAGGATATCCTAAGGAAACTAAGGGATATTACTTTTATAATCGGGAACAAGGCAAAGTGTTTGTCGCCCGACGCGGTGTCTTCTTGGAGAAAGAGTTTCTTTCAAGAAGGGTTAGTGGGAGCAGGGTGCATCTTGAAGAAGTTCAAGAAACACCGAAAAGTTTCACGACCACGTAACCACAACAAGAGGAGCAAAGTGTTGCGCCACCGGTTGTAGATACACCAGCCCTACGGAGGTCGAAGATCACGTCGTGCACCGACAGTACACAGTGCGGAACAACGTGATATATTGTTGTTGGACAACGATGAACCTAAGACCTATGAGGAAGCGATGGTGGGACCCGATTCCAACAAGTGGCTTGGAGCCATGAAATCCAAAATAGAATCCATGTACGACAATCAAGTTCGGAACTTGGTTGATCCACTGATGGTGTCAAAACCATTGAGTGTAAATGGGTTTTTGAGAAAAGGCCTGATATGGATGGAAATGTTCACATCTATAAAGCGTGATTGGTGGCGAAAGGTTTTAAACAGATTCAAGGAGTTGATTATGATGAAACCTTCTTGCCCGTCGCAATGCTTAAATCTATTCGGATTATCCTAGCGATTGCTGGCATATTTCGATTATGAGATATGGCGGATGGATGTCAAAATGGCTTTCCTAAATGGAAACCTAAGCGAGGATGTATACATGATACAACCTCGGGGTTTTGTCGATCCGAATCGCTGGAAAGATATGCAAGCTACGAAATCCATTTATGGATTGAAGCAAGCATCTCGGAGTTGGAATATTCGTTTTGATGAAGTAATCAAAGGGTTTGGTTTCATCAAAAACGAAGAAGAGGCCTGTGTTTACAAAAAGGTCGGTGGGAGCGTAATTGTATTTCTAATCTTATATGTGGATGACATATTGTTGATTGGAAATGATATCCCTATGCTAGAATCCGTCAAGTCTTCATTGAAAAATAGTTTTTCCATGAAAGACTTAGGGAGACAACATACATATTGGGCATTCGGATCTATAGAGATAGATCCAAGAGGCTAATTGGATTAAGCCAAAGTACATACATTGACAAGGTGTTGAAAAGGTTCAACATGCATGATTCCAAGAAAGGTTTCTTGCCCATGTCACATGGCATTAATCTTAGCAAGAATCGGTGTCCTCGGACACATGATGAGCGGAATAAGATGGGTATGGTTCCATATGCTTCGGCAATTGGATCCATCATGTATGCCATGCTTTGTACACGCCCGCATGTCTCGTACGCTTTGAGTGCTACGAGGAGATACCGCGATCCAGGTGAACGTTCTTGGTGTAAAGCATATCCTTAAGTACTTGAGAAGAACTAAGGATATGTTCCTAGTCTATGGAGGTGAAGAAGAGCTCGTTGTAAGTGGTTACACCGATGCTAGCTTCCAAACGGACAAGGATGATTATAGATCGCAATCTGGGTTCGTGTTCTCGCCCGAACGGAAGCACGCACGGAAGAGTTCCAAGCAGGATACTATTGCGATTCTACAACGGAGACCGAGTACATTGCTGCTCGAAGCCGCAAAGGAGGCCGTTTGGATCAAGAAATTCGTTTCGAGCTTGGTGTGATGACTAGTGCGACTTGTCTAATGTGTCTCTATTGTGACAATAGTGGAGCCATTGCGCAAGCAAAGGAGCCGAGGTCACATCGAAGTCCAAACACATACTTCGGCAATATCATCTCATCCGCGAGATAGTGGACAGAGGTGATGTCAAGATATGCAAAGTGCACACGGATCTCAACATAGCCGATCCGCCGACAAAACCTCTCCCTCGCCGAAGCATGAGGCGCACACAAGAGCAATGGGTATTAGATACTTACATGATTGACTCTAGTGCAAGTGGGAGATTGTTAGTGATATGCCCTAGAGGCAACATGGAAATGTTGGATATCACGTCCATGTTTATGTATAAATGAATAAAGTGTTATTCGGTTCCATGAAATAGACATCTTGTATTGATCAATAAGTACGTGACTTATTTATGAGACTCTTTATGTATGAATCTATTTCTAAACGATCCTCGATCATATGTCATATTGTTGAAACAAATATGATTCAAAGATCGGCATGTTTATTGATTGATGATCACGTCTCATAGATCATGGGTATGGAGATACCAAATCAATAACATGGACATATGTGTTAGAGAACACATTGTTGGATAGACCCACCATGAGACACTACAGAATTAATGTGCCATTAGTTGGTCTCGGGTAGTGTTGGTACAAAGTTCTTAGACCTGAGATCACCATGGATTCCAACATGTGTAGTAGCCTACTTTGGGACTACCAAATGCTATTCCGTAATCGGGTAGTTATAAAGGTAGTTTTCGGGTTTGCTATGAAACATGGAGTGGGATGTGAGTGATCAAGATGGAATTTGCCCCTCATTTGGAGAGATATCTCTGGGCCCCTCGAGGTAATGGATTATGGAAATGCATGGCCATGCTAAGTTGATTGAGGAGTCAATCAACGAGAGATAATCCAATACGGTTCGAGTGAATGGTTAAGCTATTGAAGGGATGGCACACATCTTGCCTATAGCTTAACCGGTATCGTGAGGCAAAGGGATTTGTGTACACATTACGGGTTCGAGCCGATATTATTCTTGTATACTATGGTGCCAATATGTGCTGCTAGGCGCCGTTGACGGGTCGGCTGAGTTGGACTCGAGCCGACGATCGGCTAAGTTAGACTATAGCCGAAACCGAGTATACCTGAACCTACTGTGGTCGCACGCTTAAGGGGATAAGAACAGGCATTCGAGTTGGACTCGAATACGGCTCGATCGGATAGGGATCCGATCGGATAGAGTCCTATTGGCTTACGACGTATGGGCGGCCAACTCTATGAGATTCGGATGGGATCCAATTCAAAATAGAGTCCTGATCGGCCACTAGTCCTAGTCGGCCAACTCTATATAAAGGAGGGAGGGGTGGAGAGCTGCGACACGTCAATTGCATCGCGTGCAACAGAAGTCGCCGAGATCAATCTCCACGGAAACCCTCCCCACTTTCGAGCCAAACCCTAGCCTTGCATCGCGTGCTAGCACACGGGTATACGGCGTTTTGTCCCCGGACGTGTGGATACCGGTAGAGGCGCTGCTACGTTGCGCGCTGTTGATCGGCTGTGGTGGAATCGGCTGCCATCGGGCGCATCGGAGCGAGGCGTGAGAACGTGGCCGGACGACTCGAATCGGCTGATTGGCGAATCGGCTGTCTCCGGGAATCGGCTACACTGTTCCGGATCGGATTGCCCTAATTGGCTATTCCACTGCACTCTACTCCAATCGGTAACGATCTATCGGCCCTTACTTGCAAGTGTTCCTGGTTTGCACGGTAAAAAAGTTTTTGTTCTCGGCTAGCGTAGCCTCCGCGTAACCCTTCATATATATGGAACATCGATCATGCATAATATTTCTTACAAAGTTTGCCCATTTTAAGCTCCAAATAATAAATAAAAAATACTTTTCTTTCCCCGTGTCACATACTTTTTGCTATGCAAAATCTCAATAAACAACCAATAAAAATGAAAAAAACTTTACAAATAGAGTAGGAGAAAATATATGTAACCTCTGGTGCAGTAGATCTTTCAAAAGATTGAAGATCAAAACCTTCCCCCTATGTATTCGTTCACAAGAGAGAGAAAATCGTGCTCAAATGCCATGGCTGCTAGCTGGACTGGTGGTATAGGTGATGGTATTTTCTCGGTCAACATATGTCGGTTGCATAGAACCGCCATAGAAAATATTTATGGGTGGCGGCGGCTTAAGGGGGCGGCCAGCGAAGATGTAGGAATCTTCGCTAGCGGGCCACCTCACCTTACCGCCAGCGAAGATATGATATGTTCTCTGGCGGGGTCTTAAGATGGCCGCCGAGAAAATACCACATCTTCGCCGGCGGCGCTTTAGTGGGCCGCCGGCGAAGATGTGTTTCGCCGGCGGCCCGAGACCCCCACCCCCTATCTTTTCAGTGGCGGTTTCACCTCGTAGCCGCTAGAGAAAATTTTTTCCAAACGCCATGAAAGATTGTTTTCGTAGTAGTGTTGAATAGGCAGGATTAGTTATTTTCTTTTTCTTATTAGGAAATTTTATCTCATGTCTCATATAGACTTATATAAACCCGAGGGTATAAATATGTATACCCGGAGTCTCTATAATCTATCACAGATCAATATACAACTTTTGGCGCATCGTCACCTTTTATTTTTTGGCGAGTTCTTAGTTTCGAGCGGGACTCGCACCATTTTGATCTCCGGCAAGGAAGTAAGTTCTGTCAACTTCAATTGTATCGGCTTAGTTAGAACTTTCTCAGTTCGGTCCGATATTCTAATGAGTTGCTATAGTCGTTGTCTATCTTGATATATCGGCTTTGGCTAAGTCTGCATCGCTTCGATCTCTTAGTCCGATCTGGTATATCCTTCATGTTTGTATAGCTCTATCGACTAAATACGTTTTTCTTATTATCTTCAATCTTATATTGTCTTTGTTAGGTTCGATCTATTAGATTGCACTAATAAGTTTAATTCTACTAAGTTGATAGGGTTTTTATGTAATGTTTATCGGAGTTCTAGACTATGAGTTATCATTATTCTAAGCTTTACTTATCAGATATATCGGTTAGTTAGTCGATATATATTTTAATCTACCTACATCGGACCTCCAGCCGATGAATACTTTAACCATCGGACCTGCATCTTTCACACTATATCAGAATTGGCCGATTGGTTCATTAGTTTGATTATTCTTATCATCCTTGTTAGTTGTAGGATCAAACTAACCGGCATGTCCTAAACCTGATTTTTAATACCTGCACTAGAGTGAAGCATTAGGCCTTCATGTGTTGGACAAAATTTTGTGGCAATAGTTGTATAACCTCTTTGCTATGAACTTAGACGTCAACTGGCGGTGTCTCCCTAAACCTTCTACACTAGCACATATCTTCATTGCTAGGAACTCTAGAAGCTTCTTGAGGCTGTCCTTCTCAAATGGTTCGTGCAAAGGATCCATGTTCAGTTCGCCATCTAATATTGCACCATCTACAAGTCTTAGGTCCCTAAACTTGGGAATATCCAGCTTCCTGAAGGATAACATGGAGGCTACGATAGCAAAAACAAAAATTTCTTCCGCGTAATCTAGGAAAGCATGCGAGTAAGGGTCTATAGATTGTTACCAAGTGACATATAGTGCAGCGAAAAAACTACGTTGGAATAGTCAACCCAACGTACGCACGTTGGGAAGTTTTTCCGACCTCGGACAGTGCCTTGCCTGACCTCGCCGACCTTGGACAGCGCCTCGCCCGACCTCGCCGACCTTGGACAACGCCTCGCCTGACCTCACCGACCTCGGACAGCGCCTCGCCCGACCTCGCTGACCTCGGACAACGCCTCGCCCGACCTCGCCGACCTCGGACAGATTCGTCGACTTACACCGCAACGTAGCGATGTCTCGACCGGTATCCACACATCCAGACAAGGAATCGCTGAACACCTTGTGTGCTAGCACTCGGTGCACGGCTAGGGTTTCGCTTAGAAGTCGGCGACTTGGTTTTCCGTGGAAGATCTTGACCTGACGACTAGCAGTTGCGCTCGTGATCTGTTGTTTCTCATCTTCGATCTCCACCCCACACGCCGCCATATATAGGGTTGGCCGACTGGGCCTTGTGGCCATCAGGACTCTATCTTTAATCGGATCTGTATCCGAACTGAGTTGTATCTTAGTCAAACTCAAATACACATCCTATCCCGTTAAGTGTGCGACCCTGTAGGTTCAGGTATACTTGGTTTCGTCCCAAGAACAACTCCGCCGACCCGTCAACAGCAGCCCCTAGCAGAACGTATTGACACCAAAGTATACAAGAAGATCATATCGGCTAAACCTATAATGTGTGCACAAATATTTTTGCCTCACGATATCAATTAAGCTATAGGCAAGACTCGTGCCATCCTATCAATAGCTTAATCATTCACTTGATCTCGTATTGAATTATTTATTTGTTGATTGACTCCTCAATTAACTCGGCATGGCCATGCACTTTCACAATCCATTACATCGATGAGCCCAGAGATATCTCTCCCAAAGAAGGGGAAATTTCATCTTGATCATTTACATTCCACTACATGTTTCATCGCAAACTCGAAGACTACTTTTACGACTACCCGGTTACAGAATAGAGTTTAGTAGTCCCTAAGTAAGCTACTACACATGTTGGAATCCATGATGGTCTTAGGTCAAAGGACTTTACACCAACACTAGTTGAGACCAACTAATGACACATTAATTCCCTGTAGTGTCTCAAGGTGGGTCTATCCAACAATTTGTTCTCTAACACATGTTCATGTTTTATTAATTTGGTATATCCATACCATGATCTATGAGACATGATCATCAATCAATAAACATGCTGATCTTAGAATCATATTTGTTCCATAGATATGATATATGATCAGGGATCATTTAGAAATAGATTCATACATAAAGAGTCTTATAAATAAGTCGCATAGTTATGATCAATATAAGTTGTCTATTTTATGGAACTGAATAACATTTTATTCATTGATACATAAACATTGACCATGATATCCAACATCTCTATGTTACCTCTAGGGCATATCACTAACAGTCTCCCACTTGCACTAGAGTCAATCATGTAAGTATCTAATACCCATTGCTCTGGTGTGTGCCTCATGTTTCGGCTGAGGGAGAGGTTTGTCAATGAATCGGCAATATTTAGATCCGTGTGCACTTTGCATATCTTTACATCACCTCTGTCCACTATCTCGTAGATGAGATGATATCGCAGAAGAATATGTTTGGACTTCTGATGTGACCTAGGCTCCTTAGCCTATGCAATGGCTCCATTGTTGTCACAATAGAGGGACATTGGACCAGTTGCACTGGTCATCACACCTAGCTCAGAAACAAATTTATTGATCCAAACGGCCTCCTTTGCAGCTTCACAAGCAGCGATGTACTCGGCCTTCGTTGTAGAATCAGCAACAGTATCCTGCTTGGAACTTTTCTAGCTGACTGCGCATCCGTTTAGGCAGAACACGAACCCAGATTATGATCTATAGTCATCTTTATCTGTTTGGAAGCTAGCATCAGTGTAACCACTTACAACGAGCTCTTCTTTACCTCCATAGACTAGGAACATATCCTTAGTTCTTCTTAAGAATATTCTTTACGGCTATTCAGTGACCTTCACCTGATCCGACTGGTACCTACTCGTTGCACTCAAAGCGTACGAGACGTTTGAACGTGTATAAAGAATAGCATAGATGGTGGATCCAATTTTCGAAGCATATGGAATCATATTCATCTTACTCCGCTCATCAGGTGTCCTAGGACACTGATTCTTGCTAAGATTAATGTCATGCGACATTGGCAAGAAACCTTTCTTGAAATCATGCATGTTAAACATTTTCAACACCTTATCAATGTATGTACTTTGGCTTAATCCAATTAGCCTCTTAGATCTATCTCTATAGATCCTAATGCCCAGTATGTATGCTGCCTCCCCGAAGTCTTTAATGGAGAAACTATTTTTCAATGAAGACTTGACGAATTCTAGCATAGAAATATCATTTCCAATCAACAATATGTCATCCACATATAATATTAGAAACACAATTACGCTCCCACTGACCTTCTTGTAAACACAACCCTTCTCTTCATTTTTGATGAAACCAAACCCTTTGATTACCTCAACAAAACGAATATTCCAACTCTGATACGCTTGCTTCAATCCATAAATGGATTTCTGTAGCTTGCATATCTTTCCAGGCGATTGTGGATCGACAAAACCTTTAGGCTATATCATATACACATCCTCACTTAGGTTTCCATTTAGGAAAGCCATTTTGACATCTATCTGTCATATCTCATAATCAAAATATGCAGCAATCATTAGAATAATCCGAATAGACTTTAGCATTGCGACGGGCGAGAAGGTTTTAAAGGGTTACGCGGAGGCTACGCTAGCCGAAAACAAAACTTTTTACCGCGCAAACCAGGAACACTTGCAAGTAAGGGCCGATAGATCGTTACCGATTGGAGTAGAGTGCAGCGGAATAACCAATCAGGGCAATCCGATCCGGAACAGTGTAGCCGATTCCCGGAGACAGCCGATTCGCCAATCAGCCGATTCGAGTCGTCCGGCCGCGTTCTCACGCCTCGCTCCGATGCGCCCGACCGCAGCCGATTCCACCACAGTCGATCGCTCCGATTGTAGCCGATCTGAAGCCGATCAACAGCGCGCAACGTAAGCAGCGCCTCTACCGGTATCCACACGTCCGGGACGAACGCCGTACACCCGTGTGCTAGCACGCGATGCAAGGGTAGGGTTTGGCTCAAAAGTGGGGAGGGTTTCCGTGGAGATTGATCTCGGCGACTTCGTTGCACGCGATGCAATTGATGTCTATTCAGCTCTCCACCCCTCCCTCCTTTATATAGAGTTGGCCGACTGGGACAAGTGGCCGATTAGGACTCTATTTTGAATCGGATCTCATCCGTATCTCATAGAGTTGGCCGCCCACACGTCGTAAGCCCATAGGACTCTATCCGATCGGATCCCTATCCGATCGAGCCGTATCCGAGTCCAACTCGAATGCCTGTTCTTATCCCCTTAAGCGTGCGACCCCAGTAGGTTCGGTATACTCGGTTTCAGCTATAGTCTAACTTAGCCGATCGTCGGCTCGAGTCCAACTCAGCCGACCCGTCAACAGCGGCGCCTAGCAGCACATATTGACACCATAGTATACAAGAATAATATCGGCTCTGAACCTGTAATGTGTACACAAATCCCTTTGCCTCACGATACCAGTTAAGCTATAGGCAAGATGTGTGCCATCCCTTCAATAGCTTAACCATTCACTCGAACCGTATTGGATTATCTGTCTGTTGATTGACTCCTCAATCAACTTAGCATGGCCATGCATTTCCATAATCCATTACCTCGAGGGGCCCAGAGATATCTCTCCAAAGGAGGGGCAAATTCCATCTTGATCACTCACATCCCACTCCATGTTTCATAGCAAACCCGAAAACTACCTTTATAACTATCCAGTTCGGAATAGCGTTTGGTAGTCCCAAAGTAGGCTACTACACATGTTGGAATCCATGGTGATCTCGGTCTAAGGACTTTGTACCAACACTACCCGAGACCAACTAATAGCACATTAATTCTGTAGTGTCTCATGGTGGGTCTATCCAACAATGTGTTCTCTAACACATATGTCCATGTTTATTGATTTGGTATCTCCATACCCATGATCTATGAGACATGATCATCAATCAATAAACATGCCGATCTTAGAATCATATTTGTTCCAACAATATGACATATGATCGGGATCGTTTAGAAATAGATTCATACATATCGAGTCTCATAAATAAGTCACGTACTTATTGATCAATACAAGATGTCTATTTCATGGAACTGAATAACACTTTATTCATAAATACATAAACATTGACGTGATATCCAACATCTCCATGTTGCCTCTAGAGCATATCACTAACAATCTCCCACTTGCACTAGAGTCAATCATGTAAGTATCTAATACCCATTGCTCTTGTGTGCGCCTCATGCTTCGGTGAGGGAGAGGTTTTGTCGCGGATCGGCTATGTTGAGATCCGTGTGCACTTTGCATATCTTGACATCACCTCTCGTCCACAATCTCGCGGATGAGATGATATCGCCGAAGTATGTGTTTGGACTTCGATGTGACCTCGGCTCCTTGGCTTGCGCAATGGCTCCACTATTGTCACAATAGAGAGACATTGGACCATTGCACTAGTCATCACACCAAGCTCGAAACGAATTTCTTGATCCAAACGCCTCCTTTGCGCTTCCGAAGCAGAATGTACTCGGCCTCCGTTGTAGAATCGCAACGTATCCCGCTTGGAACTCTTCCAGTGTGCGCCTCCGTTCAGCGAACACGAACCCATTGCGATCTATAATCATCCTTGTCTGTTTGGAAGCTAGCATCGGTGTAACCACTTACAACGAGCTCTTCCTCACCTCCATAGACTAGGAACATATCCTTAGTTCTTCTCAAGTACTTAAGGATATTCTTTACGGCGATCCAGTGATCTTCACCGGATCTCGATGTATCTGCTCGTAGCACTCAAAGCGTACGAGACATCAGGCGTGTACAAAGCATGGCATACATGATGGATCCAATTGCCGAAGCATATGGAACCATACCCATCTTATTCCGCTCATCATGTGTCTGAGGACACTGATTCTTGCTAAGATTGATGCCATGTGACATAGGCAAGAAACCTTTCTTGGAATCATGCATGTTGAACCTTTTCAACACCTTGTCAATGTATGTACTTTGGCTTAATCCAATTAGCCTCTTGGATCTATCTCTATAGATCCGAATGCCCAATATGTATGCTGCCTCCCCTAAGTCTTTCATGGAAAAACTATTTTTCAATGAAGACTTGACGGATTCTAGCATAGGGATATCATTTCCAATCAGTAATATGTCATCCACATATAAGATTAGAAATACAATTGCGCTCCCACTGACCTTTTTGTAAACACAGGCCTCTTCTTCATTTTTGATGAAACCAAACCCTTTGATTACTTCATCAAAACGAATATTCCAACTCCGAGATGCTTGCTTCAATCCATAAATGGATTTCGTAGCTTGCATATCTTTCCGAGCGATTCGGATCGACAAAACCCCGAGGTTGTATCATGTATACATCCTCGCTTAGGTTTCCATTTAGGAACGCCGTTTTGACATCCATCTGCCATATCTCATAGTCGAAATATGCAGCAATCGCTAGGATAATCCGAATAGATTTAAGCATTGCGACGGGCGAGAAGGTTTCATCATAATCAACTCCTTGAATCTGTTTAAAACCTTTCGCCACCAATCGCGCCTTATAGATGTGAACATTTCCATCCATATCGGCCTTTTTCTTAAAAACCCATTTGCACTCAATGGTTTTGACACCATCAGGTGGATCAACCAAGTTCCAAACTTGATTATCATACATGGATTTTATTTCAGATTTCATGGCTCCAAGCCATTTGTTGGAATCTGGTCCCACCATCGCTTCCTCATAGGTCTTAGGTTCATCGTTGTCTAACAACAATATGTCACGTTGTTCTGCGCCAATGTATCTTTCAGGCGCACGACGTGCTCTTTCGGACCTCCGTGGGGCTGGTGTATCTACAATAGGTGGTACAACATCTTGTTCCTCCTGTTGTGGTGTAGTGGTGGCCAAAACATTTCCTCCTGTCGGATTGAATTCGCTTACGGAAACCATGTCGGCATAATCATATTATGCCGTCCCGATACACTATCAAGGGAGATGGTTTGCGTAGGCGCGAGGCAGCTAAGAAGATCGGACTACGAGATAGCTTCGGCATAATCACATTATACCGTTCCGATACACTATCAAGGAACGCTATCTCGAACCCAACTCAAACCGAGTTATATGGAAATTGCTTCGACGTAATCACATTACGCCATTCCGATACACTATCAAGGAACGCAATTACCATTAACTCTCCTCAACAGATCCCGTAAAACCGATTGATCTAATCAACCCGTGTGCAAAACTTGTTCCAGATCCAATCTAAAACCCGAACTAAGCAAGATTAGCTCTGATACCACTGAAGGGTTACGCGGAAGCTACGCTAGCCGAAAACAAAACTTTTACCGCGCAAACCAGAACACTTGCAAGTAAGGGCCGATAGATCGTTACCGATTGGAGTAGAGTGCGGCGGAATAACCAATCGGGGCAATCCGATCCGGAACAGTGTAGCCGATTCCCGAAGACACCGATTCGCCAATCAGCCGATTCGAGTCGTCCGCCGCGTTCTCACGCCTCGCTCCGATGCGCCCGACCGCACCGATTCCACCACGCGATCGCTCCGATTGTAGCCGATCCGAAGCCGATCAACGCGCGCAACGTAGCGCGCCTCACCGGTATCCACACGTCCGGGGACGAACGCCGTACACCCGTGTGCTAGCACGCGATGCAAGGGTAGGGTTTGGCTCGAAAGTGGGGAGGGTTTCCGTGGAGATTGATCTCGGCGACTTCGTTGCACGCGATGCAATTGATGTCTATTCAGCTCTCCACCCCTCCCTCCTTTATATAGAGTTGGCCGACCGGGACTAGTGGCCGATTAGGACTCTATTTTGAATCGGATCTCATCCGTATCTCATAGAGTTGGCCGCCCACACGTCGTAAGCCCATAGGACTCTATCCGATCGGATCCCTATCCGATCGAGCCGTATCCGAGTCCAACTCGAATGCTGTTCTTATCCCCTTAAGCGTGCGACCACAGGTTCGGGTATACTCGGTTTCAGCTATAGTCTAACTTAGCCGATCGTCGGCTCGAGTCCAACTCGGCCGGCCGTCAACGCGGCGCCTAGCAGCACATATTGACACCATAGTATACAAGAATAATATCGGCTCTGAACATGTAATGTTTACACAAATCCCTTTGCCTCACGATACCAGTTAAGCTATAGGCAAGATGTGTGCCATCCCTTCAATAGCTTAACCATTCACTCGAACCGTATTGGATTATCTGTCGTTGATTGACTCCTCAATCAACTTAGCATGGCCATGCATTTCCATAATCCATTACCTCGAGGGCCCGAGATATCTCTCCAAAGGAGGGGCAAATTCCATCTTGATCACTCACATCCCACTCCATGTTTCATAGCAAACCCGAAAACTACCTTTATAACTATCCAGATTCGGAATAGCGTTTGGTAGTCCAAAAGTAGACTACTACACATGTTGGAATCCATGGTGATCTCGGGTCTAAGGACTTTGTACCAACACTACCCGAGACCAACTAATGGCACATTAATTCTGTAGTGTCTCATGGTGGGTCTATCCAACAATGTGTTCTCTAACACATATGTCCATGTTTATTGATTTGGTATCTCCATACCCATGATCTATGAGACATGATCATCAATCAATAAACATGCCGATCTTAGAATCATATTTGTTCCAACAATATGACATATGATCGGGATCGTTTAGAAATAGATTCATACATATCGAGTCTCATAAATAAGTCACGTACTTTATTGATCAATACAAGATGTCTATTTCATGGAACTGAATAACACTTTATTCATTTATACATAAACATTGACGTGATATCCAACATCTCCATGTTGCCTCTAGGGCATATCACTAACAGGTTTCATCATAATCAACACCTTGAATCTATTTAAAATCTTTCGCCACCAATCGCGCCTTATAGATGTGAACATTTCCATCCATGTCTGCCTTTTTCTTAAAAACCCATTTGCACTCAATGGTTTTGACACCATCAGGTGGATCAACCAAGTTCCAAACTTGATTGTCGTACATGGATTCTATTTCATATTTCATGGCTCCAAGCCATTTGTTGGAATCTGGTCCCACCATCGCTTCCTCATAGGTCTTAGGTTCATCGTTGTCTAACAACAATATGTCACGTTGTTCTGCGCCAATGTATCTTTCAGGCGCACGACGTGCTCTTTCGGACCTCCGTGGGGCTGGTGTATCTACAATAGGTGGTACAACATCTTGTTCCTCCTGTTGTGGTGTAGTGGTGGCCAAAACATTTTCTGATGTTCGTTGAACTTCTTCAAGATGCACCCTGCTCCCACTAACCTTTCTTGAAAGAAACTCTTTCTCCAAGAAAACACCATGTCAAGCGACAAACACTTTGCCTTGCCTCGATTATAAAAATAATATCTTTTCATTTCCTTAGAATACCCCACAAATAAGCATTTGTCAGATTTGGGTGTAAGCTTGTCGGATTGTAAACGCTTTACATAAGCTTCGCATCCCCAATTGTAAGAAAAGACAAGCTAGGGGGATGCCCTGTCCATATCTCATATGGTGTCTTTTCCACTGACTTAGATGGAAACTCTGTTTAGTATGAACGCAGTTGTTTCAAGAGCATATCCCCAAAAGGATAATGGAAGATCACATTGGCTCATCATGTACCGCACCATGTCCAACAAGGTGTGATTTCTCCGTTCGGACACCCCGTTCCATTGAGGAGTTCCTGGCGGAGTCAACTGTGGAACAATTTCACAATCCTTTAAATGATTACCAAATTCTTGGCTTAAGTATTCACCACTACGATCTGATCGCAGAAACTTAATTATTTTCCCTAAATGATTTTGTACTTCATTCTGGAATTCTTTAAACTTTTCAAAGGATTCGGACTTATGCCTCATTAAGTAGATACAACCATATCTACTAAAGTCATCGGTAAAAGTAATGAAGTACTAAAAACTATCTCTGGCCGTTGAACTCATTGGTCCACATACATTAGTATGTACGAGTGCCAACAAGTCACTTGCTCTCTCACTGTGACCCAAGTATGTACGAGTGCCAACAAGTCACTGTGACCCGTGAAAGGTGCCTTTGTCATCTTACCAAGTAAACAAGACTCACATGTCTCAAATGATTCAAAATCAAAAGAGTGTAGTAGACCATCTTTATGGAGCTTCTCCATGCGTTTCTCATTTATATGGCCTAGGCGACAATGCCAAATAAATGTGGGGTTTATGTCATTTGGGAATTGTCTCTCTGTATTAATGTTATAAATGGGAGACGCCTCAAGATCCAAAACTTATAATTCATTCACCAATGGAGTATGAAAATAGAATATATCTCTGAGATAAATTGAACAACCATTGTCCACTGATCTAAAATCATATCCTTCTGCTTGCAAACATGAAGCGAAAATAACATTTTGATATAGAGTTGGAACACAATAACAATTATTTAGTTCCAAAACTAATCTTGAAGGTAAATAAAGTGGCATAGTGTCGACAGCAACTATAGCAACCCTTGCTCCATTACGGACACGCAAGTTCACCTCGCCCCTTCTCAAGGTTCTACTTCTTCTCATTCCCTGCAACGACTTGCAAATATGAGCTACTGATCCGGTATCAAATACCCAAGAATCAGTAGATGAAGTAGCAAGATTGATTTCTATAACATTAATACATGAAGCAGAAGTCTCCTTTTGCTTCTTTTTGAGATCCTTCAAGTACTTCTTGCAGTTTCTCTTCTAGTGACCTGCCTCCTTGCAATAAAAGCAAACAGCATCTGCCGTCGCCGACCCCTTGCTTTGAAAGCACTCCCGATCTCATCAGGAGTTAACTTCCTTTTAGTGCAAAGTTTCTTGACAGGGGGTTTGTGCTTGCCTTTCTGCATCATCATTACATGTGACTGTTTTTCTTGATACTCTCCTTGACAGTCTTTAGCATCCCATGCAATTCAGCCAAGGTTTTATCCGTGTTGTTCATGTGATAATTTAGTATGAATGGCTCAAAGCTCGAAGGGAGCGACTGGAGAATCACGTATGTAGCCAACTCTTGGCTAAGAGGAAAACCTAGTTTTTCAAGACTCACAATGTAACCAATCATCTTTATCACGTGTGGATTGACGGGATTCCCCTCTACAAGCCTGCATGTAAACAAGGACTTTGAAGTGTTGAACCTCTAGGCCCTAGCTTGGTTCTCAAACATGCCACGTAGACCCTCAATAATACTGTGAGCATCACTGCTCTCGTATTGCTTCTGAAGCTCAGAGGACATTGTGGCAAACATGAGACAGCTTATATCTAGGGAATCATTAATGTGTTTCTCATAAGCCCTCCGCGCAGCCGCATTAGCATTATCAGGCAAATCATCAGGATAAGGAACTTCAATAACATACTCCTTTCGCTTTTGCTTGAGAACAATTCTCAAGTTTCGATACCAATCCATAAAGTTTGTTCCATTCAACTTTTCTTTCTCAAGTATAAATCACAAATTAAAAGAACTAGATGCAGTATTAGCTGTCATTATCTACAACAGAAAATACATGCAAAGTTTAGCACAATGTTTATGCTTTGTCTTTTATTAAATAATTCAAGAAAAGACTCCCATTACGTTTCTTAACCTTCCCTCTAGGTTATGTATTGGGTCAAGATTCACATGTTAATTAATTTCTAGTGAGCTTTGGCATCACTCCCAGAAGATTAGTAACATGGGTAAGCAACACCTTGCTAATCACATCCCTATGTGACTCTTGTTTGTTGGGTGGCATCATCATGTCCCGGCCCCAACCTATGTCTCAAGGCCCAAAACTATTTTGATAGCCTTATCAAGTAAACCAAATGCTCATGCATGTATATGGCTGACATATACCCCATCGTGTTATGATAGACAATGGCACTCTGCTTTGGCAGACCTACCAATTGACGATCACAACCATGATAGGTGCAATATTTGGAGGGCATCATTACTACTTAATTTTCTGAGGGATACTATCCTATCAAACAAACATATCACATATATGAAAGCAAGAAGAATAGCAATTAATAATGAAATAGTATGGCCCTTCACATGGTAATCTCTATCTCCATGCCGGTGTAGAGGATCTCCATCTTCATCACCATTCTCCCGAGTGTCGGATGCTTGATTTCTTTAAACTAAGCTACTACTATAGAAGCTATAAATCGAAGATTACATTGACATGCAGGTTGTGAAAGAATATTACATGGATTACACATATGAAAGAATATTACACACATCACATACATCTCATACATAAAATAAGGCCATACCATCTCATAACATTCTCTGTAAAAAAACAAGTTAGATGTAGAACGTTTTCTACCTATCGCAAAGATATGATACCGAGACGACAAAAAGGGGGTACGCACACAACGGTCCCGCTTGAAATCGCTTATGGAAACCATATCGGCATAATCACATTATGTCGTCCCAATACACTATCAAGGGACATGGTTTGCATAGGCGCAAGGCGGCAGTTATGGTTGGATTACTAGATAACTTCGGCATAATCACATTGTACCGATCCGAGACACTCTCAAGGAATGCCATCTCGAATTCGACTCATACTCATACCGAGTCATATGGAAATTGCATCGACACAATCACATCATGTCGATCCGAGACAATCTCAAGGAACACATTTTCCATCAACTCTCCTTTACCAAACCCTAAAACCGATTGATCTAATCAACCCGTGTGCTAAACTTGTTCTAGATCCAATCTAAAACCCAAAGTATGCAAGCCTAGCTCTGATACCACTGAAGGATAACGTGGAGGCTACGATAGCAAAAACAAAAATTTCTACCGCGTAATCTAGGAAAGCATGCGAGTAAGGGTCTGCATGCGAGTAAGGGTCTATAGATTGTTACCGAGTGACGTGCAGTGCAGCAGAAAAACTACATTAGAATAGCCGACCCAACGTACGCATGTCGGGAAGTTTTACCGACCTCGGACAATGCCTCGCCCGACCTTGTCGACCTCGGACAGCGCCTCGCCCGACCTCGGCGACCTTGGACAGCACCTTGCCCGACCTTGCCAACCTCGGATAGCACCTCGCCCAACCTCGCTGACCTTGGACAGATTCGACTTACACCGCAACGTAGTGATGTCTCTACCGGTATCCATACATCCAGGGAAGGAATCGTCGAACACCTTGTGTGCTAGCACTCGGCGTATGGCTAGTGATGAGGACATCACCTACTCAGATACAACCACATTGGGAGCTTTTGATTTAAAGGTGAATGAATTCTTTATCAAGATTGTATTTGATGTTTTTGATGAATTGATGCTGCACCATGATGTGTGTTCATTTACATTTTCAGAAATACATAAGTGGATTAAAAAGAGTGTTAAACACACATGGAAGGCATGGAGGACAAAGGAAATTGATTGGGGGGCAAATCCAAGTATTCCCCACGTCACTTTTGGCCCAAGGAAAGAAAGCGATCTAATCCAACACGTTTTGGTGCTGAATACGAACTGCAGGACAACGCTGACTTCAAACGGCCGCCAAATATGCATACGTGCTTCAATTTGGGTCCATGAGTACTTGATGGAAAGCTCTCGGAGTCCTCCTTCCAACGGATCCTTCCTCATTTCCAAATTCCATCCCAATCGGAGTCCTCCTTCCAACGGATCCTTCCTCATTTCCAAATTCCATCCCAATCAGCCGCAATCACAGAAAGAAGGTGTTGCATCACCTATAATGGGCCTATAGGCTTGTAACTTCATCTGGGACCCCGGCCCAAGTGGGGCCCAAGTGGGGTGCGTCCCAACCAGGTGGAGCACGACTCTGGGGAGCCCTAGGTCGTCCTCCCACCTATATATACCCCCTAGCTGCCATAGAACAACTCGGGTTTTGTTTATGTAAGTTTAGCTATCGCTACTTCCTGATAGACGCGTGTGTCGGCTAGACCATCCGTTCTATTTGATTCGGAACCCCATCTTATCATTTGTATTCAATTCCTATTTGCAATTCAGATTGTTTTTATCTTGTTCTTGCTTGTTTCTTTGATTTGCTTGCAGGAATAAGGTTGATCTGCACCGGCAAGATCAACAACCCACGGAGAGGTGTATCGATCGCTAAGGTGCAACACAACGTCTCGTACGGTTGTAGTCGGATTGTCAACGTTTCTTCCAAATCGTAGTTATCATCAACTCACCGAAAGATTGGGACACCCTAGTTCACATCAGTTGGTATCAGAGCGCCAAGTTGATCGGTGAGTTTTATCCACCTATAACCAGAAAAGCCAAAAAAAATTGCATCCATTACCTAGCCATATTTGTGCCATTGCATTGTTCTTTTTAGTTTTGCTTTGTTGAGTTTTACGTTGCATCGTCACGTCGTGTTGCTGGTCTTAGTGTCTAGTTCGTTTAGAGTTTCGAGTTCTTGTCATGTCTAGTACCACACTCTTCGCTGCCACCATCGTGTTGCACATGATAAATAGCAGATTAGATTAGATTGGTTTTATTTTAGGAAAGAAATAGTAGATTAGATTGGTTAAAAATCAGGTTTTGTTTTTATCTCCTGCTCCAACCGAACTCCTAGCCGTCCACCCCCACAAGTCCGACTCCCACTACCCCCTAATCACGTACATCTAATTTTTGAGTCGTGTGAAACACCTTGGTAAAATTTTGTTTTGTGTCGGATTCGAGATCTGTTTGGAAAACGGAACCGGCATAACGTCGCATTCCATTTTTATATAGTTCTAATTTTAGGGTTTGGAGTTTTACATTTGAGTCCCTGTAATTTTTTATTTACGTTTGAGTCCCTGTAATTTTACATCGAGGTCCATAAGTTGGTTTTTGCTAAAAAAATCAAAAAAAGGCAGAAAGGTGCTTTAAAAAGAGAGGAAAAAAGCCACACCAAAAAAGAAAAAAAGCGAAAAAAAAAAGAAAAGAAGAAAAAAGAAATTCATTGTTGCTTTCATTTATCGAGCTATGCATAGTTGTTTCTAGTGCTATCTTGTGGTACCGTTTGTGTCTAGGCTCGCGTCTCTAGTACGTTCTGTCCTAGGACCAGCACGGTACTTGACTTTGAACGGTTATTCAACTTTGCATTTTCTGATTTGAGCATTTGGTATTCATTTGCTACATATTTAAGCCTACCCAGAGCTCTACAGATTTGATTGCAGCCGTACAGCAGGTGTTCGTCGAGGCATCGATACATCCAACCTCCATTGGGGTGTTTGGTTAAGTCGGTGTATGTCACCATTCCGCTTGCTATGGTAAGAACTTGTAAGAGCTTGGCTAAAAGCTTGAGAGTGTGTGATATTTGAGCCTCCACTACCTAGTCGTTGATAGGAGCGTACATATATTTATGTGTATGTTTCTTGTGTTCTACTAACAATGACAGGAATATGCAAAACAAATGGGAATAACTATGCTCAACATCGACATCTTCGTTGAGACATGAGGAGTGATCAACATGATGCATATGAGGTAAGTGACATTGTTATTGCTAGGATCAAATCTGCACTACCTTATTTTGAAGGAAATTATGATCCTCATGCTTATATTAAGTGGGAGCTAGCGGTTGATAAAGAATTTAAAAAGCATGATTTGTCTGAAAAACAAAAGGTTATGTGTGCCTCTAATGTATTAATTAAATATGCTTCTAATGAATGGAAACATCTTTGTAGGCATAACAAAATACCTCAATCTTGGAAAGACCTAAAACGATATTTGAGAGATGCTTATGTTCCCATGTATTATGCTGATATTTTATTCAACAAACTGCAATGTTTAAAACAAGATACCAGAACAGTTACTTCGTACTATCATGATATGCATGATTGTTTATTACGTTGTGGTTTAGATGAATGCGAAGAAGCTACAGAGTTGAGATTTTTATGTGGGCTTAACAAAGAAATTCAGGATATGCTTGCTTACCAAAATTATAGATCTCTATCTCCTTTGTTAGAACTTGCTTGTAATGCTGAATGTAAAATAGAGGACATGAAGAAGCAACAAGTTGTGCTTGTACCTCCTATTTTTGCATGTAATGATGATATACAAACTTGGAAGGAGAAATCTTTTGTGTCTCCTGTTACTAACATTTTGCAGGAAGTTCAACATATTCACCAAGAGGAGGAGGACAATGTTCTTGAGAAGAAAGGTGAGAAGCATGAAGCACCTAAAATATCTGTAGAAAGTTTAAAGGGTAAAATAAATGGTGATGAGGTAAACGAAGGTGAGTATTCTCAAGCTAAGCTATACATGTCTACTTTACATGCTATAGTAGAGCAACCATTAGTGGAACCAACTGCTGAGATTCCTTTGTCACAAGTTAATTTAGTTGATGTTCCTTGTGATAAAGAAGAGTTGTGTGATAATACTTCACTTATATTAATGCCACAACTAGTGAATGAACATGTTATTTCTAGTGTTAGTTCTTTAGACATTGATTTTAAGCATGTTGTTCACGTTTCTAATGAAGTTGAGGAGAGTGAATTGCTATTTTCTTTAAATACTTTGGGTTATGTTCTGTTTGATGATCTTTGTGAGCTCAATAATTTGAAGGAAAAGTTATTTGCTAAGCCTGATTTGCCATGTCCAACTAATGTTATTTTTTGTATCTTTGGCGAATATAATGATAGAGAAACATTTTTGGTGCATAAAGCTTATATTTGTTCTAATCTGAAATATTCTTTTGGGCAACAATACTATGATCAAATAGGGGGTTACACTAACACTAACAATGTCATGCAAAGCTTTCCTACTTTTTCCCCTATGCAACAGGGTAAGCCCAAAGAAGAGGAGCATTGTTGGTCTTGGCCGTGTAGCATAGCCATCGCTTCGTGTTACAATGTCAAACCAACCACCTCTGAATGCCATTGGAGCAAGTCAGGGACGACTTGCAGCCAAGAAGGGGAGAATGATGAGGACATCACCTACTCAGATACAACCACATTGGGAGCTTTTGATTTAAAGGTGAATGAATTCTTTATCAAGATTGTATTTGATGTTTTTGATGAATTGATGCTGCACCATGATGTGTGTTCATTTACATTTTCAGAAATACATAAGTGGATTAAAAAGAATGTTAAACACACATGGAAGGCATGGAGGACAAAGGAAATTGATTGGGGGGGCAAATCCAAGTATTCCCCACGTGATTTTTGGCCCAAGGAAAGAAAGAGATCTAATCCAACACGTTTTGATGCTGAATTCGGACTGTAGGACAACGCTAAATTCAAACGGCCGCCAAATATGCATACGTGCTTCGATTTGGGTCCATGAGTACTTGATGGAAAGCTCTCGGAGTCCTCTTTCCAACGGTTCCTTCCTCATTTCCAAATTCCATCCCAATCAGCCGTAATCATAGAAAGAAGGTGTCACATCACCTATAATAGGCCTATGGGATTGTAACTTCATCTGGGACCCCGGCCCAAGTGGGGCCCAAGTGGGGTGCGCCCCAACCAGGTGGAGCACGACTTTGGGGAGCCCTAGGTCGTCCTCCCACCTATATATACCCCCTAGCTGCCATAGAACAACTCGGGTTTTGTTTATGTAAGTTTAGCTATCGCTACTTCCTGATAGACGCGTGTGTCAGCTAGACCATTCGTTCTATTTGATTCGGAACCCCATCTTATCATTTGTATTCAATTCCTATTTGCAATTCAGATTGCTTTTATCTTGTTCTTGATTGTTTCTTCGATTTGCTTGCAGGAATAAGGTTGATCTGTACCGGTAAGATCAACAACCCACGGAGAGGTGTATCAATCGCTAAGGCGCAACACAACGTCTCGTACGGTTGTAGTCGGATCGTCAACGTTTCTTCCCAATCATAGTTATCATCAACTCACCGAAAGATCGGGACACCCTAGTTCACATCAGCTAGGGTTTCGCTCAGAAGTCGGCAACTTGGGTTTCCGTGGAAGATCTTGACCCGGCGACTTGTAGTTGCGCTCGTGATCTATTGTTTCTCATCTTCGATCTCCACCCCACACGCCGTCATATATAGGGTTGGCCGACTGGGCCTTGTGGCCCATCGGGACTCTATATTAAATCAGATCTGTATCCGAACTGAGCTATATCTAAGTCAAACTCAAATACACGTCCCATCCCGTTCAGTGTGCGACCCTGTAGGTTCAGGTATACTTGGTTTCGTCCCGAGTACAACTCGGCCGACCCGTCAACAGCAGCCCCTAGCAGAACGTATTGATACCAAAGTATACAACAAGATCATATCGGCTGAACCTATAATATGTGCACAAATCCATTTGCCTCACGATATCAATTAAGCTATAGGCAAGACTTGTGCCATCGTATCAATAGCTTAATCATTCACTCGATTTCGTATTGGATTATTTATTTGTTAATTGACTCCTCAATTAACTCGACATGGCCATGCACTTCCACAATTCATTACATCAAGGGGCACAAAGATATCTCTCCCAAAGGAGGGGCAACTTCCATCTTGATCATTCACATCCCACTACATGTTTCATGAAAAACCCGAAGACTACTTTTATGACTATCCAGTTACGGAATAGAGTTTGATAGTCCCTAAGTAAGCTACTACACATGTTGAAATCCATGGTGGTCTTAGGTCAAAGGACTTTGCACCAACACTACTTGATACCAACTAATGGCACATTAATTCCCTGTAGTGTCTCAAGGTGAGTCTATCCAACAATGTGTTCTCTAACACATGTTCATGTTTATTGATTTGGTATCTTCATACCATGATCTATGAGACATGATCATCAATCAATAAACATGCTGATGTTAGAATCATATTTGTTCCATAGATATGATATATGATCAGGGATCATTTAGAAATAGATTCATACATAAAGAATCTCATAAATAAGTCACATGCTTATTGATCAATATAAGTTATCTATTTCATGAAACTAAATAACACTTTATTCATTGATACCTAACCATTGACCATGATATCCAACATTTTCATATTGCCCTAGGGCATATCACTAACACTTCCTCCCAAACACCTTCTCAAATGCACAACATTTCTCTAATGCTAATTTGTCATCATTGGTTAATGGCTTAATGGACAATCATCATTAGAGTTAGCAACAAATTTAACATCATATAACTCAACACCGGGTTCTTCGCCTCCATACTCTGGATTGACTTCTTCTGAACTCGAATCCTTCTTAGAGCTCAACTGTACATCGAACCACTCGGCTGAAGCTATATCTTTGCCTGCATCTTGCACCGAAGATACGTGATTGCCTTCATCTACCGACCAATCTACATCATTACCTATATCTTCCAACCAACCTACATTACTACCAAATTCCTCTCATACTAGCTCCTTTTTATTTCCCTTGTTACGTCTACATCATCCCTTCCACAACATCTTTTCAATGGACCTGCCTTGTCCAACTAATTTCCAAGCAAACATCTCTTCATATCTCCTTGACCATCGAAGTCTTTCCATACCAACTTAGATTACTCAGTTGGTCCTCCATTCTTATAACGGGTCCCTCCATCACAATAAAATAATGTCACGAAATTCTCCTCGACATAATCATATCGGGGAGACTCATTTATGTCCAAATTATCAAGGGTACGTACCATCTTCGGAGCGAGCACCTATCGAGATATAAATTAAGAGTCCTTCACCAAATCAACGTAAATTTTCCAATCCAAGCCTTCAAAATATACTTATGTCCTTGCCCAACATCGTATCTCTTATAAATACTAATTTTCACATTCTCCTCGGTCCATCCAAGAACAGCTTTCACTCGTGACCTTAGTTCATCTAAAGTGGGGTGGGTGGAACTTCAATATCATATCCTTGAACTCGTCATGTGCATCAACATAAGGTTCAACCACTCTACCACCATAGTAAACACGAACAAGTCTATCCATCTACATCGAAAATATATTATGTGAATTTTAAAAAATAGTCTATCATCCTTCCTAAACATCCTACAAACCCAAAAGTGTTTATCAATACATAAATTACAATTAACGACAACATTAGAATAAAAAAAGTTTATCAACTAATATCCTACAACAAATATTTAATTGACAAGCAAAAAATATCTAAAAATATTATTAGTGTCCTAACCATATAATTAGTCTATCATCCATACAGTAAATACCTATAAAAATCAAATGTGTGACTCAAATCTATCATCCATACACAACAATAAACCTAACACATGCCGTCAATTGAACCCCTAAATTTACTTTTCCATATACTCCATACACAGTCACTAAAAAGTTTCCAGTGGTACATATATATTTGAAAAAAACTAAGAGCCTAGGAGCACATTGCACACAAGTAACAATACAAGCCTTAAATCCCACATTTTGCAACGCTTAAAATCACAAATTTGTGTAAAAAAGGATTCCTAGGGTCACCCACTGATCTCTAATTTCAACTGATTAAAACGAAAAAAAGAGGGAAATGGAATAGTATACCTTGCTCTTTAAATTCTGTAAGAAATATTATGGAAAACGGCTCCAAATCTACCAGATTTGAGGAGGAGAGGTGAGAGAGGAACCTCCCTATTCTTAACTCGGGCTGGGGAAAATGGCTAAGTTTTTGAGGGGTTAGTTTGTAAAATTAGTTTTAAAAAAGATCAAATTGTAAAAAATCCGGCTGTTCAGAACTTAGAAAGCTCAGGCCATGAGCAAGAAAATTCTACGGTGCTTGAAAGGTACGCCAAGTGCCTTGTAAATCCACCATTGATTTTCAAAGGGTAAAGTCTCTTATTTGAAACAAGTAACAGGCCGGATCAACGAGACAGGGAATGAGGAAGATGAAGAATAATCTAAGCAAATGCCTGCCCAACTTATTGATCTGAGTCTCTGCTTAGTTATCAATAGCTACAGCACAGCCACAAACATTAATTTCAACTCCTAAAACAACTGAAATTCAGCTATACAAACTTTAAAGAAACTCCTAATTGTACGTAAGCTAAGATGATGCCAACGTCTTTTTCTTCTTGCGGCGCTGATATTGATTCAAGTCGCTTCATGACAGAAAGTCAGTGAAACAAATGTGGGAAAAAAAACTAAATTGAATTTCAAGTTTCATAATCAACACAAATACCAAACTGCCTGCCACTCTGCCAGTACTGTACTATAGCACTGACTAGTAATTACAACTAAAGCAGATTTGTAGAGATTACGATGCAAATCAACAATATAATTATTATATGTTAAACAAGTTCCAAATACAACTGTACAGGACAATAAATTAATTCTTCAGAATGTATATACTTGACGAAAATGGCTTATCTATACTCCTCTAAGAACATAAATTTTGCTGACTTTAACAGGATTATTGAGTATTAGATTCAATATGAGCTACTCAAAGACTAAATTTAAAGCTTCAGAACTCATCACATTCACGAAAGGGGAACTAGAATGCATGAAGGCAGACAAGGCACAGAAGTTCCAACGTAGTTAATGCCAGTGCCTAACCTCTTATGCATGACGGTTCAAACCTTCAGCATAAATCATAATCCGATGAAGTAACTGTTGAAACCATTCGAATGATGAATGCTTTACACAACCAATGTGTGGAGATTGTGTGGCCTTCAGCTGTCGCTGAACGTCCTCCAAGGAGTTTAAGTGGGGGACCAGCTTCTCCAGCACTTCGGATTTTGCCATTGAACGGCAATATTCTTTCTGCATGCGAAAGCAGAGGAATGATCGACTGAAGGATAACGAAGATATAATCAAAAAGAAAGACGAAGGCTTACGTTGAGCAGTCGGGTCGCCTCATTCAGGCTCTCGACAAGGGCATCCCTTTCATCTTTTTGGCTTGTCGGTCTAGGATGATGCCCTGTCTCTCGCCTTCCGAGTCCCGCCACTCGATTCGATCGGAGGAACCCAGTCTCGAAGACCGCAACCCGAGGATCTCTTCTACCGTGGTGGCAAATAAGAAAGACAAATGAAGACATGAAGGATTCACAATTGAAAGAACGAAGGAATGCTTCGAAGCAAGTCTCACCGGTTTCGGTGGCTGCCTGCCTAGGTGGGGCGGCCGGGCTCTTCTTCTTCTTCGGGCTCGCGCCGAGTGACCCTCGCCGGGGCGCTTGGGCCGCGGCCCGTGGGTTCCCGGCGCGGCGGTTTCCGGTCGGGATATCCCGACCGGCGCGATCGGGGCTCCTTCCCGGGGGCGCTCTTCCGAGGTGAAGGATGTTTCTCCGGAACGCTCGCACTCGGTTGCGGGCTCCGGGGTTTTGGCTCTGCTGGCCTTGGCACTTCGGGAGCAGCGGCCGGGGTTGGTCCTTCATCCCCTCCGACGGATCTATATCCCGGGGCCTCTGCGAAAGTGAATACAAGAAAGATAAAGAAAAGTTTCCAAGAAAAGAGTTCGGACTTCGGTTTCGTGAGCTTACCGGATGACCGGCGGATCTTTGGTGCCGTCCGCGGCGATCGCCTTAGAGGCGGGGTCTCGACTGGAGGAGCCGGGACGTCGTCATCCGAGTCCTCGATGATCAGCCTCCTTTTGCTCGCGTGCTTGTTCGAATCCTCACTCGGCGCTGCTCGTTTCCCGATTGGATCAGCTTGGATTTTGATCCCGCCAGCCGGCTTCTTGGCGGGGCGACGCGGCGCGTCATCATGAGCCACCTTATATGGCTTGGAGGTGATAGAGGCGTTTTCCTGCAGAAGAGACAGTGTGACATTAAGAGACAAGACGTCAAGATTGAAAGATACTAAAAAGCAACCAGTCGGCTTACCGGAGGAGGAGGTCGGTGGATGCTGAATGGAAGAACCGCGGGATGAGGGCCCGCTCGACGAAATCCCGGATGAGAAGAGTTTGTACATCCGAATCTTCAAGATCTCGTATGTGAGTGGATCCGGTCTTCCCGATTGGGGTCCGTCCCGCCTTCATACTCGAAGGCCGGCTTCGACCGCTCCTTGATCGGCGCCAGTCGGCACCTGATGAAGTGCCGAGTGATTTGTTCCCCGCGAAGATTCCTCTTCTTCATCGCCAGGATCTTCGCAAGCAGATCATTGGCTTCGTCCCAATCTTGGGCTACCGGGACGGTGCTCCAAGATGGCTTGGGGACAGGAGGAAGATCGACAAAGGCGGGCAGGCTGGGTTCAAGATTATTGATGTAGAACCAGCTCGCGTGCCAGCCTTTGTTGGAAGATTTCAAAGGGAGAGAAAAGTAGTCTTTGCGGAGAGATCCGCGAAGCTGGAAGCCTGCCCCGCCAACGACACAAGGTTGGTCCTTGTTTGGATGGGGTTTCAGATAGAACATACGACGGAATAGATTGAAGTGAGGAAGAATGCCAAGGAAGGCTTCACACACGTGAATGAAGAGTGCTATGTGGAGCATTGAGTTGGGGTTCAGATGATAGATGTGAAGACCATGTAGTCCAGAAGCCCCCGAAAGAATTCGGAGGTGGGAAGACTGAACCCGCAATAGAAAAAGGAAGTAAAAACGACGAGCTCATCGGTGTTTGGGGTCGGGAAGTCCTCCCCCGCCGCCGGGCGCCATCCCACAAGTTCCTTTGGCGGAAGCACGCCGTGCTTCACCATCTCCTTGAGGGTGGATTCCCTCACATCCGAGGCGGCCCATTGGTCGAACGAAATCCTCTTTTCCTCAGCCATGAGAGTGGGGTTGATAGGAAGTGGATCTGGCTGGAAAAAGTTGGATCTTTGACGATGGAACGTGGGAGATTTAGCTGTGGAGGCTAGTTGTTGCAGAGAGCGAGCTCCTAGATGGATGGATTTGGGAGTGCGCAAGTCTAGGGTTCTCCGCGGTGAGCTGGTGAACAGTGCCGCGAAAAAGGGGAATCGTTTGGAAGACGAAGAGGCGGGGACGACCTCGCATCTTTATAGAAAGATTTGAGGGTTGCGCTAGGTTTTCTGGTGAGTGGGCCGAGCCCATAAGAGAATCTACGGCCCAGCTAAGGTGTGGTCCGATACGTGTCCTTGGGGACTTAAGCGGATGAGCTTAAGCAGATTTGCCCTGGCAATATGCGCGTGTCCGAG
This sequence comes from Oryza australiensis, assembly GCA_019925245.2. Lineage (NCBI taxonomy): Eukaryota > Viridiplantae > Streptophyta > Magnoliopsida > Poales > Poaceae > Oryza > Oryza australiensis. The sequence goes on along the minus strand of JAIFGZ020000597.1, from coordinate 229,952 downwards.
TGCCCTATACCTTTAAAAGATCCTTCCATACCGCGGTTTGCCTGACTTCATGAGAAGCTGGCACGATGCAATTTGGAAGGTGACCAACAGCTGAGTTTTTATAGCTGCCTTGGTGAACAAGGGCTGTTTGGTTTTTTGACATTTGGTCGAGTAATCTTACCAATGCTGCTTGTTTTCCACCTTGGTGAAGATCTTTATAAGATTGAGACCAGTATTATGGCATGAGCTATTTAATAACTTGGTCATATTTTTCATATGATTGAAAGAACTTGTTTTCCCATGAGGGATGAATGAAATATTTACTCCGAGATTACTCGGACAAATCCACTCGGATGAACAAGAGTTTACCGAGTGCTTTTTACCCATGAGGGATGATTGAATTATTTGCTCTGAGATGACTCGGGCAAATTCACTCGGATAAGTGTGAACTTGCTGAGTAATGAGATTTCTATGATTGCTTTAGCATGAGCTAGGCATCTACATGAGAATGATTTTTTATGGTTCTTGACTATATGCTTAGTCTGTTTTTTGACTAACCACATAGTCGGGGGCTACACCTAATTAGGTGCATCAGGAGATGCACCTAGATATTTATTTTTGAGAAATTTTTTAGATATTTTCAGCCCTTCACAGTCTTTGGAGCTACTCGGGAAGATTCAGGCAGAGATGATTGAATCACTCGGCGCCAAAAGCACTCGGTCAAAGAGATTTTTTGGTTGAGTGCTGTTTTGGTCTGAAGCTGAGTTGTCTCGTCGACTGAAAAGGACTCGGGGGCTACTGTGGAGATTGTGGCAATCGGGTATCTACTTGGCAAGCTTGTCCGACTGGAGGTAGGGATAGATTGCGCCTGCTATATCTGTAAGCCGAACTTGACTTGGGTGTTACGGTTGTCGATAGAGATAAGGCAATCGGTCTATAGTCACGGTTTGGTAAGATTGAGGAATCCGTCTTAGAGTAAGATAGGGTTTCCGACTTGTAAACCTTTCCTCCCAAGACTATATAAGGGGGGTAAGGGGCGTCCCTTGAGGGATATCTTAGACTTGATCAGATTCAAGATCAGAGATTCCTATAGGAGATTATCTTTTAACTCTCAGCTTTAGATCACGAGATCAATAAAGACACTCGGCGGATCGAATCCACCGAAACAGGAGTAGGGTATTACCTCACGAGAGGGCCTGAACCTGTCTAAATCTTCTTCTCCTTCTAACCCATCGTGTTTGGCGATCTTGACTGCGACCCCAGAAAATATATTGCCGAAACCAAGTTTCGACACAATGATACCCTGAAAATTTCTATGGTTCAGCGTCATACCACAGAACGGGCTGATGAATCAATCATATGAATATATAAACCAAACTGAACAAAGGTTACTAAGAATGTAACAAAATGAAACATCAAGCGAAGGGACCCTTTTAAGTCAACAATACTGACTGGAATTACAAAAAAACAAACGAAATGACCTATTTTAGAAATCTTTTAACCATTCCTGATCACAGGTTTGTCGTAATGATAAGCATCTCGCTATTTGTTCTTGCTAGGGGCTTGAGAAACTTGGCTGTGCTGCCCACCGCACGGAAGAATTTTGTCACACGGTCAATAGGTGGAAGGGTTGTTCCAAGTCCCTGTACTATTCCTATCAAACCCTCATTCTCACCTAGCATTCGCTCAAGTGATGCAAGGCGATGAGAAAGCAACATCATCCTTTCACCTCCACTGCGAACATCGTTTCTCTCACAACAAGGACATCCACCAATTTCACTTTAATGAAATTATTCCCTTATCTGAAAAACAGGAAGGACATCCAAGTCACTGCTATGCAGAATTAACTAAATAAAGTATAGGACCTGTAAGATGGCAACCATGTACATGAAGCTATACAAAGGAAAGAAAAGGGGGCCGTATAATTTAGAAAAATGAAAGGGGCCTCTATAATTCAGGGATGCGGCTGAGGGAAATAAAAGAGTTTCCAAACTGACAAGGTGGGTAAAAGAAAACCCCACAAACTTGAAAACTACATATCAAGCCCATGAACTTTTGTATGAAGTAATTGGTTTTCTATGCTGACAATGCATCCTCACGGCTCTCAACATGGCATGGCTTTGCTGAGATGGCATATCTTCCATTATTCTTCCCAAATATGAATATATGGCATGATGTATCGCTCAGGTGAAATCTGATATTTCATTCATTTTTGTGTTTTCCCTTGTATGTCATGTTTACAGATTTGTCGACCTAATTCCATGCTACACAACATGCAGTTTTTGGAATAGTAATATTTTGCAAGTAAGAAAAGCTTGAAATAACCTACATGTTGAGATCAATGGCAAGGTCAGTGATGCTCTTGGCACTTGGGACCAAAGTTGTTGCGGTAGCAGCAGTGGATGCTACCGTAAGAATAGGAATTCCAGCCAATTTTGCAACCCCAAATCCGATTGCTATGGCAAAAATTGTGCGTTTAGCTATGGCAATCCTTGTATACTGAAATGGAGCTGAAAAAAAAGAAGATTAAGGATCCGAAAAACTCTTTATAAATTGTTCTGATGTTGATATATAGCTAATCAAACCATATGCCACATATGTTTTACCAATAGAATTGAGTTTTAATTGTTCTTATAAAAGTTATGTTGTTTTCTTAGGAGTTACACCTTTTATTTAAGTTTGTAATGTTGGATAACCACATACATCAATCAATGCAGAAGTCGGGATATTAATATATTCTATTTTTAAAAAAAACTAGTCAAACCACATGCCATATATTTTCTCTCAATCCAGGGAACAAATTAGAAGCACTAATCACCACATATCTTTTCAAATTACAAGATCTATTTAAGGACTCTTAACACGGTATACACGATAATACAACAATCAAATCAACAGCTAGATCTTTTCTGATTGCATGAGTTATTTAAAAAGGACTCTCGATATGATATATGGTCAAAACAATACGATCAATCAAATCAATGGCTAGATTTTTCTAGTTAATTAACGTGGGAGCTCGAAACGAGTGCCTAATTTATATAGGTAGAGATATAAATAGGTGGTTTGACATACCTTTAGGAAGTGGTGACCAGGGCCGTACGAAGCAAGATGAGCAGAAGTAGTGTGCACTGTCATCAGTCAGATAATGTGCACATCCTACTAGCATTGCAGTGGACACATCAAATCCCACAAGCAGGTCTCCTCGAAATAGCTAGACAATCGCCTGGTTCTGAGGATGGATAAGTCCTAGTTTGGTGACTATCTGCCAAGGAAATCCATATGAAGAACACCCCATCATTGCACAGCTCATACAGATTGACACAGAACTCGACAGACCAGTGGTCATTCTCCTCTGTATATGTCAACATCCACATTCTGAGCAGCACAGGCAGCTGGTCTTCGCCTTCAAGCTGACGAACAATTTCCAGATATCAAATTTTGCCGTTGCAAGATGCCACCAGCCGGCGTTTCTCCAAATCATCTACTGGAGCACCAGTATCATGTCCCACGGTCTGGAGGGAGCGCAACAAAGCATAGCCTCGGATGCTCCACATAAGGGTCACAGGTCAGGAGCCCATAGTGAAGGTCAATCCACCAGAGCTTCATGTCATGAGAGATGACATCGTGGCCATACCATGGTGGGTGTTCCGGCGAACTTGCAAGGCTCTTCTTCTCCCACGCGCCGGTCTCTGAACAATAACACAAAAGGGAGTCATGGTTGGTGCTCTGCGGCTGCGCTGGGTATAGCAATGCCACGATGCAGTTGTCGCCTGTGGCAACGAGGCGATACTGCGCAGCTTTGCGTTAGGGAAGACTAGCGAATCCTGTACGGAAGGGAGGCACAGGCGGGACGCTTTGCAGGTGCTTGCATCGCAGAGAAAGTAGGCCGCGGGGAAGATGCCCTGAGTAGCATGGAGGATGAAGAGTCCCGATCCACTATCGATGGTGGCGACGATGGAGGGATTGGGAATCGTGTACAGCTTCGGATCGGGGCAGAGGCGTCGGGTACGGAGATGTGTGTAGAATAGCAAAGTGTATATATTTATATAATATAAATATTCATATAATTATAATTCGGAAATGACTCTTTGGTAAAAAAGATAAAAAGAAACTTATTTTTTCTTTCATTTGAGGCTCACTTTGCACGTCTTCATAGCATAGAAATCATCTATAATGACATCCGTTGTGAATTGTATTATCAGTTCCTTCTCAATATAGATTACCAAACAATCTCTCAAAAATATATCTTCTATTTTATTTCGAAGCCTTGTTTGACAAACTTCATTGTAGAAAATGCTTGTTCAGATGTTGCAGTTGAATTCGAAAGAATAAGAACAAATCAAATTAACCTAAAAAACAAAAGGAAATGGATAATACATCTTATTATTTATAAAAACAAAATGATAAATAATAGAAAATAGACAAATAGTATACCTTTTAATCAAATAATAGTCATCTGATTTTTTTTTACGAGCCAAAGGGGTCTAAAAATATTTTGCGGCATAGGGGGCCGTTATGCCGTGGCCCCTATCCAGTTTTGTCTCTTACTCGGCACCTCGTAGAAATGCAGTGTGAAGTCGACGTCATGCGGAAGGCTCTAGTCTGTAATTGCATCTACCACGGTGTACAGGATGGCCCAACACCCCGCCGTGGACGCCTCCGCCACTGATGTGGACGCCTCTGCCGTGATTACACAGGTATTGGCCCAATTACTGGCCTTCCAAGCAGGGCCTTAGTTTTTTTTTTTTGCTATGTTTTTGGTTTGAATTTTTTGGTTGATACGTTGGCTTGAAGTTAAATTAGTGCAAATGAAAACATCGATGTGTGTTATACTGCAACTTTTCCTCAGGTAGTATTGGTTATGGATTTCAACTAGTTCTGCACGAGCCATTCAAATTATCTAGAAAAGGCACTCATCTTAACATGATGAAATGTTCTTTCGTTTTTACGACAAGAAAAAAAAATAGTAGCAACACTCTGACATGAATTGACGTATTTACACAATCATTTTATTAGAAATGCGCACTGTCTCATGCCTAGAGACCTCATATTTTTCTATAAAGATTTAAAGCATCAACCTCACATGCCTTTCAGGCTTGCTGCAAGTGCAACAGATCAGAAAATCACAGCATGCTTTAATCATTTTCGATTACCAGCCAGGGTACCATGGTAATCTGAAGCTGAAAGCCAGGGTACAATGTGAAAAATTGTTGACTGTAACGGCTTCTTAGCTAAGCCTTCCCAGATAAACATGTGAATGAACAGCACAGAAACATAAAGAAGAAACTACTTGATGTATTTGCACATTTATTTGCACAAAATGCCAAAAATATCATTTGAATTTTCTTGGGATGCAACATTCCAGATCGATCAACAAATGTGTGCAAGAGAAACACAGAAACAAACTACGGGTTCCTGTCTTGGAGAAAACGACGCGTCTCTGCAATTCAGAGTGAGTTGAGTATCGCTCAAAGGTTGTAGGGTTTTCATCCAGTCAGTCATCATTATCCTTCCAATGATGCAACATCATCCTTCTGATCAGAAAAGTAATCTTTCCTGCAAAGGAGATCAACAAAAACCATATTATCTTACTCTTAGAAGTCGTCAAATAATGAAATGGGGAAATGGCTTAGATATTGACATACCTTATTTTTCGGGAAAGCTGATACAAGCCTGTGCCAGCCATTGCAACATTAACACTGAATAGATTCCAGTTTTTCTGCAACATTATAGCAATACAAAGCAATGAGATGGACAAGAATTGATATCCTAACTGTTTGAATGAATATACAACTGCATATTTGAAATTAAGGGTATTTTGCAAAAGAGGTGCCCAAAGAATCAGTATAATGGAAAGTTTAAACCTGCTGTAGATATAGACAAGTAAAAGGGCTTACTGGTGTTATAACCATACTGTAGCGTGACCAAATGACTCCAGTGCAAGCAACAGCTGCATGCCACACAACAGAATAAGCATATACTAACAATGCATAACAAACTAGTATGGTCTGATATCTGAAGGACAGTGATTTGGGTAGCCTAAACATACCAACTTGCTGTGGATAGGATATCTTTTCAGGTGGCTTAGCAAAGTCTGCAACATTGGCAATACTGATACCCCATTTAAATGTAGGAGCCCAGAAATGAACTGCAACAACGAAGGTCAGCAAATAACAGGTTAAATGCACCATGTGGTAGATAAACATCACACAAAATTGAAATGCAAAAAAAAAAAATATTGAGCCACTTGAGCTGGCCCACGCTTCAGTGCAAAGTACTCCCTCCAGTCATGAAGACATGTGTTTTTGGTTATTCAAGGAGTCACATAATTCAATTTTCACCACCCATTTCTATTGGAATATATTTTTAAAACCCAATAAACTTATGGTATAGTGGATGTGCTTTTCTAGACAAATATGATTTTCGTGCATCCGATCGAAATATTTGAAAATATAATGATGTTTAAAGTCTTGAAAGTTTGACTTGAGAATCTGAGACATGTCCAAAAGAACATGTTTTCATGACTAGAGGAAGTAGCAAGCTTTCAGGGTAATAATTATTTTCGGATCAGAAACAATAATCATAGACCTAAGGTAAACAGTGGTGCCAACTAATTGTTACAGTAGCACAAAGAGATAACTAACTGGTTTTGGGGCCAGCAGGATGGTTCCAAAAGGCTTGAAGCTTTGAAGCCATTTAAACTAGCACAAGATTTTCTGTTTTGCACGACTTGTCTTGTACTGTCCCTGCAAGCACAAAAGTACAATATATTGATATGCAGCTCTCCTGCGTGTTCGAGAAAAAAAAGCACAAAAGTACAATCAGCATTCTCATCTTCAAGAAATCTTAAATGCGATAAAAAAAACTAGATGAATTTCGAAAATACAATACAACCACAGAGAAATACAAGAACTCAGCTGTCGTCATATTACATGGAACTATGAATAAATCTAAGTATGAAACTCATGTATGAAAGTACTGACTCAAGACATAACATGTGTATATACCCCATAAAAACATGATATTCAACAACTACTATGCATATTAAACATAATCAGCTCCAATTTGTAGATGGTTGAAAATTGTGTAGATAGCTAAATCCATATTCAATCTTGAGATATTCATAGTCATAATGATTTGAGTAATCCTCATAGGCAGTTGCGTACATAAAATTAGTTACTCAGAAAGCACAGCAACAAAAGCTGCTATGGGGCTGAAAAGGTCCAAAAACAGCTTAAATTAATTGCACATAGTTAAATGTGGCACTGCCATAGGACATAAGTACATCAGAAACCAGGCATACAAAATCAGATTTTATAAGAAAAACAAAAGCAAAGGAGAAAGACCAATCCTGAGACTGGTTTTGCAAGTAGCCAACAAGTGGGGCTAGTACATTCTGTAGGCCATCTACCGGGCATCTAGGATCTCAGTATCAGTATTGCCATTATTGTTCTCATGGTAGATGTGTCATGTTGTTAGCCTACCACTAATGCAACATTGGAGGTGCTCAACAAGAAGCAGGCAACAGAAGGGCTGAAGCTTCTTGAAGTTAACACTCTGCTGCAACCAGAATAAATGGAGGAAAAATTGTCATTGGTCCTGACTACTGAGCAAGATTCTATTGACAAGTGAAGCAACATAGGTGAGAGTATTGTCACGAGGGGTTATAACTAGGGCTCTCCGGTTAGCCAACCCACTCAAAACCGCAACAGCAGCCACTCAGGCAGGGCCTCTCCAGCCCATAGAAAACTAGGTTGAACAGCACTACTTGACCTTGGGCCAACGACTAGAGAACCACATGTGCCAGAGGGAGAGAGAGGAGGCTTTAAAATGCCAAGTTCTGTAACACCATAGAACATCCAACAGATTTAACAAAAATTCCCTTTCCTTGTTTCTTCTTCTACAGGCTATCTGAATCCTTTGTCACGGCAATACTCGCTGATGGCAACAGGACATTTTAGCAGTTCATGATATCCAGCACAATGGGACAAGTCACTAACACGTTAGTTATGTTAACTACTTTATGTCAGGCACCATGTCAAACAAGCATAAATCTCAAAAATATCTAGTCTACCATGACCAAGAACGAATACCAAACAAACGAGCGCAAAATTCTACATCAGTTCACACAGAAATTCCCGATCATTTCACCCCCAACAAGCAACAGTTCCCCAATCATCATCGGTCCACACCTGAAAATACTCATACCAGGACATCAGATCCGTTCAAACAAGAACATGATTCAGGGGGCCTTCGGATCGGTTCACGCGAGCAGGCCAGATTCTGAACGGGTCAGCAAGGAGGTAAGCGGTGGCGGCGAAGAGGGAGTCGTCCGCAGCCGAGCCAGCCGACTGGTCAGGGTTTGGGGATGGAGGGGAGGGCGGGGCGGCGGGTTCTCACCTGGAATGGGGCCGGAGAGACGGAGGGGAGGGTAGGCCGCCGGCGCCGCTCGCCCTCTTGTTCGTCGGCGGCGGCGACACGAGCTGGGGATTGGGAATTGGGATTCGGGATGGTGGGGAGGTGGGGAGGTTGGGAATTGGGATTCGGGATGGATAGCGAGCTGTCTGTCTATCTCTGTCCCCTATTGACCTTGAAAGCCATTGACCATGGCGCCCTGACACGTCAGCAACGAGGGGTGGTTGCACGAATGTGTTGAGCCGTTGGATCATTTCCCAAAAAAACAACCGTTGGAATGTTGGATGCTGCTTTTTACACGAAAGAATTGTTTGGGTTTTCCTTAAAGAAAATCAGTTTGGACTGTAATTCTCCCGTTAAAAATTCCGTGATTTCAGTTCAAATTTTATGTTCTTTGTTATGTATATTGCCCAGACTTTCGATATAAGAAATTCCGTTTATAATTTTTCCTCCACCATGGTGATATGGTGTTCGCTATGATTATCGACGATAATTTATTAGCAACCTGAAAGTTTTGACAAGTACGATTTTAAAAAATTAGTACTTGATTCGTTGGACTGTAGGAGTTTAAAGAAAAAGTAGAGGAGAAGTTCAAGGAAAAAATAGAGGTGCAATATTGACATTTTGTGCCAAACTACACACTTGTTCCAAACTAATCAATTGTTTTCATGTGGCTTATATATATAATAACATTTTTAGCAATAACTGACACCAATATAATATATCACCATTTCACTATCTGCTCCTCTTCATGGATGAAATGTCCATGATGTTTAGTATATCTCCAACTGTAGAACGAATCCGAAGTTATGAAGTTAGGAAAATTGAGTTTCATCCATCTTATATATTATTTGGAGCAAATTCACATATTTCACTCTAACAAAATTAAAAATTTAGGACCTGAAATAGCTCCAAATCTAAAATGGAATAGGATTGTGGAAGTCAGGAAAAGGTAATTTCACCATTTCTGTGTGTTTTTTCAAACAAATCCACTTATTCTGCTATTAAAAAAATGAGGTTCCAGGAGTTAAAAGCTTTGTCAAACAAGGCTCTGGAGTCTCAATATAGAACAAATTTAAAACAAATTTAGAAAGGATTAGAGCCTTCTCGCAAAGGCCAATGAGATCACGTTCAAACCACGGTATGATTAGGCCCGTTTGTCGGTTTGATCAAGCCCTAGCCAATCTAACCGGGGACCAAGGCATTTTAACCAGAGATCATCAACTAGTCTAAACGATAACTCTGAGTCTGAGTCAATTTAAGTCAATTTTTTTTCTTAGAACCGGTGTTTATAGAGTCCTAATACATTTCTAAGCCTAAGATATTAAAAAGCTTTGTTTACGAAAGACTCCTCCTATAAATATAAATATAGACGGACAATCCATTATCAAAACCAATCTACTATTCCTACCTCTATCTTCTTACTCTACATCTATCCTTCTTTTGTCCTCTGGCTATTTACCCTCTAATATCATGATTGACGTTAGAGAACGTCCTATCTACCCAGCCAGCTTAACACAAACTGGCGTGAATTCATTTGACAAGGTTCTTTCCGGGTGATTGTTTAGTAGCATCTACCCCCTGTGGCAGCACATCTCTAGTGCCGCTGCAAATTAAACACAAGGTGTTCGGTGCGTCTTAATTAGAAGCACGGGACACGTTTTGCGTCAAGACAGTCCACTGCAAGTTAAGTTGCAACATACATTATTATCCACCTGTTTTCTTGGTGAACGGATCAGATCATTTAGCTACAGCATCGCTACCACAGTAACCTACCGTAGCTGTCATAGTATGGAGTGAATAAATCAGATGAATCTCCTGTGTAGTATTGCTGTAATTGACATGTAAATCTGATAAACAGGACTCAAGGAGCATTTGATTTTATGGAATAAACTTTAGTCTATATCACATTAAATATTTAGATTAAACATTTAACTAATTATAAAAATAATTACAGAATCGAAAAATAATTTACGAGATAAATTTATTAAATCTAATTAATCCATGAATTCATGATCGTCAAATCAATGACTCAATGACGTAATCAAATATTTAATGTAACATCACATCATCAAATTATAATGTAATTACGCTCATTAGATTCATCTAATGAATAATCCACCGATTATTAATAGATTTTATATTACGCTCATTAGATTCATTCATCATGAATCTAATGAATAATCCACCGATTATTAATAGATTTTATAAATAGTCATATTTAATATTTCAAAATAATATAACATTGACATAGTCAGAGAACCAAACAGGGCCTCACATATCAGCCATTTAAAATTAAAGACTCACAGGATCTTCTTTTCAGCGGGCAGTGGATTGCATGAAGTCGCAGTCACACCGCCAACTACGCCTGATCCGAATCACCACGCCTTTCAACGACAATGGACAACGCCTTTCAGTATAGAGTGCTTCCATTCCGACTAACAATGGACAATCAACACGCCTTTCAACGACAACTATAACAGCAGTTCATTTCAAAAAAGAAAGAAAAAGAAAAAAGAAGCAGCAGCAGCTAATAATTTTCCCTTCAGGCATTCTTTAATCAAAATATGAATGACAATGCGGTTCAGATGCATTTCAAATGACACAAAAAATAAGTCTTGACAGGCTAAGGGGAGCTGATTGCGGATCTGCGATATGAGTTCAACACATCGGAGAAGTATAAACATAAAAGAACTAGAAATCCATGTCAGCGCACGAATCATTCCAGCATGCACTTCTCTGGCACAAACCATTTGAGGATGTGCCGCCGACTAACCAGAACTACCAACATGCTTGAAAGTTAGAAACACCCAAAAAAGCATTCACTGTTTTGCAAAATGGTCAGGGGCGCAGATATCAAACATCTTCAGATACTTTCCCTGTTCTTCAGCATGCACGCAGAAATCAGGAGTGCTGAAAACCAGAATCGCAGGATCTCTTCTAGGAATCATCATTTGATTCATCCTGCACGAATAGCACTGAACTTTAGGCACCATGATCTTCCAAAAATAGGTACTAGTAACATACGAGTTTTACCATAACAAGCTGCAAGCTACTTTATTTTGTTATTGCTATATATATATATATGCTTGAGTGCTGTCACTTTGTCAAACTAAACTTAATTCATTGGTTAGATGGTTAAAATTTAACATCAATAACAGAGAGAATATTCATCACTATTATGACATCAAGTAGAAATTCTCCAGAACAAAGTACACTATGATGGAAGAAAGATTCTCTGAAGCATAAGTTCAAACCTTCATGACAGAGCTGGCAGATAAGTCATTGGTTTCAGTTTTCATGTTGTCAGGATCCTCTGTATCAGACTCATAAGCTCCACCACTCCATAATCTACTGCGCTGAGGTGGTCTCTTGTCCATGTCCTCCTCTTCCTACCAGAGCACATTCTCAAATTTGCACAACAAAGCAAGAAAACGAAATAACAAACTATAAATTAACAATGCCAAGAGAGTAACCTGCTCTGGAGCTTCAGGATCTGATGGTCTGTCATGGAACTGAGTGCTAGGAACATGCTCTATCTTTGAGAGATGATCCAATATCATGCTCCTGCAGATCAGTCAAATGACAAAATAGGTTAACTTCTAAAGAAAGGAAATGAACACAACAAGCTGCGGGAAAATGGACCCTAGCCACAAAGTGCAAGGAGCAATGAATGTGATTTTCACATGATCTACATTTGAAAATTACAGAATATGGGAACGCACTTAAAAAAATACAAATTCATACAGGGGAAAAAAATGAAAACATTCTTTGAAGGTGTGAAGTTTCAGAGACATTCCAACATTTTATAGCAATGGTGATATGCTGAACAGTATAGATAGTGAATATGGACACACCATTATAATGACATGCTGAGAAAACTACTAAAAAACATTGCTCGAGGCACCCTACATAGAAGCTGACAGACTAACTTATGGGAGAAAAAAAAAGGATGATTCAGCATATTGATAGAAATAGTCCACTTACTTTATGTTCTCCAGGTCTTTAGTCGAATTCAGGTTCTCCACACTTCTGGGTTGAATATGGAGATTATAATCAGGACCAAAGTACTCATAGTAGTCATTATAAGGTAACTTGTTATCAGGTTCAACTCCAACAGCAACTGCAGTCTGCATTGCAACAACCATATTCCATCAGAACTGTTAAGCATGAAACCAACAACTTCAATCAGTTGTACATGAAATATAAGAGATAAAAGTAAGACCTCATAGCACCAGCAGCGAGCAACATTTCTGATGGTGTAACCCCCACCTCCCAAAACCATCATAGGAATATTGAATGACCTAAGGTAACGGAGGCAGTCTGCATGACCTTTCACAGACAGGTTGAAGCAACCTAACCTGTCTCCAGCCAGAGAGTCGGCTCCACACTGGAGAACAACTACATCTGGCTGATAGACCTCCATTACCTTTTTAATGATGCATTGGAATAGATCACGAAAGGTATCATCATCAATACCATCACTCAGGGGCACATTTAAAGCATAATGTTTTCCTTCGCCTGCTCCAACATCAGTGATATGACCAGTACCAGGGAAAAAGTCCCCATACTTGTGAAAAGAACAAGTCATGACTCGATTGGTAGTGAAGAAAGCTTCCTCCACACCATCTCCATGGTGGACATCAATGTCTACATATAGCACACGCTACAACAAAAGAAGAATGATAACTATCAGCAAAATTAGGTAATCATAGGACTGTAGTAGCAGCAATATTCAATAGCATCACAGAAGTACAGTTGTGGTCTAGAAAGCCAAGATCAAATGCTTGATGTATTCTTGATAAAAAATGCTTGATGAATTCCACAATCTACACACTACATCTTGATGAAACATGGATGACGATGCTTAATAAGTTTGGAACACATGCCTTCCGAATTTTATTAAGCCTGTGGATTAAAAAAATCTAAAAGGTGTTCAGGACTTCTTATATTGGAAAGTACTGTATCTAAAACAGTTTTCCAGGAGTGGTAATAAATTAATACTATATGAATCGCAAGTGAAAGGTACTCAAATAGGTTATGATATTTCACCAGCAACATTTATTATAAATAGATATGCATAATTACATTAAAGCCAGTCATATGAGCAGCAAACTGGATGAAGTATCTATGAAAGTAATACTGGACTGAGTTACTGATAAATGGTCAGCAAACAGTCAACAGATGGTTCCAAAAAGTCCAGATCATAAAGATTAATGCTGCCATGCATATACAAAGGAAGACGTTGTCTAGCAGTAAAGTGACCAACACAACTATATAACCACCAATACCACATATTATTAAATAATACGTGCATATAAAAATCCACTTAACTAAGTGGATTAATCTAAACACACTAAAGATATACATGTTAGTTCACATCACAGAAAAAACTTGCTAACAAATGGATTGTTGGATCATTAGAGATGTATCCCAGTAAGACTGGCCATATTCACCATTTCACATCACATCCATGTCACCCTCTTTTCAGTTAAAACTAATGCCAATACCAAATCACCAAATCAGATCAACAACTTACTGATAGAAAAGGTAACCATACGAACAGTAATATCACACACTCAATAAATATACACACTTGTTAAAATTAACTGCAAAATCACTAGGAATGTGAATGCAGAGCTGATAGAACAAAGAAAGATGAGATCTACTTTATATGGTCACACAGTTTTCTGGGTGTTGGTAAGGCCTCTAAAATGCTGCCTTGACCTGATATGTGTTCTAACATATTTAGTACATCCCACCGGAATTATAATATTCTGAAAGCATTTTTCTAGACAACTCAACCAACTGTATTTTAATGTGACCAATCTAACTATCTAAGCATTCAAAAATCCAATGTTGGACAAAGTTAAAATAGTTTAACCATGCCCATAACGTCGCTAGTAACATAAGCAACCTTGCTCATAAAAACTCAGCAAAATCCCCAAAATGCACCATTTGATTCAAACCTCCTCCAATATCTATAGCCCCAACTACAAACATAGAAATCATTCATATATCTAAATCCGATAAAAACAACAATTAACACAGAAAGCAAATATGGAATCCTGTTGCACAGATTAAACAAATACACGAGCATGAACGTGTGCGCGCACTCACAGAAAGAGATGCCCTTTAAATTGCTACAATCACTTAATCAGGAATCCAACCCATAATAATTTCTCCTTGTTGCGTTGGAAGTCAAACCACCAAATCCCTCGAGACACAAACCCAATGCACTCAAATATTCGCATCCATCAACAAAACCACTCCAATTCGCATCTAAATCTAGACAACGACCTCCAAATCTTAATGCCCCTCTCCTCCACCGATCACATGACAGTTACATAGCACAACCAAGGCAAGCATTCCAACCAAGGAGAGAAGCGTCATAGTAAATGGGGGTGGGCAGAAACGATAGGCATACCCTGTGGAACTTGAGGAGCTCGAGGATGGCGAGGACGATGTCGTTGACGTAGCAGAAGCCGGAGGCCTCGCCCTTCTTGGCGTGGTGGAGCCCCCGCCCAGTTGACGGTGATGTCGGCGTCGCCGCGGTTGAGCTTGACGGCGGCGCCGATGCTTCCCCCCGCGGAGGCCTGGCAGAAGGGGAAGAGGCCGTCGAAGACCGGGCAGTCCTCGCCGACGTTGAAGCGCTTGACGGCGCGGGCGTCAAGCAGGGCGGGGTTCCCGGTGGCGGAGGCGAGGAAGGCGACGTAGTCGTCGGAGTGGAAGCGGCGGATGTCGGCCTCTGAGGCCGGGTAGGGGCGGGAGAGCTCGAGGAGGCGATGGAGGCCGTAGTGGACCACCAGCGAGTGCGCCATGCGGATGCGGTGGGGCTTCATCGGGTGCCCCTGCCCGTAGTAGTAGTCGCCGATCGACGGCTCGTAGAAGTAGCTCACCCTCCGTCGCCGCCCGTCCTCCCCTCCCGCCGGCGACGCCAGCGACGCCCCCTCGCCGGACGCCGCCATTTCGGATGATTTTTTTTCTTTTCTTTTTCCCCCTTGTGGGAAGGATGAGTTGCTCTCTCTGTCTTCTTTCCTCCCTTTGTGGTTTGCGGGGTTTATAGGCAAGCGAGGAGACGGGAGGGACTAAGGGATTCCGTTTTTTCTTTTTCTTTTTCTTTTTCTCCTTACATATTTTACAAAATTTCTAGGTTCACGGGGTTACTAAATTTGCATGTTCTTCTAGCTTTTTTTTTTAATTTCCTCGTTTCAAAAATGTAAAGATTTTTAAGTTTCAAGCATATTTTTCATCATGAAATGATTTCCAAAGCCAATTGAATATTGAAAAGAGAATCTAAGCAATTCGAAAAATGACAAATGAAGTGACTAAAATAGAACTTTTTATCTAATCTTAATTTGTTAAATAACCTAGAAATACTTATAATTTTTTTCTAGGAAATACTTATATTTTGAAACGAATGAGATAGATGATAGAATTTTTACGATGATGAACAGTTATAGTGAATGGTGCATTAACAATTTTGGGTTGAACTATCATAGTTTTAGAACTCATCATAACCGATGATTAAGAGGACCAAAATTGTGTTTTCTTATTTTTTTATAAAATGATGAAGAAACTCTCTTTGTATGTAGAAGTAACAATATGTTTCTCTTACGAAGGAAGCAAAGCTGCTTTAAACAGGTACGATTTAATGCAAACGTCACTTGTGTTGATGGTTATAATATACTCGTTTGACTTTTAATAATATAATATGTGATGTTATCGTTGGTAGAGCATGACCAACATATCCTCGAGCGATGTGTTTTTTCACATGTTAGTGTTTGCTATAGCAGTTTTTTGGAGGCTACATATTCTGATGCTATATAGGAAAGAAAGTTTGTAGTTCTAGATTTAATGAAATAGGGACCCAAACAAATATTGTCGGAAGCGAAGAGAGAATTTGGCCATTAGGCCCCATTATAGAAAGTAAAATAGAATCACTATAAATAAGCAATGAATGCACATGTATCAATAGAGATATGTTAGAAAATAGCTTGAAGAAATTATCACCTACTTTGCTTGACATGTTGGAAATAAACATAAATGTTCCTTATTGCATACTATGTATGCACATAGTTGTCTGGTGAAGGAAACACATGAAGTTATAAACCGTTAAAATAGTATAATACTACTATTTCCTTAAACAGATGGCTTCCATCATTAATGTATGAAAAAAATTAAAAATTAATATTTAGTCCGTGAAAAATGATATTTATAGATTTGTTGCTTTCACATAGTTAGAACTTACATATATGCATAAACTTTCTAGGATCTTATACTAATATGTATTATTGTCCTACATATAACATTTTTTTACAAGTACTACTTCATGTACTAGTAGATAATGCATTAATAATTATTGCTTGAACTATGGTATCACTATTGAAGAAACCATTTTTGGTTGAAGTGTCAAAATCCACAATAGTCTCGGTTTAAATAGATATTGTCAGAGGTTTGTTAGAGCGCTTAGCATCTTTAGTCCTGGTTGGTGTTACCAACCGGTACTAAAGATGCTATTTTTTGTCCCGGTTGGTGTTACTAACCGGGACTAAAGATGTCTAGCGCTCTGACAGGATCTGACAACCTTTGACACCATCTTTAGTTCTGGTTGATAACACCAACCGGGACTAAAGATGCTATTTTTTGGTTGGTGTTACCAACCGGGACTAAAGATAATTTTGATCTTTAGTGTCGGTTGATAACACCATAATGTGTTTATTTTTTTAACTGAATCTAATAAAAATATACAATTTTTGCTACATGATTCAAATGGTATAAAATTAATTTGAGAGGATTTGTAATTTTAAAGAGTGTGATGTTATATGGAGGTGGGTGATTGAAGATAGAAGGAAGCTTTAATTTATTAAATTACATTGTAATTACATATCATCATATTGTTATTAACTAATGATTCTCAATATATAAAATCTTTTGTAAAATTATTTTGATGATAATATACAAATCGAGGGATGTACAATATTGATAAGAACATTCAAACCCTGGCCGTCATGTCTAGTTTATGCGTGTGTAACAAGTTTTACGCGCATTGTTCCCGTTTCGTCCTCTAACTCGGAATCGGTTTTTAAAACGGCCATAACTTTCACATATAGACTCCGATCGAGACGTTTCATATATGAAAATCGATCAGAAAAAAATTTCGGATGCGTTCATTCGCGCTTTGCTGCGTTCGGCGATTTTATTTTCCCCAAAACACGTCGAAGGTTGCCTTTTCGAGCCCGAAAGTTTTTTCGATTCGAGCGTGTCTTCGAATTTTCCACAGCCACGTCTTTTGCTTGTTTACGCTCAAATTTTCTGTGGTTACCTCTCGTGTGCTCCTAAGTCCAAAAAAATATAAAAAAATAAAACAAAAAAGTCGAATTTTTCCAAAAAAACAACAACTTCAGATGAATATGAAAAATATAGAGGGGCAAAAAAGGAACACTATCTAGAAGAGCACATTAATATCTAGGATTATCTATGTTTGATTAAATTTTAATATTATTATTTTAAGCCTATATTTAATGAATTTAATTTGGCCCTATTTACAAATTATTTAATTGTTAACCCTAGCCGGGACCAAATAAATTTGGAAAATAGCGGGAAATTATCTTTAGTCCCGGTTGTGCCACCGACGGGACTAAAGATGAATTGAAAATAGCGGAAAATTATCTTTAGTCCCGTTGGTGACACCAATCGAGACTAAAAATTCAGACTATATATATCCGCAGCACGCATCGTCTTCTCCACCGATCCAACACTTAGCACATTTTTTTAGATCTCTCTCCCTCTCTCCCTCTCCCCTCAGCTCTCTCCCTCTCCCTCTCTCTCTCCCTCTCCCTCTTCCTCTTCCCTTGGCAAGCAAGGAGAGGAGATGGCGACGACGGGGGAGGAGGTGGCGGCGGCAGCGGGGCGCCATCTCCTCACCAGCGGCGAGCGGGACAAAGGCGGCAGCGGCGAGCGGCGAGCGGGAGCCGGCGGTAGCGGCGATTTTATGCCGGCGGCAGCGGCGAGCGGGAGCCGGCGGCAACGGCGAGCGGGAGCCGGCGGCAACAGTGAGCGGAAAATTGATGTTGTTGTTGTATTTTGTTGTATATATAGTGTGGACGATTTAGTTGTATATATGTGTGAACAAATTTGTGAACAATTTGTTGTATATATGTGTGAATTTTGTTGTTGCATTTTGTTGTATTCGATCGTTGAAAAAACTAATTTTGATGTTGTTTGCATATATATGTATGTTATGTGTTTATATATATATATGTGTGTGTTATATATTTACACACATATATATATATATTCATATTTGCATATATATGTATAAACATATATATGTGTGTATAAACAAACAAGAACAAGCTAACAATGGGAGCAAATTAAAAAAATTAAAAAACTTTAGTCTCGGTTGGAGCCACCAACGGGACTAAAGATGACGGGAGCCACCACGTGGCGCCGCCATCTTTAGTCCCGGTTGGTGGCTCCAACCGGACTAAAGATATCCGGATTCGTAGTCCCGGTTTGACAACCGGGACTACAGGAGGTTATCAACCGGGACAAATGTGATATTCTCCAGCAGTGTATCTACAATGTATGATTCAACAAGAAACTTAAAATACAAGAGGAGAAAATTGTAGTTTTATAAAAATATTTGGAAAATATTGAAGATATTCTAATTTTAATGCACAAACGATTCTCCCGCAAAGGAAACATAGCTTACAAATGATATGACCTGTGGCAGGTCTAGGAAAAATATTAAGGGGGCTAAACTATCACATTCAAATGCTTGTTGTTAATGCGGATTCTTAAGATTTTGTCTTCAATTGACTCATACAACTCTTGGTATATATGTGATCAACAACACTACATAAACATCCAAATCAAGCCATACATACAAATAATTTACTATTAATTAGAACAATACACTAATCAATGAAGATAGAGTGGACAAGAGATTTTACATTAATCTACGCAGAACTACGAACATGTGAGCACGAAAATCATACTAATCGGATTTAAACGAGAAAGTTATGTATAAAATAAGTTCTAGGGGCTGGTTGACAAAGAAAACAGAGTTTAGATAGTTTAAAATGCAGAAAAAGGATCTATACGTAATTATGTAGACAAATCAGAGGTGTAGCATGTAAAACAACAAAGGTGGACTGTGAGAGTATTTATTGAGGAGTTGAGGAGTTATCTGGTAAGAGTTAGGGACCAAAACATAAATATTTTTGAACTACTACGGACTGAGGGTTAAATACAAAATAGACCATGGTTTCTTAAACAAAAATAGCGAAGGGGTTCGTGGCTTCTAATCTTAACCGTTGATCTTCGATCGAACTGTCCACAAGTCGTCTTCTACCTCTTGTTGCTCTACTTTTTCCTTCTCTTTTTTTCTCCAAGAGCAAAAATTTCTGGGAGGCTAAGGGGGTTCTCCGGCAGTAGGGGGGCTAGAGTCTCCTAGCCCCCCTACTAGATCCGCCACTGGATATGACATAAATATAAGCATTAGTCGGACCTATATTCTCTTTGACTTTTAATATCTTGTACAATATATGCTGTACCAGTTGGTGGAGATGTCAATATAGTCCAAAGTGATTTGTCTCATCTCATGTTAGTGTTCGCGTAGCTTCTTAGAGCCTATGCATATAAATTGTTTTGATGCTATCTAGAGAAAAAATGTTGCAGCTCTAGGGATAATGAAATAGGGGAGGTGAAGAGAATTTGGTTGATAGTTACTATTATAAAGAGTAAAATAGAACCACTATAAATAGGTGATGCATGAATAAGCATCAATAGAAAGTAAAAGTTAACTAGAAATTCTCACATGTTGTTTGACATGTTGGGAAGTAAACAAAAGATGTTAATTATGGTATATGATCATTTTTTCTGGAGGAAACATGAAGTTATGAACTATCAAAAGAGTTGATAGTGTAATACACCTTGTGTTCTTAAAATAGAGAGAGAGTACCCATCATTAATAGATGCAAAATAGAAATGTGATCAAATATATAGATACCTATGTCGAACAAGTAGACTAGGCAAGTGTCACATGGAAACATGGGACATATACACAGAAGAGAAAATTCAGATAAAATAAGAATAACATCACTCTCACATATAGTCAATATTCATATGCTCTCACAGGTACTGTAATATGCAGCATTGCTAAATGATTTAACAACAATCATATTTTTCAAAACTGAAATGTTTGGCACACATAAACCAATGCAGAAAATTATCAAAAGATAAATTTGTAGCTAGCAAGCTAGACCCTTAACGAACAAAGATCTTAAGACCAAATTCTTATTCTTCATCAAATTGCGAATACATATACCTTCTAGCAAGAACTTATTGAAGGCAAGGAGTAGCTCTAGATACCCATCAAAAAGGATCTTCACACGGCCAACGCACAGTGTAGATGCTAATCCTGCATACCAAGAAAATAAAAAGATATATTCACCTAGTTTTCCCTAAACAAGTCATAACAACATGATAATTTCTCACTATTCTAATTAGTCATGATTTTCCAAGAAGTCGCCATGTGTTCATGCTTATAATTGATCTACCCGAGAGAAACCTTTAATGATGCTGACGAACTGATAGAAGTTTTTTTTTTATCGATTTTCATATATGAAACGTCTCGATTGGAGTTCGTATACGAAAGTCATGACCGTTTTAAAAACCGACTCCGAGTTAGAGGACAAAACGGGAACAATACGCACAAAAATTTGTTACACACGCACAAACTGCAGTGGGAGCCGCTCTGTGTTAATTTCATCTAAATAAACTCTATGTTTTAAGTTTATAACCCTTATAAGAAGTTATGAACTTGTATATATTTGTACATAACCTTAACATTAACTCAATATCACAACATATGAAGTTATATTGCTACTTGTGTTGTGAAAATTTTTTTTTCTATTTAATTATATCCCATATCCAAGAATTAGATGGAGAATTCAATAGGTTTATAGATAATTAAAACCTTACATCTCTAAATTAGTTTAAAAAATACATGGGCACTATCCCGTGCAGTCCACTTAAGCGACCGCACAGAAAAATGGATTATCCCGTGTGATCCACTTAAGCCACTGCACGGGATAATCCATTTTCCCGTGCGGTCACTTAAGTGGACCGCACGGGATCATCTTTGGCTTTTTCAGGCGCGACCACTTATGACTCGTCTGGAACCTATCGGATGCCTCGTCCATAAAAACCGTTTCTCGAGTAGTGCTGCTAACTGGTTCATCCGTGGCACTGGGCACCCCTGTTGCTTGTCTCGTCCCACACATGAGACTGGTTCATGCCATGCCGGAAAGGAAGAAGATAAGAGTGCAGATGCATGAGAGGGGCAGTGAGGTCATCTTATTCTTGTTTGCCGAGTTGTTAGTTGAAAATAGTAAAATAGAAATAACTTGATGGGTCACGATGGTGTAAATAATCAAAGTTATTGGGGAAGATAGTATTTGAGAATGCGTCATCGAAGAGAATGACAAATAATCCAAAATCCCGCAAATAGATCTATGCTCAGCACGCTAAAGTTTGCCTCTAATAGCAACTGTAAATATCTAAATCCTACGCTCCAGATTAAGTTAGCTCCCATATTGAACTAAATTCACAGAAATCCTCTTACTTGCATAATCAAGTGACGAACCTGAAATGGAGTATAACATCAGAACATGCCAGAAAGCAACGAAACACCAACACACACTAACATCCAGATACTTGTTCTTTTTTGCAAACAAGAAAATTTATAAAATGCTAAAACCATACTGGTCGAGGTAACCTGCCCGGGGCTTTGTGAAAATATAGCATCAACGGTTATTTTCCTAGTTGTGTGTGGGATATACATATTTGGTTGCGTCAATGGCCGCGGCGGTCCAGGTGCTGTGGACGGTGCCGGCGTAGGCGTGGTGGTGGTTGGGGTAGGTGCAGCCGGCGGCCGTACCGGTGCGTGCTGCACTCCTTCACGGCGAGGTCGCCCAGCACCCTCCTCACCACCAGCACCTCCAACACCAGCTCGCATCTCCCGCCGCCCCCCCACCAAGCACGCCCTTCTTCTCCGGCCACTCCTCGTCCCAGATCATCGCGCTGCTCGTATAGTTCCCCTCGTACCTGCAAGTCAAGTCACATGATACTTAAATGGGCTTGTTCAGGTACACCTTAATTTGAATCTGAAATAGATTCGGAGTTATAGAGCTAGAAAAGGTGCCTCCAGTTTTTCGGTGTATTTTTCAAAATAGATCTACCTGCTTCGCTTTCGAAAAATTCCAGCCGCACCGAACAAGAATTTACAGGCTACAACTCCACTGTACCGTTAATTATGTGTTTCCATCTCATTAACCTTCCTACTTTTGATTTTGTAACTGTTGATATATGCATTTAATTAGCTACATCCATTATATATACGAGAAATTAATAGAACTGTAATTTGGATTTACAGTTAGAAATCGAAAATGCTTCCCGTCAACGCTCGATCCGTGCCTAAAAGATCGGGTGCCCTCTGGCTCCTTTCTCTGCATGATGCTCTCTTGTTCTTATTTTATTTTATCCTGAGTATTACTCCTTCATATGCATTTAGGTAATGAACTCATCATTAAATGATTTTTTTTTCTAAACCATTTATCCGATCTACAACCCGTTCATTAAATTCGTTATAATTAAATCTTTATAAAAAGTTTCGGATCTACAATCCGATTATATTATTAAATTCGTTGCAGGTAAATCTTTAAAATAGTTTTTCTAAACTGTCTTTTCGATCTATCATATTGTCATCTGATTGTATCATTAAATTTGTTGTAATTAAATTTTTATAACAAAACCACACATGGTTATGTTTTTATAAATTTTTAATGTTGCACATGGTATTCTTGAATGTTTCCTTAAGTATTTTATAATGTTTTAATAGTGACAACTTAATGTTCAATAGATATATAAAAACGCTTCAACAACACTAAGTATTTTCTTTCATATGTTTTTTCACTTAATGTTTCATATAAGTGATTGTTGATGTTATAGTTAGCAGTTTTAAATATTACATTTTTCTGAAACATTTTATACCAAATACACTGAACTGAAAATAGTTACATCCACATATCTTCTCTCAAAAATGTTATTTATGTAATGGTCAATCATCTAATTTTTTTTAAAATAATGGATAAAAATCTAACCTCTAGATCCATAAAGCCGATCGATCGATCAATGTAAGTTTGAGTAGCGGTGGCTGTATCTAGTATATATGTACTTACGACCAGATGCAGGAGACCCTGGGGGTCAAGAGGTTGTAACCGGGGCGGTCGATGGCGGTCTCGTAGGTGACGTTCGCCATTCGCCCTCAGCTCAAAATCGTCGGGCCACTCGTCGCAGTCGAACTCCATCTTCCTCTCCATCCGGTTCACCATCCGCACCAGGTATGTGTCCAGGTGCTGCCCCGCCGCCACCGGCACCGGAACGACGATCACGGCCGCCACGGCGAAGGCGCGTCAGCGACGGCGTTGATGCTGCCGGAGATCATGGCCGGCGGTGGTGTTCTGCCAACCGCCGTTAGTGGCCATGTTGGTGTGCTCGTGTTGGTGTGTTCATCGATGATGAACTGGTGTGTAGTGTCAAGTATCCGGGTGTTATTAACTACAGTAATTAACTAGCTTAATCAGGTAAAAGAGAGCTGATAACAGCTAACAACTGAACAGAACGGACGAATATTATTAATGCGTTTTAGCGTTTACGTGCTTAATTACTGATTGATGTAGCTCAGAAGTACCATCGTGTCAACCCTACAAAACAAACGTCAGTTTGAGCACGAGCTTTCAGTCCAGCATACTACATCCATTCGTTCATCGAGGAGTTCCCTGCACGCTGACAAGTGGCAACTACCGTTGATATTAGTAATCAATCTTGAAGAAAGTCAATTCGTTAATCTCAGAAATTTAATCTAGCCCATGACCATCATAATACACATATACCTCATGGCAAGAACTTTTGAAAAATGACATGTTTATCTTAGTGTTATGGTCACACCGCCAGGCAAAGTATCTTTTAACATACAGTCTCACAATATTAAAAAAACGATCATTCACTGATCAACAAACAGAGCTAATTTTCCGACAATAAATTCCATTCACATGGCGCTTGAAGATGTCAAGAGCATAATAGTTTTACAGTATAGTAGCTTTTTTTTAAGGATCTTTGGGAGAAAATGTTGGTTGGCCGCCTGAGATCTGGAAATGTTTTCGCTATTGAAAGGAAAACGCTTCACTTCGAAAAGTTCCCATTGGTCAAGCAACCCATACAAACAAATTCGTTGATGGCAATGCTTTTCAGGCCTTTTTCTTGGCGTATTGTCCAGTTGGTGATATCGCTCATCATCCACTTCCTGGAATGTAACTGAACTACTTTGACGAATTTGCGACCATCTTTTAACCCTCTTCCCAGTCAATATAATCTTCTTCGTCACCAGATTCTTGGGCTTCAACATTCAAATCTGCCAGTTTATATGTCTCAGCTGTATTCCCTGCATTGGTTCAAACAATTAGACATAATACTTGATAAAAAGACATCTTCAAATGTCTAAAGCACATAATCAAAAGCAGACACATCAAGGATAAGAAATATGTAGCGTATGAACTTCCATTCAAATATTCCAAAAGCATATGTGAAGATGAAAGGCCATATGGATAGGATACCCAAACCCACCCATCCACCACATGCATATACAAAATTGTGTTAACACATCAACATTCTTGCAAGAAATTATGGCAGTCTCACTAAGATGAGTCATGATATGACTATTATCAGCGAATAAGTGAATAGTCAGAAATACTAAGTCAGTTCAATGTTGCATTTTTGATAAACATAGAATTAAGATAAAGGCAACAGATCTCATCCTAGTGCACTCATGCACTCACTCAATACCCTTCAATTTCTATCCAAATGATAAGAACAAAAAGTGGTGTTTTTTCACAAAACAGCCCGCTCCACTCTGGTAAGTTTGCACATAACCCCTCATTCTTTTCTCTTTTCATGTCCAGGTCCAAGCTTCTTCTTCCCAGATCTATCTGCGTTGTCTCCTCCCTCTTCGTTCGGCTTCGATAACGGTTCGAATCCTCTCAGCAAATCCACACTTGACCGAGGCAAACTGAAGCTGTTGTACTCAATTAATAGGAAAGATGCTTCAATCACATCTCAAACCCCCAAAAAATGGGAGATAACGCTGCCAATCACGGGCTTGCTTTTTGCTATATGGAAGACTACAAGTATTAGACGAAGAATGGCACCGTGGTGTCGACAAACATCCATCATCTGATCAGCCTCTCTCGTACGTGCCATATATAGCTAGCTACAATCTAAAAGGCAATGACAGTGCCGCGACAGATTCCACTGTTGTGAGAGAAAGAGGAATTAATTTGATGTAGGATTAGGATTAACTTAATGTTAGGATCAGAAAGAGAAGAGCATGGAGGGAATCAGAAGGAACGAAGAGTGTAGGTTGTACTTGAGCCACCGTCGGCACCGCATGAAGTGGGGCAAAGAGGGAGGAGATTTCACTGTTTCAAAGACAGATTTGGGAAGAAAGAAGGATAGAAGGGAGAAGCCTGAACCTGGACATAATAGACGGAAGAGGAGAGAATAAAACTAGGGGTTATGTGCAAACTTACTAGGGTGATGCAGGCGATTTTGTGAAAAAATACCACTCTTCATTTTTATCCTTTGGATGTAGATTGGAGGGTCTAGATTGAGTGATACATGCGATTTTGTGAAAAAATACCACTCTTCATTTTTATCCTTTGGATGTAGATTGGAGGGTCTAGATGGAGTGAGTGCACAAGATGGCTCTGTGCATAGGATACATTGCCTAAGATCAATTTACTGTTATTACAAAAGCATAAATTCACCTGCAGGTTGCTCTTCTTCCCATTCAACACCCTCATCATCATCCTCTCGTTTGGATTTCATGCCCACCTGCCGTTCAGAATGAGACGCAGAAGCAAATGTATCCCCTTCCTGCTGTATCTTCCTTTTCGCTTCTTCTTCTTCTTCCTGTCTTTTCCTGAGGGCCTCATAATAGGCCTTTACATATTCATCCTACACAATAAAAGAATAACATAGTATCTCCAAACAGAAAATGAATCTTAAAAGTAAAATCAGATTTTATGTTCATTCCCAAACTAACCTGTATACTCTTCTCATCTTCTTTTGAGTCCTGTTTTTTCTCATCCTTAACTTCTGATTTTTCATCTAGATTCGATGAGTTGCTGGTCTCTCCTCTTTGTTCTTTTGTAAGATTCATACCTTGTCTGATCATCCATGGAGGCAAGACTTTCAGCGCATTACCATTTGTACCTGATTCAGCACCTTCATCTTTTACACCGCTGCCAGACAATGCAACTTCAACCTGAAATGACAAATAAGTAAAAAAGCATGATTAGATCAAGGCATGATTGAAAATGTACGAAATGTACCGAGTATCATCTATGC
Organism: Oryza australiensis; assembly: GCA_019925245.2. Taxonomy (NCBI): domain Eukaryota; kingdom Viridiplantae; phylum Streptophyta; class Magnoliopsida; order Poales; family Poaceae; genus Oryza; species Oryza australiensis. Next base: position 203,084 of record JAIFGZ020000597.1, on the reverse strand, counting down.
AAGACAGGAGAGGTTCATGTGTAAGCACATATTAAACATACATGCATTAGTAAGGATTAAGGAATGAACACATCGCATTATTTTACAAAAAAACATAAATATTTTTTCTTAAAGAAAACAACAATCTTTGCTAAAATTCGAGAAGAAACTATGTAAGATTTGATTAGAGTTTTTTGAGTAAATTTCACAAAACTACAGATTAGTGTTTCCGTTGTCACAAAACTACAGGTTGTAGTCTTGCCGTTAGATTGATCCACCATCACCTGACATGTGGGACCCACCTACAGTGTCAGGAAGCTTCAAGATGCCCCGTCGTTGATTGCGAACTCATACAAAATCGAACAATACTAAAAACTACTCGTATAAAAATAATCTTACCTTTGTCTCTCCAAGGTATGGCATTGGTGTACCATACTGCCCTTGTGAGTTCCTAGATGAGTCAGCTGCACTAGGGTCAGCAGTTCCAAAAGCACCAATGTTAGCTCTTTCCCATGATTGTAAACTCCCAAACTCAGGAGCAGGAAGATCCTTCACCCTGTTAAGTTGTATTTGCAATGGCTTCAATTGTTCCTGAACCAAATATAACAAAGATGTAAAGAAAGAATTCTAACACCAAACTCCAGTAGATTAAGACTAAGAAACATAAATTTCCAAATTAGTACGAAAATATTGACAGATCAGTACTCATTATCAGCAGAAAAAAATTCTTCACTAAAAGAAGGGCACATAGTTTCTATCCAAAAGATCACAATACTAAATTTCTCATCCAAAAGAACTGTTTCTCTACCGCATTAAAGTATTTGTTGAATAGACTGAAACAGCAAGAGATATTTATATTGAATTTAAAGCAGATTGTGGACACATCAACAATCATAAGTTGTATAAGCAAACCAATGAAGCAACAGTGTTTAGATGGTACTGTGGAAATATATCGTGCTGTTAACGTTGAAAGTAATGTATATTTAATTTCTGTAGTTTATAGCAAAGCATTAACAACTGTCAAAAACTCACAATGTCAACTGTCCAGAATTGGATGTACATATAAGTGTTACTAACATGGTCATTTATTCATGTCTGATGAGCATCTAGCATACTAATGCATGCAAGTACTTTTCTCGAAGCAAAGCACTTGCAAGGAAGAAACAAATAGAATAATTTCAACAGCACCCAGAATGACCACAAGGAGATAACTTACTCTATTTCCTGTTGTGCAAAAAAAAAAGAAGCATGGAACCATGGCCTAACCAACAGTGTGCTTGCAGATTGTAAATCACAAACATTTTGTCTTATTCCGTACTAGCTGAACCATTCTATATAAGTAAATCACAAACATTTTTGTCTTATTCTGTACTAGTTGAACAATTATATATAAAAGTTGCATTATAAGTTCTTAAAATTGAATGCACACAAGAGATGTTCTTAGCATTGTAAAATAAGAAAATAATTACATCGATCCTTTGCTGCATATCCTTTAATTTCTCACGCCGACGTTTTCTTGCATTATCATCACCATCTCCCATTTCCTCAGAAGCAAGCTTGTCACTCTCTGCAACTAGCTCACCGTTGCAATTTTCACAATGGAAGTACTCGTCGGTGTAGCTTATAAGCTGCAATGCATCGAAGGCTGAATACCTGCATATTATAAGACAAGGAAAGCTAATTAGCTTGATTTTGTGCCTAGCAACAAGCGAACACAAATTTTGCTATAGGACACTGCGACTTCATGGTTCTAGCTTCTAGACACGACAAAAGTCAATCTTTGGGGAAAGACACTCAAAATATGGTTATTTGTTGTTGGACACCACAGTCATTAAAATATTAATTTCCAATTGAATATGAGAGATAAACAGTGTGAAAGGTCAAAAATGCCCTTAGGCCCACTTGCCATATTCTCCTCTTCCTCGTTGTTCCCCTTTGTGCAATACCCCGCTGCCCTCTTCAAGTAGCGTCGGGTAGGGATTGGGCCCGGCGCAAGATGAGCAGTAGGCGAAGCTCCGGTGATGGAGCCACCCTCCCCACAGTGATGACGACGACATTGTCCACAGGCGCTGCATGGCACTGCGACAGATTTTGGGTCGCCGCTCATGAGTCGAGCGCATCTCTGCCACAGCTCCAACCCATACTACTCACCATGCTTAAGCAAAACATGTTTGATTTTCTCGGATACACGCATGTTAGGGGTGGAAATGGGTCAAGGCCTATGGATTCTTTCACAACCCTACCTAGCCCTCAAATATTCTTAGGCTAAAAATGTATAGAAATTGAGCCCATCCCATTTTAGACCCAACCCTTAAATTTTGTAGGCTAAAAAGTTGTGTGCATTACCACCCCTATGCAAGTACAGGCAAATCCAATTAGAGAAAAGCAGAGATGGGTAATGTGCAATCCATGGCACAGCTGAGCAGAACAGACAAATCCCTTGCGCTACCATCTGCACCACCAGTCCACCATGCACGTGTGGCTGCTCGAGGTGATGGCGCCACAGCTCCTCTCATGCGCTGACACCTGCTGCCACTCGCCATGCGCGCGCCTTCTCAGCTACTCACGGCAGATACTCCCTTGCACCACCACACGTTTGCGCCAATGCTTGCCGAAGAGATATGGGACAGGTGGTCCTTGACATGTGTGCCGCTGCTTGCCGAAGAGAGATGGGAGGGTGGTGCCATCACCGGAGCTTCATGTTGGGGAAATGAGGAATTGGAAGAATATGACAAGTGGGTCCAGGGGTGTTTTTGACCTTTCACGACGTTTATCTCTCCTATTCAACCGGAAATTAATATTTTAATGACTGTGGTGTTCAACAGCAAATAATCACATTTTGGGAGTGTCTTCCCCCAAAGATAAACTTTTGCCATGTCCTGGAGCTAAAACCACAAAGTTGCGATGTGCTACAGCAAAATTTGCCAATGAACTAAAAGTGTACCTAGTACCTTTTCTTACAGTTAGGACATATATAGTGTTGGATTGTATTTCTGCTGTCCAATTCATCTTTCAACTTTTTCTTCATCCGATGTATCCGATACCTTACAACATCACAGATCTGTGTTTCAAGAAGATGCATCTTATCAAACACAATTCAAATATGATGACAGAATAAGATGAAAGATAAGAGAATGGATAGGTTTTATAGTTGTAGTCCTCAACAGATGAAAGACCTTCATTGCCTCAAACAATTAAAATAACTCAAATACTTAATGCACACAGAAGAAAAAAAACTGTAGCGTTTTAATCACTTAGAAACATAGTAATATTGTAAATGCCATTAATAACATGCACAAAAAAGCGTGGTAAAGTTATTAATGGATATGCATGAGAAGGTTAACTTGTATGACATGTTATATTGTTATACAAACTAGTTCATAAATTTCCATTCAACAGAAATTTAAGATGCACAATTGATCAAAACCATCCACAAGAATAGTTTTTGTTAGCTTTGGTTTTGTGTCCTTATAAACAAGTAGAAATGAATATAATCCGTGAATCAAGTTGGCCTTGGGTATCTACAGTTATACTGTTTCTTAGAGTACTCTATAGGTGGCCAAACGGGCGGCCCGGCCCGACACGGCACAGGCACGGGTGCGGCACGGCCCGTTAGGCACGGTTGCGTGCCGTGCCGGCCCGGGCACGCTTAAGGCCCACGTGCTGGAAACCGGCCCACGGGCCAAAACCACCGGCGGCGGCAGAGAGGGAGACTATAAAATGAAAAAAAATAACAAACACTAACCCTAGACCCGGACGGACCTGCGGCCTCTCATCTCCCTTCGGCTTCCCAGCGACACCGGCACCGACGCCGCCGCGGCCTCGCACCGGCGCCGCGCGCCGCACCGCCGAGCCGCGCGCGCCCGCCTCCGCTCCGCCTCCGCGCCGCGCCCTCTCCCCTCGCCGCCGAGCTCGCGCCGTGCCGCTCCTCGCCTCCACGCCGCGCCCCCTCTCCCCGTCGCCCCCCGCCGGCCACCGGCCACCGCCGCCTCTGCCTAAACCCTAACCCTAGCCACGCGCCACGCCTTGCCGTGCCGGCCCATGGGCCGTGCCGTGCCCGGGCCGACACGCTACAGGATCTGTGCCGTGCCGTGCCGGCCCACGGGCTCGGCCGGCAGCCCAAGCACGGCACGCCCAATCGTGCCATGCCGTGCCCGTTCCATGAATAGTACACACGTGCCCGTGCCGGCCCACTACGACCCGGCCCATTTGGCCACCTATAGAGTACTCCCTCCATTCCATATTGCAAGGTGTTTAGTTTTGTCCTAAGTCAAACTTCTCTATCTTTGACCAAGTTTATAGAGAAATGCACTAACATCTACAAGATCGTGTTAGTTTCACTACATCCAGCTTAAAATATGCCTTGATAGTGTTTATTTGGTATTATAAATGTTGGAGCATTTTTCTATTAACTTGATCAAAGTTAGAGAAGTTTGACTTAGGAGAAAACTAAAACACCTTACAGGATGGAACGGAGGGAGTATTATGTAAATTATTGGGTTCCTAATGCCGTGGATTCAAATTGTAGCAACTACACCAAAAATTCAAATAAATGAATCTATGACTATGAGAGGATGACATTTATAGGAGTTCCTACAGCCAGATCACACACAAACAAACTGTATTGTCTATGAACCCTGATGATGAAACACTGAGTTTCTAGTACATGCAAGCACTCTGTAAATGTAAAAAATCTAAAGAATATGTATTATCCACAATGTTCACAACACCTTGACTCAGAATAAACGAAGGAACATTAAACAGTGTTCAACCCCCATATATAAAATATGCTAAACCGCACTAACTTTTCAACACTTTGCATGAGTATCTCCTGCAATAACGGTATCCCACTCCCTGGCGTCTACACTAAACTTTTCCTGATTAAAACATTCTAGAAAAGGAAAAAATACCATTTTGCTGGCCCTATATTGTGGAAGGAATTCCTTCAATCTGAATGGTATTTACCTTGAAACATATCTAGATACCACCAGTTTAGGATAACTACCTGTGCATAGTCCAAGCAACAGTACGAGTGGGTATGCATCTTTACTTTCTCTTCTCCCTCCTTGGTAACTGATTGTCCATCGCCAGCAGCTGCAGCTGCAGCACTGTATATTTTTGCTCCTTTTGCTGACTGCAGCAACAAAGCAAAAGAATCAAAATTAGAAAAGAAAATGAACCACAGCAGTAATATTTTTCATTGGGTCGTAAGAGATGTCAATTAAAACATGTACATCCCTGTAAAACGAAAAAGACAATGGAGATATAATGGAACTTCAATAATAACGAAAAACTAACCTCCTTCCGGTGATCTCGTGTCACTAGTTTCTCTTCCTCAAAGAAACGGAGGATACGGCGCAATTGCTTTGAGTGAAGTTTCAATGCCTTAGCCAAATCCTCCTCTCGAACCCATTGTCGTCTGGTGGTGGAAAATATTAGCTTTTGCATAATTTCAGAGCCACAAACCATCTTATACCAAGAAAGTGACATTTGAATAAAAGGAATCAGTCAGACAGTGTCAATGTGTATGAAAAGGAAGGCACAAATAAGTGGATGAACAACTTGAGGACTAATAAATAAAATTAACAATCCATCAAACATGATGTAGCTGAAGTGCTGAGGTCCACAGATTTGTCGGGCAGAATTTGCCCAGACCTAGATATACGAATTTGCGAACAGAATTTTTTCCCCCAGAATCTTCGGAAGCAGACTCCATCACCTGGTGAGCGCGTCGAGGACGACAACGGCCATCCCCCGGTTGTCCCCGCGGGAGGTCTTGGGCTGGTTGTCGCCCTTCATCGAGATGTCATCGTAGAAGGCGCGCGCCGCCAGCCTCACCAGCCTGCATCATCATCATCGGGCACGATCGGCCGAGATCAGCGACGAAGGCAGGGGAGGGTGGGGACACATCGCATCACTCCACTAGGGTTAGAGCTTCGAGGGACGTTGCGAAATGGGGAACTCACCGGTTGAATGACTCCATGGAGCCCATCGCTGCGGAGGAGGAGGCCTGGGGAGGTCAGCGCGTGGGGACGGAGAGGCCCCTCCCCGCCGGATCGGGATGGAGCTCGCTTCGCTTCGCCCTGGCCGCCGGTCGCCGCCGCCGCCGCCGCCGGTTGGATCGGAGGGGGAGGAAAGGGGAGGGTGAAAATGGATTATTATTCAGCCGTTCCGTTCGGGCAGATTTTTGGCTTCGTGTCGGCAGGCACCGTCAATCGGTTGGGCTTTGGACTGCTCTTGTCTATGGGCTCCTTCGGGTGCTGTCAGAGATAAAAATAAAATGTTGATTTTGATTCAGATACCGTTTTCGCAAATTTTGATTGACTCAGAGTATCTCCGAGAGACTTTTTATATTATTTTAAATGCTACAAATAAAAATTTTAGTGAAAAACTATCCTCCAACAGCTTTTTAAATAGTTAATTTTCTATTCTGGATTTTTCGCTAGAAAAAATAGAAGACAAGAATAACTCTATAGAATGCGCATAAGATATAGAAAAACTGTTGGAGAATGAAAAGTTATAGAAAGCGATTTTTACGTAAATGAGTCTCTAAATGATGATTTAGATAGTGAAATTTAGAAAGGTTTTTAAAGATGCTCTTAAACCGACTTGTAAAGCGCTGTTGGGCTGAGCTTATCCACATACTTGAAACGATATCATTAACATATGATTATAACAAACTAAAACAATAGATTTATTTCTTCGTATAAAAAAATTTTATGAAACAAACTATTTAACCGCTAAAGAGTGTTTATAAAAAACGACAAAGTAGCCTAGCCAAAAACTTCTTAGGGCAATCTCAACCAGAAACTATCAAGTAGTTTACATATTTGTCATGACATTATGTATAGAAAATATATAATCTAATGGGTGATCTCTGTAAGATCGAATAACCAATACAAAGCCAACCAGAGAGGGAGTGAATGGTTGATGTAACCAAAAATAAACTTAGCGGAAATAAAAGTTACCCTCTGAAAGGTGTGCCACCAGTCTGACCGCTATATGTTGCCGGTCTGACCGCCTGTGGTAGATCGGTCTGACCGCCCGTATAGCCGATCGCCAAGACTTAGCCGATTCTCCTTAAGCAGCCGATCGTCATGCTGAGTCGATGAAGGCCGGTCTGACCGCAATGATCCTTACGGTCTGACCGATCGAAGTCTGCGGGTCTAACCGCCGATTAGACCGCCGTACCCGAGAAAACACAAATCGAAGATCTCTCCAAGTAGATTAAAACTTTATTGAATCTCTCTATGTTTACAAAGTGCAATTCACAGCACTCCTCGAGCAAAACTCGAAACCCTAAATTTATATTAACTCTAAACTCTCTAAAACTCGATACAAAGAGGTCATGCCTCCCCTCACTATTTATATACAAGAGACGCAGCCAAAAGCCACAAATCCAACTCATATAGAAAGTCCTAATCCCCTATGAAACATTCCCATACAAGTATAAACTTGACATAAATCAACCATCGCAATCTTGGTCTTTCCAATCTTGAAACATCGTATTCCATACGCACACAATATCTCCATCATATGCCATATGGAAACTTTACCAATCATGTGCATCAATCTCTACCATTCAGCATTCTGCATGATCTCTATCTTGGACGTCACCTTATCTCCAAGTTGACTCCAACTCGATCACCGGGCACACTTTCTCGAGGCGTAAAGATTATCTGTACATAATTAAACAAAGAAACCATATCCGAGCACAAGCTATCTACAACTTGACTCATTGTCAGCATAAACAACCATACATGCGCATAGAAACACGAATATTCCATAAACAAATAAGGAAACAACCCGAAACCAAAACCAAATCGGCTTGCAGTCGGACTGTGTCGGCAGGTTTGACTGGCGGTGCTTGCCGTCGACCACCGAGGTCACCTTCGGTCGAGCCAAGCGGCCTAGCCAGTCGGCCAGTGCACGTATATTGTTCACCGTCCGAAAAACCAAATATGTCTCGAACCACTTTGCTAATAATCTCCAAATAACAAAACCAACAATCCAATAATCACATATATCAATTGTTTATCACCAATGAAGAATCAAACACACTTTGATTTTACAATCTCTTTGTTAAAAAACCGGCCTCGATAGCACATCGAGAACCAAACATGGCAGAAACGTCACAGGAAATCCAAATAAGATGACGACACCGAGGCACGATATTTGTTAACGAGGTTCAGTCGAAGCCTACATCCCCCGGGGCACTGATTACGGGCGCTCCTCCCCGATCCAGCATATTACAGTGTATCCGGGTATCCACGACCCTCCATTGGCTATGCCGCCGACTAGTCGTACCCACGCCTATGCTATTGTCGTCTTTTTCGGTTACAACCGATGTGTCTCTCTATTTATGAGAGAACCTAGGATAGAATTCGACTCTTCCTCTATTCCTAACATCTAGTACAACTCAAGTCCTAAACTGTAACCGACTTTGTACACATATTCGACACAAACTCTGACAAACTCCACCTTGACGAATATCTCACTCCAACCTGAATTTGTTACTTGCTCGAACCTCCGTGTATATGGACTTGAGTTGGTTCTTCCGTCGCTCACGCCGAGCTGCCCGACGAACCTACACCAAGCTCACCACTTGAGACTTGCTCAGCAATACCAGCATACCCATCTTCCATGACGTCACCTGCAGCAACATTTCCTTGTAGCTTGTACAAACATGAGCTCGTCCTCTCATCAGTCATAACAGTCTTGTCGTCCTTCATGATGTTTATGGTCTTCCCATCAAGATCACCTTGATACAACCATCCTACTTCATGTAGGCTCCCAAGCGAAATTAGACTCCTCCTTAGCCCTGGCACGTGTCTCACATCTCAAAGTAGCATCTCGTTTCCATCATACATCTTGAAGTTGACATCATCCACTCCAACAACATGATACCTCGTGTCATTGCCCAAGTGAACAACACCAAACTTACCAGATTTGTATGAAAAGAACCACTCCTGCTTTGATGTCATATGATAGGAACTACCCAAGTCCAATAGCCACTCTTCACTAGACTTCCTGTTAGACACAATGAGAAGCTCATGACTGCTGCTATCTGAGTCATCACTATGAACTGCTAAACATACACTTGCACTTCTCTTTTTCTTTAGCAACGGACAATCCCGCTTAATATGCCCAACGTCATCACACTTAAAGCAACATATGACCCTCTTCTTTTTGCTCTTCGATGACCCCGTCTCATTATCATACTTTACCCTGACCAGCAAACCTTCACCATGAGAAGCCTCGGTTGCATCGTTTTTCTTTGATCGTCTCAAATCTCGTGCAAGCAATGCCGAAATTACCTCCTCAGTCTTGATGGTATCCTTGCCATACTTCAGAGAGTTACCCCATGTTCATAAGACAACGACAAAAAGCTCAAAAGAATCATGACCTTGTTTTCATCCTCTAGTTTCACATCTAACTTGCTTAGATCTGTGACCAACTGATTGAAGATGTCCACGTTCCCTCTAAGGTCTGACTCCTCTTGCATCTACAAACCATACAACTGTTGTTTCAGATACAACTTACTTGTCAGCAACTTGGGCATATAATGAGTTGTCAACTTGTCCCAAATTATCTTCGGTGAATCTTCCTCCATGACATGGTACATGACCGAATCTGAGAGACACAATCGGATCATCGCAGCTGCCTGTGCCTTGATTTTCTCCCACTTGTCATCGTCCATCTTTTCCGGTTTCATCCCACCAAAAGCCTTGGATATCCCCTGTGGAGTCAACAAATCCTTCACCCTTGTTTGCCAGAGAACGAAATTTCCGGTGTCATCAAACTTCACCACCTCAAATTTTGGAAGCCATCGTTGCCGTCATCGACGATAATCAACACAACAGACTGTCGCCTCGGTCAAATTGATCTGCCACACACCTCGCCTGACCTTGCACGTTGCTTCTGATGCACTAGACGATGCCCCTGAATCAATCCTTGAACTGCTCTATAAAAGTCAATGTGTATGGATCTTTTGTCCTAGTTGTTTACACCCAAAATTGACACCTAGGAATCAAAATAGAAAAAGTTGCCAATATTTGGAAATTTACCGGTTTCCTTCGGAGAGGCCGGTCTGACTGCCGTGTATAGGCCGGTCATACCGGATAGTGGGGTCGGTCAGATCGGAGGCATGTGGCCGGTCTGACCGGCAGAGTCCGAAACCTAGCTGAATTCGTCGGTACTCGGGTTTCCTTCCTTCATACGGTATGTCTCGGGTTTCCAAACGTATCTACCCCAAATTGGACGTGGAGAAGGGCCTGTGGAGGGCAAGACCACCCCCTATTTAAGGGCCAGGGCCGGTTCAATTGGCACAAGAACAACACATACACAACACAAAATCAATCTAGTCTCTAGTTTTTAGCCAATTGAATCATTCTTTTACTTTGTTTCTATATTAGTTCGTCATCTTTGTCGATTTGCGCCGTAAATCGTCCGCCGCCGCTGCGAGAGTGCCACATCTCTTTGTAATTTTGTCTTGAAAACTTTCCGTTCACCCACGAGACGGGTGTTTATCTATTGTTTTGTCTAAATCGGCTTTTGCTAGCCAGTTTAATCTATTTAACCCATCTTGCTTTAGTTTTTTGCTAGATCGAGGTGGTTGGTGACTCCATATCACCGCAAAGCGTTTAGGTGAATCGATCGTGCTCATGCCTTTTGCCAAAAAAGGTGCCAACACGATTTTTGGCGACTCCGCTGGGGATGTCCGCTCGACGCCGCCATGACAAAGCAAGTTGCGCAAGAGGTAAGCCCATCTAACGTCGTCCACATCTCGTTGGATGACCTAGATGGGGAGACGCACAAGATTATGGAGGAGCAGATCAAGGCGATCACGCAGGAGGTTTTGGACAAATCGTGTACCAAAACCCGTCAAGGTGTCATCCTCAAACCCGGGAGCCTGCTCAAGGTCATCTACGATGAGGTAAGCACTGATGACCTAGCTCTTCCTATTCAAAGGCTCGTAGCAAGTATGGTGGATGAGTCCGTCACCGCCGCCGTCAATAATAAGATTGAATCCTACATCGGTCAGACCGATCCACGGGCTGGTCCGACCTTTCCTCACCTCGGTCAGACTGACATGTAGGCCGGTCCGACCGCCCCCTTCACCGGTATGACCGGCGGCTACATGGCCGGTCAGACTGCACCCTACTCGCTCGGTCAAACCGGGTTCATAGCCGGTCAGACCGGCGCTCTGGTGCCGGTGCAGGAAGTAGATCCTATCACAGGTAACTCGGTTCTATACCACGTTCCCGCACACGATCCCCTGTGGCTACTGTTCATGCATAAATTCCTCCACACGTTCCCAATCAGTACAATGATCCTAATAGGGGATACCCGCATGACACTGGGTATGGCCAATATGGCAATATTCCGCCGCAACAACCATTTTTTAGGCTGCCGATTTTACCCAATCCGCCAAAGCCTAAAAATATGGAGGAACAGATTAGGAATATTATTAGAGAGTCATTTGGAATTGAGCCCAGGAATCGTGCTAGGGTTAACCAAAAGTCATATCCTGATCACTTCGATAATATTCCATATCCTCGTGGCTATAGAGTTCTCAAATTTACTAAATTCAGTGATGAGGATAACAGGACCACATGGGAACATATAGGCCAATTCTTGGCATAATGTGGAGAGGCTAGTACTTCTGATGCTTTTAGATTGTGCTTGTTTTCTTTATCATTGTCTGGTACTGCTTTTACATGGTTTACTTCATTACCGACTAATTCTATTCATACTTGGGCTCAGTTGGAACAGAAATTTCATGATTATTTTTATACTGGTGAGACTGAGCTTAGGCTTCGTGAGTTAACATCGGTTAGGCAAAAATATAATGAGGTTTAGGGATGCTAGAAACCGATGTTTCAGTTTGAGTATAACTGAAAGAGATTTGGCTGATCTTGCTTTTAGCGGTTTACTTGCTCCTATTAAGGAGAGGTTAGATGGCCAACAATTTCTGGACGTTAGTCAGGTTATGCAGAAGGCTCTGGCTCAAGAAAGCCGGGTCAGAGATAGCAAAAGGTTTGTTAGGCCCAGCGACAAGAAACCTCATGTTAGCATGATTGATTGCCCTGATAGTGATTCCGATGTTGATGAGGGTGATCATGACATGTACATTGCTGAGTGGTCTTGGACTAATAAGAACAAGCCTTTTGTTTGTTCTAGCTTGATGCCGACTCCTCGCAAGGATCGGCAAAACGAGATTAAGTATAGTTTTGATGTGGCCAAGTGCGATAAATTTTTCGATTATCTTTAACAAGAAAAGCAAATTAAGTTGCCTAAAGGCCATGTCATACCTTTAGCGGAAGAATTGAAGCATCGTTCTTACTGTAAGTGGCACGACTCTTATTCTCATTCTACTAATGAGTGTAATGTTTTTCGTCGACAGGTTCAATCAGCCATAGAAGAAGGACGGTTGAAATTCACTGAGGGCGCTAAGATGAAGCTTGACAGCGACTCTTTTCCTGTTAATGTCATTGATCTCGACGGCAAGAAGGTGTTGATTCGGCCAGAGCAAGCCGAATCTACTAAGGGAAAGGAGGTTGTCGTTGGAGAGCCTAAGCCTAAGATGCTTGTGCCGAAGAGTCCGGAGGTTGATGTTTGGAAGAGAAACGAGGGTAAAGCTTCAACATCAAAGAAACCCCGGAAGCCAAAGGTAACCTTTGACATGCTCCTTAGCAAGTACGAGAAGAGGAGCACGGAGAAGGGACATGCTAAGGGCAAGAGGCCAAGATCGCCTCCTAGGGAGCGATTTGGTCATTCATCAAGGGCGTTGGAGCCGTCATTCCCATATTGTCCTCAAGTCATACCGTGGGGACCTTGCCCGATGCCGTCACCAGTTATCCTTTCCCTTACTTCATGCCTTGGGGGGCACCCCCACCCATGTACAACCATGTGCCTACAATGCAGGGTCATCAAGGATGGAGAATGGAAAAGAGATCGCTGCATGAACATGCGTCCACTTCGAATGGGAGCCAGTTTTCACTGAAAAACCGGTTTGATGGAGGAGAAGAGGGCACACAAGCGTGCTATGGCTGAGGAGAGGGCTTCGGAGGCAATCACTGTCAAGATAGGGTCTTACGATGTGCCAATACCATTTGAAGAGCAGGCTAGGATGGTATTTGGCAATCGAACCGAAGCCGCGAAGGGCACGCACAGAGGCAGACGGACGTCTTGGCCTCGACTGCAGCCGGCGGCCCGACCTCTCGGCGGCCCGCAGCCGTGGTCGCCCGATCGAGCCCTCTGGCCGGTCTAACCGCGGCCCCTATACCGGTCCGACCGGGTCTATCAACCGGTCTGACCGTGGGCACAAGGTCGGTCTGACCGGCTACCAGGGCCGGTCTGACCGACGTTCTGTCAGGGGAGGTTCTAATGTGGCATCCTCTTCGCGAAAAAACAACGGAGGACATTACTTGCCTCCCGGAACAGAGCTGAATCCAAGGTGGATGCCTAAGGATTTGACGGCTACACAGAAGAGGAGATTACAGCGTCTTCGGGCTTCCGAGCTAAAGGAAAAGGAAGCTGAAGAGCAGAGAGATAGGGAGTTTGAGGAGTTGCGGCCACCGCCGATGAAGGTATGGAAGTCCAAATCGGCGAAAGGTAAAGAGCCGGTGGTTGTTCGGGAAGAGGATGAACAATCGGCTGAGGAATCATCACTGGGAGAGAGCATGGACATCAGTATGGTGTGCATGTTGCCTATGGAGTTCTGTGCCATGGAGGAGGCTGAGGTGACTCAACTCTCACTAGGTCCAAGAGACGCGGTTTTTGAGAAATCCGACGAATCTAACCGTCATATGAAGCCTCTTTATCTTAAGGGCCATATTGATGGAAAGCCGGTCTCTAGGATGCTAGTGGATGGAGGCGCTGCTGTTAACGTGATGCCCTATTCACTGTTTAAGAAGTTGGGTCGTGAGGAGGATGAGTTGAAGAAGACCAACATGTTGCTCAATGGCTTCATGGTGAATCAACTGAGGCTAAGGGGATCCTATCTGTGGAGCTCACGGTGGGTAACAAGACATTGCCTACCGCCTTCTTCATCGTCGATGTGCAAGGTAACTACAGTCTTATCTTGGGGCGTTGTTGGATTCATGCCAACTGCTGTGTTCCTTCTACCTTGCATCAATGTTTAATTCAATGGGACGGTGATGATGTTGAGGTTGTCCAAGCAGACACATCGGCTGAGGTTGCAACGGCCGATGTTTCAGTAGGGTGTAAACATGGAGATATGTAGTTTTTGTCAGGGTTAGATCTTTCTAGCTTTGATTTTATTAGTGTTTCCAAGGATGGTTTTGTACCTATTTCTGTAAAGCCGGCTAGTTTAGCACGGCTAGGTGATATTACTTTATATGATGAATAAAACAACTAATTTAGAGTGGTTACAGAAGAGGGTACAAGAATATCGGCCTACAAAGAACGATATTGGAGAGACCATAGAGGATTTTGACGAAGTAGAAAAACTTGGTCAAGGGTTTACATCGGTCGATCCATTAGAACAAGTGGACATAGGGGATGGAAGTGTTCCAAGGCCGACTTTTGTAAATAAAAACATGAAAGCCGATTATAAGATCAAAATAATCGAGTTACTTAAAGAATATGTTGATTGCTTTGCATGGGAATACCATGAGATACCGGGACTTAGCCGTGAGCTTGTTGAGCATCGGCTTCCAATAAAATCAGGGTTTAGGCCTTATAAACAACCCCCTCGTCGCTTTAACCCTCTCATATATGATCGTGTCAAAGAAGAAATAGACCGATTATTGAAGGCGGGGTTTATTAGGCCATGCCGGTATGCGGAGTGGGTGTCCAACATCGTTCCGGTTGAGAAGAAAGGGAGCGGTAAGATTAGAGTGTCCATAGATTTTAGAGATCTAAATAAAGCCACTCCTAAAGATGAATATCCTATGCCTATAGCCGACATGTTAATAAATGATGCCTCGGGTCATATAGTGATTAGCTTTTTAGATGGTAATGCCGGCTATAATCAAATCTTTATGGCATAAGAGGATATGTATAAGACGGCTTTTAGGTGTCCGGGATTTGTTGGGTTGTTTGAGTTGGTCGTCATGACATTCGGGTTAAAGAATGCCGGCGCAACATATCAGAGAGCGATGAACTTGATTTTTCATGATTTGCTAGGTTTCATCCTAGAAATCTATATCGATGATATTGTCGTCAAATTGGATGACATGGAGGGTCATATAGCCGATTTGAGATTAGCTTTTGAGAGGATGTGTCGGTATGGTTTGAAGATGAATCCACTCAAGTGTGCTTTTGGTGTGTCGGCGAGAAAGTTCTTGGGATTCATGGTACATGAGAGAGGGATTGAGATTGATCCTAAGAAGGTTGAGAAGATTCAAGATTTTAAAGCGCCAACATGCAAGAGAGAAGTTAAGAAGTTGCTAGTTAAGGTGAATTACTTGAGGAGATTTATATCTAACCTAGCGGGTAAAATCGATGCTTTTGTTCCTATTTTGCATTTGAAAAAGGAAGCCGATTTTACTTGGGGGGCAGCACAACAAGAGGCATTTGAAGGTTTGAAAAAATATTTATCTACTCCGCCCGTGGTGCGAGCTCCTAAAGCCGGAATTCTGTTTCGGTTGTATATCGCTGCTGAAGACAAAGTTATTGGAGCCGTTTTGACACAAGAGGAAGATGGCAAAGAATACATAATCACATATTTGAGCCGTCGTCTTTTAGATGCCGAAACGATGTATGTTTTTGTAGAGAGACTTTGTCTTTGTTTATGCTATGCTTGTACCAAGTTGCGTCATTACTTGTTATCTAGTACATGCATAGTTGCTTGTCAAACCGATGTCGTTAAGCACATGTTGCAAAGGCCAATTCTAAGTGGGAGAATTGGCAAGTGGGCGTATACATTGATTGAGTATGATTTGGCTTATGAATCGTTGAAATCCATGAAAGGCCAAATTGTAGTAGATTTTGTAGTAGACCATCATGTAGATGTTGCTTATGAAGATGGGGTCTGCTTGCTTAGTATTACACCTTGGAAGATTTATTTTGATGGCTCTTCGTGTAAGGAGGGTCAAGGTATAGGTGTAGTTTTAATTTCGCCCAATGGTCAATGTTTTGAGGCATCGGTTCGTTTGGAGTATTATTGTACAAATAATCAAGCCGAATACAATGCTTTATTATTTGGTTTACAAGTGATGGAGATTGTTGGAGCTACACACGTAGAAGCGTTTGGTGATTCAGAGTTGGTGGTGCAACAAGTTGCCGGGGTTTACAAGTGCTTCGATGGGTCACTAAACACGTATCTTGATCAATGCTTGGATATTATTGCCAATTTTGATGATTTTGCTATTAGGCATATTGCTAGAAGTGAAAATTCTAGAGCAAATAATTTGACTCAACAAGCATCTGGTGTTATAGTATTAAAAGAGGATATTTTTCATACTAGAGAAACCAGTGCTTGATTATAATTCTTTGAACGAAATTGGCAAAGATGCAGATTGCGGCGGTCGGCCGACGGCGCCTTGTTGCCGGTCTCGACCGAGGATGGCCGGCGGTCGACCGATGCTCGTACTCTGTCGCGGGACCGTGGGTGGCTCGGCTGTCTGACCGGTGTTGCTTGGCCGGTCAGACTGGCCTCACAGAGGATGCTGGGGGGCACGTTTTCACTGATGCAGAGACTGAATTGAGTTTAAATTCGGACTTTTGTGCCCTGGAAACAACAGAGGATTGGAGAGTACCTTTGATCCAATATTTAAAGGATCCTAGCCTTAAGGTTAATCGGAAAATTCGATGGCAAGCATTTAAGTATACTTTGCTCGATGAAGATTTGTATCGCCAAAATATAGATGGAGTATTATTGAAGTGCCTAGATAGTGATCAATCTAAGGTGGCTATGGGAGAGGTACATAAGGGTATTTGTGGAACACATCAATTGGCCCATAAGATGAATTGGTTGCTTAGGAGAGTGGGGTTATATTGACCGAGAATGATTGATGATTGTTTTAGATATTATAGAGGATGTGAAGCCTGTCAAAGGTTCGGCAATGTTTAACTGACACCTGCTGCGGTGTTGAACCCTGTTATTAAACCATGGCTGTTCCGAGGTTGGGCTTTGGACTTCATTGGTCAGATTTATCCTTCGTCATCAAAAGGGCATGGGTTCGTGCTAGTTGCGACGGATTACTTTACTGAGTGGGCCGAAGCCGTGCCGCTCAAGAATATGACTCATACGGAGGTAATTGACTTTATTTTGAAGCATATCGTACATAGATTCGGCATTTCTCAAACGTTGACTACGGATCAAGGAGCTTCTTTTATGTCAAAAGAGGTAAAGAATTTTGCCGAATCTTATGGTATTAAATTGTTGAGTTCTTCTCCTTACTACGCTCAGGCTAATGGATAAGCTGAGTCTAGTAATAAAACTTTGCTGAAATTGGTTAAGAAGAAGATCGAAGAACATCCCAAGAGGTGGCATGAAGTGCTTTCTGAGGCATTATGGGCACATCGAATATCTAAACATGATGCTACCAAGGTAACCCCTTTTGAGCTAGCCTATGGACAAGATGTCGTTTTACCGCTTGAGGTAAATCTTGGCTCTCTTTGATATATAAAGCAAGACGATTTATCGGCTGAAATTATAAGTTAATGATGGGAGATAATCTCGATGAAGTGGTTGACAAACGTTTAAAGGCTTTGGAAGAAATAGAGAAAGAGAAGAAGAGGGTAGCCAAAGCATACAACAAAAGGGTGAAGGCGAAGACATTCCAAGTGGGAGACTTGGTATGGAAGACAATTTTGCCTTTAGGTTCTCGATCTAAAGAATTCGGTAAGTGGTCACCAAGTTGGGAGGGACCTTATCGGATATGCGGAATCGTTCGCGAGAATGCATATTTTCTGGAAACGCTTCAAGAAGAACGGTTTCAGCGAGCTATCAATGGTAAATACCTAAAGAGATACTTACCGAGTGTTTGGCAAGATGCTTAGGAAGCTTTATGGCCGGTAATTAGATTATCGCCCTAAGATAAATATGTTTCGTGCTTTTTAGATTCACGATGTTCATCATAAAATGCAGGGGGCATGTGTTTACACCCAAAATTGGTACCTAGGAATCAAAATAGGAAAAGTTGCCAATATTTGAAAATTTGCCGGTTTTCTTCGGAGAGGCCGGTCTGACCGTCGTGTATAGGCCGGTCAAACCGGATAGTGGGGCTGGTCAGACCGGAGGCATGTGGCCGGTCCGACCGGCAGAGTCCGAAACCTAGCCGAATTCGTCGGTACTCGGATTTTCTTCCTCCATACGGTATGTCTCAGGTTTCCAAACGTGTCTACCCCGAATTGGACGTGGAGAAGGGTATATAGAGGGCAAGACCAACCCCTATTTAAGGACCAGGGCCGGTTCAATTGGCACAACAACAACACATACACAACACAAAATCAATCTAGTCTCTAGTTTTTAGCCAATTGAATCGTTCTTTTACTTTTTTTCTACATTATTTCATCCATCTTTGTCGATTTGCGTCGTAAATCGTCCGTCGCCGCTGCGAGAGTGCGACATTTCTTTGTAAGTTTGTCTTGAAAACTTTCCGTTCACCCACGAGATGGGTGTTTATCTATTATTTTGTTTAAATTGGCTTTTGCTAAT
Source organism: Oryza australiensis (assembly GCA_019925245.2). Lineage (NCBI taxonomy): Eukaryota > Viridiplantae > Streptophyta > Magnoliopsida > Poales > Poaceae > Oryza > Oryza australiensis. Next base: position 184,474 of record JAIFGZ020000597.1, on the reverse strand, counting down.
CAGTTTAATCTATAAAACCAATCTTTCTTTAGTTTTTTTCTAGATCGAGGTGGTTGACGACTCCATATCATCGTAAAATGTTTAGGTGAATCGATCGTGCTCATGTGTTTTGTAAAAAAAAAAGTTGCCAACACTAGTCCCGATTATATTTATTTGTGACAAGACACCTGATCGGACAAGGGCATCGCCTTCGTGTTTGATTCGGCCTTCGTCTCTTCTGCAAACCTTGCCGCGCGCGTGTAGTCCGCATCATGCAGTTGCGCCACAAATCCCGTCCGGACTCGGTGTCCTCCATGTCACGTCCTTGCAGGCGCACGCCATGTCGACCCGGTTTCCTTCGTGTGAGCCCGCATGCATGCATTAACCCACTAATTACCTAACTAATCTCCTCTAATTAGCTAATTAATCTCTCCATGCTGTCCACATGCATACTGCCTTGCCCGGCCGTCTTGTCGCGTAAATGCATGTGGGCCTGCTTGCTAAGTACATGCATGCACCTGTGTACCTATGCATGCATGCACCTGCTTGCGACGTCATCAACATGCATGAATGAATGCCATACGTACGTGCAGCCGTCCAACACCTTTGCCGTGCATGCATTACCTAATCTCCCGCATGTCCGCATGCATGTGTGAGTCCACCTGCCTTACCGAGTCCTTGCCTGAGTCATCCTTTACCTTGAATTTATCATTAACAAATAATTGCACACTTCGCTGTGACGTTATCTTCATGTAGCATATCAAAGTCGTCCCTAACCGTGGTCGTCTTTATCAGCCACCAATCGACCCGCCACGTCTAGCCACCTTCCTGTCGACCGCAAATCATCGAAAGGTCCGGGTCACCCGTTCACAGTGTTCTACTCCACCAATCGATTTGTCGATCGTCTTCAGCTTCAATAAACCCTGAGTGCCATTTCTGACCGTCTCCTCGTTAAAAGTAGCTCACCAAAAAGTTCGAGCCACCCGTCCGAAGTGTCCGACACCACCGATTGGATTGCCAATCGCTCCCTCCGCCATCAACCTGAGCACCACATCTAGTCGTCTCCCTGTTGAAAGCAGCTCATCGAACGGTTCAGACCGTCGTCTGAAGTGTACGAATCCACCGATCAAATTTCGTTGATCGCCGTCGTGCTCCACCTTGCTCCATGTCCTATCCCGGACACTGCATGCAACATGGCACGGTGTGGGGCACCTCCCTCGTACCTCTCTCCATGGATATCCTCGCAGGCTCTCATACCACTTGTTAAAAAACCGGCCTCGATAGCACATCGAAAACCAAACACGGAAGAAATATCATAGAAAATTCAAATAAGATGACGACACCGAGGCATTGATTATCCGGGTATCCATGACCCTCCATCGGCTATGCCGCCGATTAGTCGTACTCACGCCTATGCTATTGTCGTCTTTTTCGGTTACAACTGGTGTGCCTCTCTATTTATGAGAGAACCTGAGATATTCTATTCCTAACGCCTAGTACAACTCAAGTCCTAAACTGTAACCGACTTTGTATACATATTCGACACAAACTCTAACACTCTTCAAAATAAAATTTTCATCCAATCACCTCTCTTCTCTCCTTTTTATTCACATATCCCCTTGTTGCAGAGCTTGTTTCCATGAGAAATAGTTTCTTCATCTTTTCTCTCTTGCCACCTCAGCTTCAAGAATGTTACCAGATGAGAAAAGTGTCATCAAGTATTCGCTTCAACAACGTCATGGAGTCACTACTACAAAAATGCACATAGAGATCGACACTATAGGTGCCGGAACATCTAAAACCGGCACCTATAGTGTTTTCCCACGTCCACAGACCAAAAATTCAAAAACTGACACCTTTAAAGGACTATAGGTGTCGGTTCTAGAGAAAAACCGACACCTATAATATAGGTGCTGGTTTATTTAAAAAGACCGGCACCAATAATATATTATAGGTGTCGGGTTTTTTAAAAAACCGACACCTAAAAAATTGAGTCGAGACGGACCGGTTTTTAGCCACGGGGGCAGAGCACGTGGCAGATCCTTATCCTGTCGCCTCCACCACTCACTCTCTCTCGCTTGGCTCTCCCTCTCTCTCGCTCTCCTCGGATCTCTCGTACTCGCCGGCGGGATGGGGACGGAGGCGGAGAGGCGCGGACGATCCGTCCTCCGGTTCGAGCCGGGCGAGGGCTCCTCTTCCTCCCGGCCATCACCACGGCGGCGGCAACAACGGCCGCTTTCGAAGGATGCGGGATAGAGTGAAAGCGGCCAGGGTTCCGGATCTCGGAGAGGACCTGGTGTTCGAGGTGCTGCGGTGAGCGGAGGCATGGACGCTGGTGGCCGCGTCGTGCGTGAGCAGGGGTGGCGACAGCTCGTGGAGGACGAGCGGCTCTGGGAGGCCGCGTGCGTGCGGGAATGGGCGAACCTTGGTTTTTTCGAGCGGCAGCTCCGTGCCGTTGTGCTCTCCCTCGGTGGATTCCGACGACTTCATGCGCCTACATCCGCCCCCTGCGGCGACATGGCGCCGCAGCCCAAGCAACAGGGGCAAGGGAGGCGGCAACCGCCGGTGAGGTTTGGCCAAGCAACAACGCAGGGATGGGGACGGGATGCGGTGGCCGGCATCGCCGAGGAGAGGCGGCGGCGGCATGTGAGTTTTTTTTTCTAATTTGGGATGTAGATTTTTTTGTGTCAAAATTTGATCTGTTGTGGATGGATTGATATGTGGATGATGTGGATGAATTGTTCTATCTGTGGATGAATTTTTGTTCTGTGGATGATGTGGATGAATTGTTCTATCTGTGGATGAATCAATTCTGTGGATGAATTGTTCTTGTCAAAATTTCTGTTCGGATTTGATATGTTCTTCTCAAGCCGAGACATCTATTCATCGGCTTGATATGTGGATGGATCGGCTCAGCTCATCGAGCTAGATATTTTTTGATCTCTTGAACCTTATAGGTGTCGGTTCTTAAACCAGCACCTATTTATTTTTCAATTGGTGCCGGCAAATAGGTGTCGGTTGGAAAAACCGATATCTAAGCACTTTTCTGTAGTAGTGAATAAATGTATGCATGGGGCACTTTGTGATCTAATCACGAACACGAACTCCCAAATGATCATATGACCTTTCCTCCAAACGAATTTAAGAATAACAATGGCATGGGAGACTAACCCACCAACTGCAAGCTAAAGTTAATGGTTGTCAATCAGGCTCCTCTAAATCATAAGTGTGAGTTCAACGATCATGTGAAGCATTGCAAGGCTTGACCTCCTCGCCAAGGAATGGTTTTGAAATAAATTGGATGGTGCAACAAATTCAATCTCTTGAAGCGTTACTCGACAAATTCAGATGCACAATTTCACTCACAACATCTCTGCCATTGCTGAGCTCGAGTTGAATAAACTATCTATCACTAAGGCCAGTCTCAATGCACAGTTTCATCTCCCAGTTTTTAAGATATGATAAAATAAGTCTCTCCTTCAATGTATAGTTTCATGGTACAGTTTCATATAATATTTTATTATTTTTGTGGGTCTCCCGATCTCTCTTTTCTCTCTCTCCTTTCTTCCTCGCTTCGGCGTCTCATTCGGCGTCACGCCCACGCCCACCCACGCCGTCCGTGCCCGCCCGCGCCCCTCCCGACCGCCCGCGGCGTCATGCGCCGGCGACAAGACGCAGCTGGCACGCCCGCGCTTGCTCGTGGTCGTCCGCCCGTGCTCGCCGCGGCCGTTCGCGCCGCCCACGACCGCCCGCCCGCGCGCCTCGCGCCATCCGTGCCGCCCGCGCCATCAACATTGTCGCGGCCATCGGCGACAAGACAAGACGCCCGCGCTCGCCGCGGCCTTTCGCCCGAGCCCACCCACGCCGCCCGCGCCCGCCTGCGCCCGCCGCGCCCGTCCCGACGCCGCGGCAGCGTCGGCGACAAGACTAACACGCTCGCGCGCTCGCGGTCGTCCGCCCGTGCTCACCCGCGGCCGCCCACCCGCGCTGCGGCGGCCGCGGCGACAAGACTCAACACGCCGCGCTTGCTCGCGCCGTCCGCCCGCGCTTCGCCGCCAGCCGCCCGCCCGCGCGCCGCGGCCGTCCGCCCGCGCGCCCGGCCGCCCATGGGTCCGCGCCCGCCAACGGAGCCCGCGGCGAAGCTCCCTCTAATGTGCACCTAGGCCGACAAAGCCTGCGGCGTTTTTCCCTCTCCCTCACGCCATGAAACTGACGGGAGACCTCAGTGCTGGTGTCGTCACAGTTTCACATGGCTAGGAAACCGCGCCCGTTCGTTTCGTGGGGATGAAATAATCTCCTTCTCTCTCTTCCCAGTTTCATGCAAAAAGCTGACATGACACCCTATTAAATGTACATGAAACCTTTCTTAAAACCCCATTGAGACTGACCTAACCATGCAAGGACGTCAACATTTAAAAACCCCGATGAGCAGCTCTAACCTAGACTGCTATATGCAAATTGGAGCAAAATGGCTACGGGTAGTAAATGTGCATTAATTGCTTCCACTATGTCTCCTAGTATGACATTGATGATAAAATGTTTCTTTAAAATAATAGATTTTCCTTTGAAAGAGTCATTGATATAGTCCTACTCTTGCTTTCACATGTACGCACCAAATGTCCCACATGACCAAAGTGGTCGACACTGGGCATATTATTGTCTTGTATCCAATATCATATGAGCGATAAATATTTTGTTCCTCCTTTATCTTTCTATATAAACTACATGATGCCTTACCATCATATGTGGTGTTAATTGAACTATGTGTACATGGTACTATTGAGTATCATGCCCAATACCTATTTATCAAAGATTTAGCCATTTAAATACTATGGTTGGCCAAATTATGTTGGCTACCTTCCCCTTCCATTCTCTCCCTCTCTTTCAATGGAATGCTAGTTGATTGCCAAGAGTAGTGGAATGCTAAGTCAAACCCACATTGAAATGGAGATCTCACTATGAGATTCCTCAATGAAGTAATTGAAATATTTTTTTCATATGTAAGTACAAGCATCTCCTTACTCCTCTATAAAGAGCATGTTGCTCTTAAAATAAGTTATACACGGATGGCCAAGTCCAAACAAAAAGGAAAGGTTTTTCCTACATAACCTTTGGTGGGTTGTCACTGGCATATGTGTAAAGGACAGACTTTGTCACTGGCATATGTGTAAAGGACAGACTTTGCGATTGATTTTGTGATGAAGCGAACTCTAACACTTAGCACTTGGCTCACACCAACCATGGATAAGAAGAGGGTGGTTGAATCTTGATTCAAGTTAAACCCTATGGTGAGTTCATTATCATGTCTTTCGCTTTTGCCCAGGTCAAGGGAGCAAGCTTCTATGGAAAATTATAGGATAAAGAGATTGAGAAGGCTACCTAGTTTGACAAAAGTCAAGTTCTAATGTGATGCCACATGCCACCCTATGAAGTATCAACAAGGGCCAAACATAGAGATACTAAATGCCAGTGAGGAACTTTTAGTTTACAACAAAGGTGAGGTGGCTATTATCCAAGTTCTAAAGGGGGAGAGTGATCAAGTCAACATGTGTCGACGTGTGGGTCAACAGTCCTCCAAAGGGGCTACCCGAGGAGGTGAAAGAGTGATCAGGGCGTCCCACCAACGGATCTGATGGTCGACTCAAGAACAATACGAGTCAAGATTTTTAGACTGTTTCAGCCCTCCCGAAGGATAACAAGTCTACGTCTTTTGTTCTTTGTTGGGGTGGTGTATGAACAGAGTACAAGTACAATGGACAAGGCCAGAGCCAGAGAAAGTCCAACCCCCTTGCGTGCACCTCTTCCCTCCCCTTTTATAGTCCAAGGAGGGGGCCGTTACAATGGACTTGGCGTGCAAGAAAGCTTGGCCCTAAAGTACAAAGCAAATACATGCTAAAACTGAAAAGCAAAACAGAAATCGCATTGGGATTCGTCCGCCGTGGGCGTCTTGTGTGCAGTCCTGCCTCAGGATCTGCCGCGGTAGGTGACTTGTGTGTAGTCTTGTCGGGTGATGTTGTCTTCTGTCGGCGTGTCCCCTGTTTTGTCCTGTTGGCGAGGCTTGCAAAGGAAGCCTGCTTCCTGAGGAGGGAAGGCCGACCTCCATCCTGGTCGGAGCCATGCATGGAGGTCGGACTAAGGAGCCGAGATCGGGCCAGGGGGCCGTGGTCGAGCTTGCCGACCACACCTGGGGTCGGGCTCTCGACCCCAGTTCGAAGACGTCCGATCCGGTCCGCTCAGCCTTCTTTCTTTGGTTTGGGCTAATGTGGGGTCTCCTTCGAAGAGGTCAACTCCCACAATACCACATAACCTTCCAAGAGTTTGGTTATGCGTGAGATAGTACAGATACAAGAACTTCGTTTATTATTACATACTATTAATGTTCAAGTATAAACCATACAATACAAGAAAGCCGCGACACTTCCACAGAGATAGCCTGAGTGTAGAGTCGACCTAGCCGCGACACTTCTTCAGCTTCGGAGTTTCCTGAATATGTTATATTCAAGGATGAGCATTGAAGGTACTCAATAAGACAAACTGAATTCAACCACATATGGATAAAATATGCATGGTATCTTAAAAAGAAATATGAATTATAAATCAATCCTTAGCATGATGGTATATTCTATCCTTCTTTTAGAATATTTTGTATAAACATATAAGAATATGAATCATAAACTTAACTTTAGCCTAATTCTATATTCTATCCCTTCCTAAAGGTATTTACATATGAATATTCAAATTTTATGATAGCATTTAGAAAAGTGCTTATGCCATTATACTGGATTCACCCATAGACATAACTCCGTTAACCGGGAGTACGGCGTATTCGAATACAATCGACTCTGCAGCGTCTGCCCAGCTTTACCCGAGGATTAACCTTAGGTTGCAAGGCCAAGGGTAACATAGCATTTATATAGCTTTAACTTTTCTTGATGTGTGACGAGACCGGTGGACTATCTTAATAGGGGCACCAAACCTAATCAGTGAATGGCACTTGATCCCCCTATTTAATAGTTGTTAATCACACACTTACCCTGACTTGGTGAGACCTGTGATGCTATCTTAACAGATGATACCAATATGGTTAGTATTAGCTTTTATTCGCTGTTTACATAGCTGTCCACCAAAAGACTTCTGTGGGCCATATAAGGCAAGCCCCCGGGAGATCAGATAAAAATATATAAATGCTAAGCCGGTAAAAAACCGATCTATCGGATGAGCGAAACTATGTCTTTATTCTGGCACAAGGATTTTTATGTTTTCTGGCGTTCAGCCAAAACTATATTTATACATGAAATGATAGGATTCTCATTTACCTATCACATGAAATATTGGACCATTTTCTATTTTAATACATGAAATGATAGTATAACTTTCTATAACCACACATGAAAGGTTAATATAAGCAATAATACTCATTTAGTTGTATCTATAATTTTATACTTAGTCCAGGCTATCAACATGTTGTCTAAGGAGAAGGAGAATATATCTAGTCATATGAAATAATAGAATTCTCCTTTTCTATACCTAATTTGATAGGATGTCTCTAATGCATGAAATAATGACTTATATGGAACTAAAGGATTTTTTATATTCACATGAAATAACGACATATATAATCTAAAGAAAAATGAAATGATAGACTATAACTATCTAAATTAACCAACTCATCCCATAAAATATTTCTAACTAAATATACTATTTAGAACATGATAACTTATTATTTTAAAATTTTATAAATGATCAAAAATAGTTTGACCTGCCTTCAGTGTCAGCAGTCTCAAATCCTTTATTTCCTTGAAGGGCAACGAGGGTGTTTACGTCAATATTTGTTAGTGATATGTCCTAGAGGCAACATGGAGATGTTGGATATCATTGTCAATGTTTATGTACAAATGAATAAAGTGTTATTCAGTTCCATGAAATAGACATCTTGTATTGATCAATAAGTACGTGACTTATTTGTGAGACTTTATATGTATGAATCTATTTCTAAATGATCCCTGATCATATATCATATTATTGAAACCAATATGATTCTAAGATCAGCATATTTATTGATTGATGATCATGTCTCAAAGATCATGGGTATGGAGATACCAAATCAATAAACATGGACACATGTGTTAGAGAACACATTGTTGGATAGACTCACCATGAGACACTACAGGAATTAATGTGTCATTAGTTGGTCTCAGGTAGTGTTGGTACAAAGTCCTTAGACCTGAGATCACCATGGATTCCAACATGTGTAGTAGCCTACTTTGGGACTACCAAACGCTATTCCATAACTGGGTAGTTATAAAGGTAGTTTTCGGGTTTGCTATGAAACATGGAGTGGGATGTGAGTGATCAAGATGGAATTTGCCCTCCTTTGGAGAGATATCTCTGGGCCCTCGAGGTAATGGATTATGGAAATGCATGGCCATGCTAAGTTGATTGAGGAGTCAATCAACGGACGATAATCCAATACGGTTCGAGTGAATGGTTAAGCTATTGAAGGGATGGCACACATCTTGCATATAGCTTAATTGGTATCGTGAGGCAAAGGGATTTGTGTACACATTACAGGTTCAGAGCCGATACTATATTCTTGTATACTATGGTGTCAATATGTGCTGCTAGGCGTCGCTGTTGACAAGTCGGCTGAGTTGGACTCGAGCCGACGGTTGGCTAAGTTAGACTATAGCCGAAACCGAGTATACCTGAACCTACAGGGTCGCACGCTTAAGGGGATAGAATAGATATTCGAGTTGGACTCGGATACGGCTCGATCGGATAGGGATCCGATCGGATAGAGTCCTATGGGCTTACGACGTATGGGCGGCCAACTGTTAACACTGAAATTTGGTAATTGAGTTTCTAAGTTTGTAAAGGCTGAAGACAGGAATCGTATCGGCTATAAGAGTGATCGGCTGTAGGGCTAATCGGCTGAGGATGGATCTAACGGGAGCGGCCGACAGCCGATTCTGAGTCCGGAAGAGATGAAACCGTGTCTAGTGCAGAAACTTAAAGATAAATGGAAGATCCGGTTGCTAATTGCACGCTAAAAGATATTGCCACTTATGGATAAAGTCCTATAACGGCAATTGTATATGTAATCTAGAGATTTGTTAAACTGTTAGTTGTAATACGGTATGGGTCTCGCTAGGGATAATATGGTGTTTAAAACAGTAGTTTAGATAGATTCCAGGGTTGTTACAGATATTTGTATCTTGGGTATAAATAGGACCCGGGACCCTCTGTATCAGATTAATTCAATTAATCCAATCTTCGGTGCATCGCCAACCTTTTCTTTAGACGAACACTTTGTTTGACTTCGGGCTGCATCGTCTCGATCCCCAAATCCAGGTAAATGTTTGTCATTGGTGGTATGATTCTCTGTTTCTAGTGCTTCCATCGCAATAATACATTAGAATCAGTGATTTTACTGCGTTATATATCATATAACACATATGAATTAGATCAATGTTTAGATCTATCTTGTCATTGGCTCGTTTACGTCAAGAACATGCAATCAATAGGGCTAGATCTAAAGGTTGGTCAGTTCATATGCGGTATCTACCGTCTCGAGGGGTATAAATCGGCTGCAACGATCGGATGTTTCTTTTCATACTTAATGCTGCATCGGGTTCAAACTATTAAGTTGTCTTTAGAACTGTCGGTGATCCGTTCGTCCGAGATTTGTATTATTTAGAGACAAGGCGGGGTTTCACGCCTTACTTGCCCTAATATGTTTCTTTTAATGTGTTTATTACTAGATTTGTATTAGGCTGCCTCTTATGTTAAGATCGTGTTTCTGTCGGACGTTGCCTAATGAAGTTGGCCTTTCTCGGGCGGCCGATGGCTGATTTCCGGATTGTACGTTTGATTCAGGAATATTATCTTTACATAAGATTCATCGGAGTACTAGCCGATTCTTTGTTAGCTTTCCAGTATCGGTTAGGTTATCAATCTGTATATTTATTATTCTTTACTATATTTGGATTGAGCGGCTGATGCTGTCTCGGTGTAGCCGATCCATTCCAGTCACTTGGCCCAAGTATGACCTAGAATTGTGAAGGGTTACGCGGAGGCTACGCTAGCCAAAAACAAAAACTTTTAACCGCGCAAAACAGGAACACTTGCAAGTAAGGGCCGTTAGATCGTTACCGATTGGAGTATGCAGCGGAAATAGCCAATCAAGACTATCCGATCTAGAACTGTGGCCGCGATGACCCGATTCATAGCCGACACCGATTCCCAGAGACACCGATTCGCCAATCAGCCGATTCGCTGAGTCGTCCGGTCACGTTCTCGCTCCTCTCTCTAATGCGCTCGACCGCAGCCGATTCCACCACAGCCGATTTGTAGCCGATCCCAAAGACTACTTTTATAACTACCCGTTACGGAATAGCGTTTGGTAGTCCCAAAGTAGGCTACTACACATGTTGGAATCCATGGTGATCTCGAGTCTAAGGACTTTGTACCAACACTACCTCGAGACCAACTAATGGCGCATTAATTCCTGTAGTGTCTCACGGTGGGTCTATCCAACAATGTGTTCTCTAACACATATGTCCATGTTTATTGATTTGGTATCTCCATAACCATGATCTATGAGACATGATCATCAATCAATAAACATGCCGAGGCTAGAATCTTATTAGTTCCAATAATATGATATATGATCAGGGATCATTTAGAAATAGATTCATACATATAGAGTCTCATAAATAAGTCACGTACTTATTGATCAATACAAGATGTCTATTTCATGGAACTGAATAACACTTTATTCATAAATACATAAACATTGACCATGATATCCAACATCTCCATGTTGCCTCTAGGGCATATCACTAACAATCTCCCACTTGCATTAGAGTCAATCATGTAAGTATCTAATACCCATTGCTCTTGTGTGCGCCTCATGTTTCGGCTGAGAGAGAGGTTTTGTCAGCGGATCGGCTATGTTGAGATCCGTGTGTACTTTGCATATCTTGACATCACCTCTGTCCACTATCTCGCGGATAAGATGATATCATCGAAGTATGTGTTTGGACTTCTGATGTGACCTCGGCTCCTTGGCTTGCGCAATGGCTCCACTATTATCACAATAGAGAGACTTTGGACCAGTCGCACTGGTCATCACACCAAGCTCAGAAACGAATTTCTTGATCCAAACAGCCTCCTTTGCAGCTTCCGAAGCAGCAATATACTCGGCCTCCGTTATAGAATCAGCAACAGTATCCTGCTTGGAACTCTTCCAGCTGACTGCGCCTCCGTTTAGGCAGAACACGAACCCAAATTGCGATCTATAATCATCCTTGTCTGTTTGGAAGCTAGCATCGGTGTAACCACTTACAATGAGCTCTTAGTTCTTCTCAAGTACTTAAGGATATTCTTTACGGCAGTCCAGTGACATTCACGTGGATCTGACTGGTATCTGCTCGTAGTACTCAAAGCATACGAGACATCTGGACGTGTACAAAGCATGGCATACATGATGGATCCAATTGCCGAGGCATATGGAACCATACCCATCTTATTCCGCTCATCATGTCTCTGAGGACATTGATTCTTGCTAAGATTAATGCCATGTGACATGGGCAAGAAACCTTTCTTGAAATCATGCATGTTGAACCTTTTCAACACCTTGTCAATGTATGTACTTTGGCTTAATCCAATTAGCCTCTTGGATCTATCTCTATAGATCCGAATGCCCAATATGTATGCTGCCTCCCCTAAGTCTTTCATGGAAAAACTATTTTTCAATGAGGACTTGACGGATTCTAGCATAGGGATATCATTTCCAATCAACAATATGTCATCCACATATAAGATTAGAAATACAATTGCACTCCCACTGACCTTTTTGTAAACACAGGCCTCCTTTTCGTTTTTGATGAAACCAAACTCTTTGATTACTTCATCAAAATGAATATTCCAACTCCGAGATGCTTGCTTCAATCCATAAATGGATTTCTGTAGTTTGCATATCTTTCCAGGCGATTGTGGATCGACAAAACCCTGAGGTTGTATCATGTATACATCCTCGCTTAGGTTTCCATTTAGGAAAGCCGTTTTGACATTCATCTGCCATATCTCATAATCGAAATATGCCCTGTCCATATCTAGGGGGTTGCCCTGTCCATATCTCATATGGTGTCTTTTCAACTGACTTAGATGGAACTCTATTTAGTGTGAGCGCACTGTTTCAAGAGCATATCCCCGAAGGATAACGGAAGATCACCTTGGCTCATCATCGACCGCACCATGTCCAACAAGGTGCGATTTCTCCGTTCGGACACTCCGTTCCATTGTGGAGTTCCAGCGGAGTCAACTGTGGAACAATTCCACAATCTTTCGGATGATTACCAAACTCTTGGCTCAAGTATTCCCTCCACGATCCGATCGTAGAAACTTGATTGTTTTCCCTAAATAATTCGTACTTCATTCGGAATTCTTTGAACTTTTCAAAGGATTCGGACTTATGCCTCATTAAGTAGATATAACCATATCTACTAAAGTCATCGGTAAAGGTAATGAAGTACGATAACCACCTCGGCCGTTGAGCTCATTGGTCCACATACATCGCATGTACGAGTGCCAAGTCACTTGCTCTCTCACCGTGTCCCGTGAAAGGTGCCTTTGTCATCTTACCAAGTAAACAAGACTCACATGTCTCAAATGATTCAAAATCAAAAGAGTGAAGCAATCCATCCTTATGGAGCTTCTCCATGCGTTTCTGATTTATATGGCCTAAGCGACAATGCCAGATAAAAGTTGGGTTTGTATCATTAGAGAGTTGCCTTTCTGTATTAACGTTATAGATGGGAGACGCTTCAAGATTCAAAACGTATAATCCATTCACCAATGGAGCATGAAAATAGAACATATCTCTCGAGATATATTGAACAACCATTGTTCATTGATCTAAAATCATATCCTTTCGCTTGCAAACATGAAGCGGAAATAACGTTTTGACATAGTGTTGGAACACAATAACAATTATTTAATTCCAAAACTAATCCGAAGGTAGATGAAGTGGTACTGTGCCGACAACAACCGTAGCAACGCTTGCTCCATTGCCGACGCGCAGGTTCACCTCGCCTCTTTTGAAGCCTCTACTTCTTCTCATTCCCTGTAACGACTTGCAAATATGAGCTACTGATCTGGTATCAAATACCCAAGAGTCGTAGGTGAAGTAGCAAGATTAATGTCTATAACATTAATACAAGCGTAAGTCGTACTTTGCTTCTTTTTGAGATCCTCCATGTACTTCTTGCAGTTTCTCTTCCGTGGCTGTCTCTTTGCAATAGAAGCAAACGGCATCTAATGCCGCCGACCCCTTCTTGCCCTTCTTTGCATTGGAGGCACTCGCGATCTCATCGGGAGTTAGCTTTCTCTTGGTGCAAAGTTTCTTGACAGGTGGTTTGCGCTTAGCCTTCTGCATCATCATCACATGATGACCATTTTTCTGGATACTCTCCTCAGCTGTCTCCACGGACATTGTAGCAAGCATGAGACAACTTATATCTAGGGCATCATTAGTGTGCTTCTCGTAAGCCCTCCGTGCAGTGGCATTATTAGGCAAATCCTCAGGATAGGGTACTTCAAGAACGTACTCCTTACGCTCTTGCTTGAGAACAATTCTCAAGTTGCGATACCAATCCATAAAGTTTGTTCCGTTTAATTTTTCTTTTTCGAGAATAGATCGCAAATTAAAAGCACTGGATGTAGTATTAGCCGCCATTTATTCTACAACAGAAAAAGCAAAGTTTAGCACAATATTTATGCTATGTCTATTGTTAAACAATTTAACATTTCATTACGTATTTTACATCTTCCCTCTAGGTTACGTATTGGGTCAAGATCCACATGTTAGTTAATTTTCTAGTGAGCTTTGGCATCACTGCTAGAAAATTAATAACATCGGTAAGCAACTCCTTGCTAATCACATCCCTATGTGACTCTTGTTGTTGGTGTGGCATCTCCATGCCCCGGCGCCAACCTATGCCCCAAGGCCCAAAATTGTTTTGATAGCCTTGTTAAGTAAACCAAATGCTTCTGCTGTATATGTCTGACATATACCCCCTCGTGTTATGATAGAGAATGGCACTCTGCTTTGGCAAACCCACCATTGACGAGCATAACGGTGACGGGTGCAACATTTGGAAGGGCATCATTACAACTTAATTTTGCGAGGGATGCTATCCTATCAAACAAACATATCACATATATGAAAGCAGGTAGAATAGCATATTATGAAATAGTATGGCCCCCTTCACATGGTGATCTCCATCTCCATGCCGGCGCTGAGGATCTCCATCTTCGGCACCATCTTCCAGTGTGCATGATGCTTGATTTCTTCAAACTAAGCTACTACTATAGAAGCTCTAATTGAAGATTACATCGACTCATAGGTCGTGAAAGAATATTATAAGCATTGCACGTATGAAAGAATATTACAGGGATTACACATATGAAAGAATATTACATGCATCACATGCATCTCATATATCTCATACATACAATAGGGCCATACCATCTCAAAGCATTCTCTGCAAAAACAAGTTAGGCGTAGAAACGTTTTCTACCTATCACAGAGAAACGGCATCGAGACGACCTATAAGGGGGACGCACACGGCGACATGTCGGCATAATCATATTATGACGTCCCGATACACTATCAAGGGAGATGGTTTGCATAGGCGCGAGGCAGCTAACAAGATCGGACTACGAGATAGCTTCAGCATAATCACATTATACCGTTCCGATACACTATCAAGGAACGCTATCTCGAAGCCGACTCAAACCGAGTTCTATGGATATTGCTTCGACGTAATCACATTACGCCGTTCCGATACACTATCAAGGAACGCAATTACCATCAACTCTCCTCTACAGATCCCGTAAAACCGATTGATCTAATCAACCCATGCGCAAAACTTGTTCCAGATCCAATCTAAAACCCGAACTAAGCAAGATTAGCTCTGATACCACTGAAGGGTTACGCGGAGGCTACGCTAACCGAAAACAAAAACTTTTAACCGCGCAAAACAGGAACACTTGCAAGTAAGGGCCGATAGATCGTTACCGATTGGAGTATGCAGCGGAAATAGCCAATCAAGACTATCCGATCTGGAACTGTGCTAGCCGATGACAGCCGATTCCCGCAAGCCGACAGCCGATTCCTGGAGACAGCCGATTCGCCAATCAGCCGATTCGCCGAGTCGTCCGGTCACGTTCTCGCTCCTCGCTCTGATGCGCTCGACCACAGCCGATTCCACCACAGCCGATTTGTAGCCGATCCACAGCGCACAACGTAGCAGCGCCTCTGCCGGTATCCACACGTCCGGGGACAGAACGCCCAACACCCGTGTGCTAGCACGCGATGTAAGGCTAGGGTTTGGCTCGAAAGTGGGGAGGGTTTCCGTGGAGATTGATCTCGTCGACTTCTAAAGCCGTGTGTGATCAGATTGATTTCGGCGCAATTGACTTCAATTGACGTACTTGATCTTTTTTTGCTCTCCAACCCTCGCCCCTTTATATAGAGTTGGCCGACTGGGACTAGTGGCCGATCAGGACTCAATTTTGAACCGGATCTCATCCGAAACTCATAGAGTTGGCTGTCCATACGTCGTAAGACCATAGGACTCTATCCGATCGGATCCCTATCCGATCGAGCCGTATCCGAGTCCAACTCGAATGCCTGTTCTTATCCCCTTTGCGTGCGACCCTGTAGGTTCAGGTATGCTCGGTTTCAGCTATAGTCCAACTTAGCCGATCGTCGGCTCAAGTCCAACTCAACCGACCTGTCAACAGCGGGGTCTAGCAGCACATATTGACACCATAGTATACAAGAATATAATATCGGCTCGAACCTGTAATGTGTACACAAATCCCTTTGCCTCACGATACCAATTAAGCTATAGGCAAGATGTGTGCCATCCCTTCAATAGCTTAACCATTCACTCGAACCGTATTGGATTATCCGTCATTGATTGACTCCTCAATCAACTTAGCATGGCCATGCATTTCCATAATCCATTACCTCGAGGGGCCCAGAGATATCTCTCCAAAGGAGGGGCAAATTCCATCTTGATCACTCACATCCCACTCCATGTTTAATCAACATTGACCATGATATCCAACATCTCCATGTTGCCTCTAGGGCATATCACTAACAAATAGCATATATACATTCATGGATTTCCTTAGCCGATCCCGTGGGGATCTAACCTAACACTTAACACGTATTTTCTTGTTTCTTCTT
The DNA here is from genome assembly GCA_019925245.2 of Oryza australiensis. Lineage (NCBI taxonomy): Eukaryota > Viridiplantae > Streptophyta > Magnoliopsida > Poales > Poaceae > Oryza > Oryza australiensis. Next base: position 168,234 of record JAIFGZ020000597.1, on the reverse strand, counting down.
GTTGATTAGTAGATTTAATCAACTGGCACGCCCTGCACGTTGTAGGCAGCCGAGAAGGACCTGCACTGGAGTCAAGCAGATCTCCCAGGCCAGCGCGTGAGAGAGATTTCTCGTCAACACGCTTCTTGGCATGCCCGGTGGGACTGTCTTCGTTGGCTCGACTCGGATGAATGGACTCTGCCGGCAAGATGGTCGACTCCAAGAACCCTGGCATCACGCAGGACAACGTCGTCCCTGTAAAGATGGAACAACTATCGGCTGAACATCAAGCCGAATATAAGAAGATGGTGGAAGAACTCTAGAATAATTATTTGCAATCTTTCACCCAAACAAGATCTGGAGCTGTGCACCAAAAGTACAAGTTCGGCCTGAACGATACCAAGACATCTTCCTCAGGCGACGCAAAAGGCAAACAGAAGGTGGAAGAACCGGCCCAGGTGCAAGCTGATTCGGCCATATACTCTCTACAAGATCGGATCGACTCGGCTGTTCACCACGCACTGGTCAACCAAAGTTGCATCTTGGTCAATACCCTCAATAATATGATCTCTCATGTAGTCGACGCCAAGGTAGCCGAACAGCTGCAACGGGGGCCCACGTATTTCGCAGATGGCCAATTTCCTGGTTATAGGACCCTAGTCACCCAGGATCGGCCGCTTCCACTGATAGCACAACCAAGCCCGCCAGAAGGAGTCGGTCAGCTGAATCCAGGTGAAATGGCTATAAGACCAGCGATTACTATACTAAACCGACAATAGCCGTTGCCTCAAGGTCAACTCGACAGCATATTCGATGACAATCGGCAGCCAGAGCCGATTGATCTAGGCAGGCGGCACAACACCATTGGCCGACAGTTGTTCCCAGATCCACCAACGCCACAACAGGTGCCTCGGCCGCCTCCCGCTGATCATCGCTACCAGTACCAAGGGGGCCGTCAAGACCACCATTATAGGCCTCAGATGCCGCCACAGCTGTATCGGCAAACACCCGTGCCATATGACCCATATGAGCCGATACAACAGGACAACCGAGTGTGGGCCGATCTAATTGCAGACATCATGCGCGACCAGTTCGGCCTCAAACCAAAAGATTCAGGGAATATGTATCGGTACCCCTATCCGGAACATTTCGAACGGATCCCGCTACCCAACCGATACAAGATCCCAGACTTCTCGAAATTCTCAGGGCAAGACAACGTTTCCACCTATGAACACGTTAGCCGATTCTTGGCGCAATGCGGTGAAGCATCGGCTACGGACCCCCTGAGAGTTCGGTTGTTCCCCCTTTCTCTTTCAGGATCGGCCTTTACTTGGTTCTCTTCATTGCCTTACAACTCAATTCAGAGTTGGGCCGATCTTGAGAAACAGTTCCACAGCTATTTTTACTCTGGCAACCATGAGATAAAATTGTCGGACCTCACCAGCGTCAGACAGAAACACAACGAGTCGGTCCAAGACTACATCCAACGCTTTAGGGAGATGAGAAACCGATGTTACAGCCTGGTGCTATCGGACGCTCAGCTGGCCGATCTGGCCTTCCATGGTTTGATCGCGCCGATCAGAGAGCGATTCTTTGCGCAGGACTTCGATAGCCTAGCCCACTTGGCGCAGAAAGTGACGGCCCACGAACAACATTTCCAAGACACCAGGAAGGCCGTCAAGAACATAAGCCAGGTAATCGTTGATTCAGACTACGGGTCCGACGATGATGAAACGGAAGTTGCAGCAGCCGAATGGGCTAAGAACAAAAAGGCCATCGTCTGCCAATGGCTGCTGAAGACGGCTAAGGAAGAAAGATACGATTTCGACATCACTAAGGCCGACAAGATTTTTGACTTGCTACTCAAGGAGAAACAAATTCAGCTACCCGAAAATCATGTGATCCCGTCGGCCGAAGAATTGAAGAAGAAAAAGTATTGCAAGTGGCACATCTCCACATCACATGCCACCAATGACTGCAAAGTCTTCAGACAGCAGATCCAATCGGCAATCGAGGCCGGGAAGCTAAAGTTCGCCAACTCAAATGGGTCGATGAAAGTAGACGGCAATCCCTTCCCGGTCAACACGGTCCAGGCCGGCCCCAGGCAAGCTGATCGACAGAACAGAATGACGCACAGCTTAGCCAATATATCGATCGGGGCCAAGGCAGAGGGCGACCAGGTTGGATGCCACGCCGTGCAAATTAATATGGTGCGCCCAATCATCAGATCGGCTGGCCAACAGCCGATCCACAAACAAAGCCGACACCGTCATCAATACCGGTCTCGACATGAAGAAATTTACGATGAAGCACCTCATTGGCATGAACCAAGTTCCCAGAGCCGACGATACAAGGTAAATCACGACAATGCCGATCCACATTGGCATTGCGATTTTTCAGTGCTGGCGAATCCGGCATGAGGCTACCAACATTGGAAGATTGCCCAAATGTAACGATCGCGCGCGATGACGAACGCGGAAGCTTGTCGCCTGTAAGTCCAGCTCGGCTCATCCCCAGAGCCGTCCAGCTAAACCAAAGACGGCGACCTGTCCATGATAGGCTCGGTCCGATCCATCAGGACTTCTTCATCGATGAAAACCGTGATGGAGACAACCGCGACGATGAAGAGGCCGATGATGAGGAATCGGCCAAACCCCGATGATGCCCATTTGATCTCTTCACGAAGACCCAGAAGAGGTGGGTTCAACGATTCAAGCGTGAAGGAAGAGAAGACGAAGTGCAACAAATGATTTACGAGCAGCGCCATCGGCTGGGCAAGATCAAAAGGCAGTGGGTACCCAAAAGGAAAGCCGTTGTAGCCGACGAAGAGCGAGCCGAGGAAAACCCAGCTGATCAAGCCAGGAGGGCAGCCAAAGGGAAAGGCAAGGTTTCTGCATCGGTTAACATGGTCTTCGTGTTGCCAGCCGAGTTTGGCGCCTCCGAAGCCGATGCAGACACCATCGAGGATGTCCTAGCAAAGCTAACAATCTCACCAGACTAGGCTGTCTTTGACAAGCCTGAAGGAACCAAAAATCGGCACTTGAAGCCGTTGTACGTTAAAGGGTTCGTCAACGGCAAGCCAATTTCCAAAATGCTAGTTGATGGGGGAGCTGCATTCAACCTTATGCCTTAACGCAACGTTCAAAAAACTGGGCAAGGGGGCCGAAGACCTGATAAAGACTAACATGGTGCTCAAGGACTTCGGCGGCAACCCGTCGGAGACCAAAGGCGTCCTAAACGTTGAACTGACCATCGGCAATAAAACCGTGCCCACAACGTTCTTTGTCATCGACGGGAAGGGGTCTTATAGCCTGCTGCTCGGAAGGGACTGGATACACGCCAACTGCTGCATCCCTTCTACAATGCACTAGAGCCTGATCCAATGGGATGGCGACAAGATCGAGATCGTGCCAGCCGACAGGTCAGTTAGTGTCGTCAGTGCCTATTTGCCACTTTGGAAAATCGAAGGCATCGATTGTTTATCTGGGAAAATCTGGCAAGCCGATTTTCTAAATGTGTCCAATTCAACAATACAGCCCATCGGAAGCGACGAGTCGCAACTGTTGCTTTGAACAAGACATGGTGGAGGGCTCAAGCGTTCTCGGCGTAGCCACCGCGGACGAAGACGATGGCAAGTTAGGGCAAGGCTTCACGTCGGCCGACGAATTAGAAGAAATTGACATCGGCTCTGGTGATAAGCCGAGGCCGACGTACATTAGCAAAAATCTGTCTCCTCATTGTAGATCCCAACTTATTGAATTACTAAAAGAATATAAAGATTGTTTTGCTTCGGAGTACTTCGAGATGCCTGGTCTCAGTCGATCGATAGTGGTCCATCAGCTGCCGATCAAGGTAGGCTATCGGCCGTTCAAATAGCCTCCCAGGAGGTTTAAGGCCGATATGTACGATGCAATTAAAGCCAAAATCACTCGGCTATACGACGCGAGATTCATTCAGCCTTGCCGATACGCTGAGTGGGTCTCGAACATCGTCCCAGTATTGAAGAAAAATGGTAAACTTCGGGTGTGCATCGATTTCGAGATCTGAACAAGGCAACCCCGAAGGACGAATATCCAATGCCAATAGCCGATCTACTTGTGGACGCTGCCTCAGGCCATAAGATTATCAGTTTCATGGATGGCAACGCAGGGTATAACCAGATATTTATGGCCGAAGAGGACATCCACAAGACCGCTTTTCGGTGCCCTGGTGCAATCGGCCTTTACGAGTGGGTAGTAATGACGTTCGGCTTGAAGAATGCTGGGGCAACATATCAACGGGCCATGAATTACATCTTTCACGATATGATCGGCTCACTAGTGGAGATATACATTGACGACGTGGTTGTCAAGTCAAGAGAGATAGAAGGCCACATTGCCGATCTAAGGCAAGTGTTGGAACGGACGAGGAAATATGGTTTAAAGATGAATCCGCTTAAGTGTGCGTTCGGCATGTCGGTCGGGCAATTCTTGGGGTTTCTCGTCCATGAAAGAGGGATTGAAGTCACACCAAGGAGCATTAATGCCATTAAAACAATTCAATCCCCGAAAGATAAAAAGCAGCTTCAGTCGTTGATCAGAAAGATAAACTTTATCAGACGGTTCATAGCTAATCTCTCAGAAAATCTTGCTTAGTTCCGGTTCTAGATTGGATCTGGAACAAGTTTTGTGCACAGGTTGATTAGATCAATCAGTTTTATGGGATATGTTGAGGAGAGTAGATGGTAATTGCGTTCCTTGATAGTGTATCAGATTACGTCGAAGCAATATCCATAGAACTCGGTTTGAGTTGGGTTCGAGATAGTGTTTCTTGATAGTGTATCAGAACGGTATAATGTGATTATACCGAAGCTATCTCGTATTTGGTTTACTTAACAAGGCTATCAAAACAGTTTTGGGCCTTGGGGCATAGGTTGGTGCCGGGGCATGGAGATACCACACCAACAACAAGAGTCACATATAGATGTGATTAGCAAGGAGTTTCTTACCGATGTTATTAATCTTCTAGCAGTGATGTCAAAGCTCACTAGAAATTAACTAACATGTGGATCTTGACCCAATACGTAACCTAGAGGAAAGGTGTAAAATACGTAATGGGAGTCTAATGTTAAATTATTTAACAATAGACATAGCATAAACATTGTGCTAAACTTTGCTTTTTCGTTGTAGAATAATGGCAGCTAATACTACACTCAGTGCATTTAATTTGCGATCTATTCTCGAAAAGGAAAAATTGAACGGAACAAACTTTATGGATTGGTATCGCAACTTGAGAATTGTTCTCAAGCAAGAGCGTAAGGAGTACGTTCTTGAAGTACCTTATCCGGAGGATTTGCCTAATAATGCTACTGCAACTGCACGGAGGGTTTACGATAAGCACATTAATGATGCCCTAGATATAAGCTGTCTCATGCTTGCTACAATGACCCCGAGCTTGAAGCAATATGAGAGCAGCGGTGCTCACACTATTATTCGGGGACTACGTGGCATGTTTGAGAACCAAGCAAGGGCAGAGAGGTTTAACACCTCGAAGTCCTTGTTTGCGTGCAGGCTTGTTGAGGGGAATCCCGTCAGTCCGCATGTGATAAAGATGATTGGTTATATCGAGAGTCTGGAAAAACTAGGTTTTTCCCTTAGCCAAGAGTTGGCTACAGACGTGATTCTCCAGTCGCTCCCTCCGAGCTTTGAGCCATTCATATTGAATTATCAAATGAACAAATGGATAAGACCTTGGTGAATTGCATGGGATGCTAAAGACAGTGAGGAGAGCATCCGAGAAAACGGTCATTATGTGATGATGATGCGAAGGCTAAGCCCAAACCACTGTCAAGAAACTTTGCACCAAGAGGAAGTTAACTCCGATGAGATCGCGAGTGCCTCTAATGCAAAGAAGGGCAAGAAGGGGTCGGCGGCATCGGATGCCGTTTGCTTCTATTGCAAGGAGACAGGCCACGGAAAAGGAACTGCAAGAAGTACATGGAGGATCTCAAAAAGAAGCAAAGTACGACTTACGCGGTATTAATGTTATAGACATTAATCTTGCTACTTCACCACGACTCTTGGGTATTTGATACTCGGATCGGTAGCTCATATTTGCAAATCGTTGCACGGAATTAGAAGAAGTAGAGGCTTAAGAAGAGGCGAGGTGAACTGCGCGTCGGCTATGGAGCAAGCGTTGCTACGGTTGCTATCGGCACGTACCACTTCATCTACCTTCGGGATTAGTTTTGGAATTAAATAATTGTTATTGTGTTCCAACACTATGTCAAAACGTTATTTTTGCTTTATGTTTGCAGCGGAAGGATATGATTTTAGATCAATGGACAATGGTTGTTTAATATATCTCAAAGATATGTTCTATTTTCATGCTCCATTGGTGAATGGATTATACGTTTTGAATCTTGAAGCGTCTCCCATCTATAACATTAATACATAAAGGCAACTCTCTAATGATATAAACCCCACGTTTATCTGGCATTGTCGCTTAGGCCATATAAATAAGAAACGCATGGAGAAGCTCCATAAGGATGGATTGCTTCACTCTTTTGATTTTGAATCATTTGAGACATGTGAGTCTTGTTTACTTGGTAAGATGACAAAGGCACCTTTCACGGGACACGGTGAGAGAGCAAGTGACTTGTTGGCACTCATAGATACGATGTATGTGGACCAATGAGCTCAACGGCGAGGTGGTTATCGTACTTCATTACCTTTACCGATGACTTTAGTAGATATGGTTATATCTACTTAATGAGGCATAAGTCCGAATCCTTTGAAAAGTTCAAAGAATTCCGAATGAAGTAGAATCATTTAGGGAAAACAATCAAGTTTCTACGATCGGATCGTGGAGGGAATACTTGAGCCAAGAGTTTGGTAATCATCGAAAGATTGTGGAATTGTTCCACTTGACTCCACCAGAATTCCACAATGGAACGGAGTTTCCGAATGGAGAAATCGCACCTTGTTGGACATGGTGCGGTCGACGATGAGCCAAAGTGATCTTCCGTTATCCTTCGGGATATGCTCTTGAAACATGCGCTCACACTAAATAGAGTTCCATCTAAGTCGGTTGAAAAGACACCATATGAGATATGGACAGGGCAACCCCTAGTCTGTCTTTTCCTAAAATTTGGGGATGCGAAGCTTATGTAAAACGTTTACGATCGACAAGCTCACACCCAAATATGACAAGTGCTTCTTTGTGGGATATCCTAAGGAAACTAAGGGATATTACTTTTATAATCGGGAACAAGGCAAAGTGTTTGTCGCCCGACATAGTGTTTTCTTGGAGAAAGAGTTTCTTTCAAGAAGGGTTAGTGGGAGCGAGGTGCATCTTGAAGAAGTTCAAGAAACACCGGAAAATGTTTCGCGACCACGTAACCACAACAGAGGAGCAAAGTGTTGCACCGCCGTTGTAGATACACCACCCACGAGGTCGAAAGATCACGTCCCGCGCCCGACAGTACAGTGCGAAACAACATGATATATTGTTGTTGGACAACGATGAGCCTAATACCTATGAGGAAGCGATGGTGGGACCCAATTCCAATAAGTGGCTTGGAGCCATGAAATCCGAAATAGAATCCATGTACGACAATCAAGTTTGGAACTTGGTTGATCCACCCGATCAAAACCATTGAGTGTAAATGGGTTTTTAAGAAAAGGCCGATATGGATGGAAATGTTCACATCTATAAGGCGCGATTGGTGGCGAAAGGTTTTAAATAGATTCAAGGAGTTGATTATGATGAAACCTTCTCGCCCGTCGCAATGCTTAAATCTATTCGGATTATCCTAGCGATTGCTGCATATTTCGATTATGAGATATGGCGGATGGATGTCAAAACAGCTTTCCTAAATGGAAACCTAAGCGAGGATGTATACATGATACAACCTCAGGGTTTTGTCGATCCAGAATCGCCTGGAAAGATATGCAAGCTATAGAAATCCATTTATGGATTGAAGCAAGCATCTCAGAGTTGGAATATTCGTTTTGATGAAGTAATCAAAGGGTTTGGTTTCATCAAAAACGAAGAGGAGGCTGTGTTTATAAAAAGGTCGGTGAGAGCGCAATTGTATTTCTAATCTTATATGTGGATGACATATTATTGATTGGAAATGATATCCCTATGCTAGAATCCGTCAAGTCTTCATTGAAAAATAGTTTTTCCATGAAAGACTTAGGGAGGCACATACATATTATCATTCGGATCTATAGAGATAGATCCAAGAGGCTAATTGGATTAAGCCAAAGTACATACATTGACAAGGTATTGAAAAGGTTCAACATGCATGATTCTAAGAAAGGTTTCTTGCCCATGTCACATGACATTAATCTTAGCAAGAATCAGTGTCCTTAGACACATGATGAGCGGAATAAGATGGGTATGGTTCCATATGCTTCGGCAATTGGATCCATCATGTATGTCATGCTTTGTACACGCGATGTCTCGTACGCTTTGAGTGCTACGAGCAGATACCGATCGATCCAGTGAAGGTCACCGGATCGCAGTAAGAATATCCTTAAGTACTTGAGAAGAACTAAGGATATGTTTCTAGTCTATGGAGGTGAAGAAGAGCTCGTTGTAAGTGGTTACACCGATGCTAGCTTCCAAACAGACAAGGATGATTATAGATCGCAATCTAGGTTCGTGTTCTGCCTGAACGGAGGCGCAGTCAGCTGGAAGAGTTCCAAGCAGGATACTGTTGCTGATTCTACAACGGAGGCCGAGTACATTGCTGCTTCGGAAGCTGCAAAGGAGGCTGTTTGGATCAAGAAATTTGTTTCTGAGCTTGGTGTGATGACTAGTACGACTGGTCCAATGTCTCTCTATTGTGATAATAGTGGAGCCATTGCGCAAGCCAAGGAGCCGAGGTCACATCAGAAGTCCAAACACATACTTCGGCGATATCATCTCATCCGCGAGATAGTGGACAGAGGTGATGTCAAGATATGCAAAGTGCACACGGATCTCAACATAGCCGATCCGCTGACAAAACCTCTCCCTCAGCCGAAGCATGAGGCGCACACAAGAGCAATGGGTATTAGATACTTACATGATTGACTCTAGTGCAAGTGGGAGATTGTTAGTGATATGCCCTAGAGGCAACATGGAGATGTTGGATATCACGTCAATGTTTATGTACAAATGAATAAAGTGTTATTCGGTTCCATGAAATAGACATCTTGTATTGATCAATAAGTACGTGACTTATTTATGAGCCTCTATATGTATGAATCTATTTCTAAATGATCCTCGATCATATATCATATTATTGGAACTAATATGATTCTAAGATCAACATATTTATTGATTGATGATCATGTCTCATAGATCATGGGTATGGATATACCAAATCAATAAACATGGACACATGTGTTAGAGAACACATTGTTGGATAGACCCACCATGAGACACTACAGAATTAATGTGCCATTAGTTGGTCTCGGGTAGTGTTGGTACAAAGTCCTTAGACCCGAGATCACCATGGATTCCAACATGTGTAGTAGCCTACTTTGGGACTACCAAACGCTATTCCATAACGGGTAGTTATAAAGGTAGTTTTCGGGTTTGCTATGAAACATGGAGTGGGATGTGAGTGATCAAGCTAAAATTTGCCCCTCCTTTGGAGAGATATCTCTGGGCCCCTCGAGGTAATGGATTATGGAAATGCATGGCCATGCTAAGTTGATTGAGGAGTCAATCAACAGACAGATAATCCAATACGGTTCGAGTGAATGGTTAAGCTATTGAAGGATGGTATACATCTTGCCTATAGCTTAATTGGTATCGTGAGGCAAAGAGATTTGTGTACACATTACAGGTTCGAGCCGATATTATATTCTTGTATACTATGGTGTCAATATGTGCTGCTAGGCGCCGTGACAAGTCGGCGAGTTGGACTCGAGCCGACGGTTGGCTAAGTTAGACTAGCCGAAACTAAGTATACCTGAACCTACAGGGTCGCACGCTTAAGGGGATAGAATAGATATTCGAGTTGGACTCGGATATGACTCGATCAGATAGGGATCCGATCGGATAGAGTCCTATGGGCTTACGACGTATGGGCGGCCAACTCTGTGAGATTCAGAAAGGATCCGATTCAAAATAGAGTCCTGATCGGCCACTAGTCTCAGTCGGCCAACTCTATATAAAGGGGCGAGGGGTGGAGAGTTGCGGCATTGAGTTGAATTGCATTGCGCCGAAATTAATCTTATTTGGCGCAACAAGTCGCCGAGATCAATCTCCACGAAAACCCTCCCCACTTTCGAGCCAAACCCTAGTCTTGCATCGCGTGCTAGCACACGGGTGTTCGGCGTTCTATCTCTGGACGTGTGGATACCGGTAGAGGCGCTGCTATGTTGCACGCTGTTGATCGGCTACGAATTGGTTGCAATCGGAGCGAGGCGACTGCTGCAGATCGGCGACGAGAACGTGGCCGGAGGACTCGGATCAGATGCGACATCGGCGAATCGGGCGATTGGTGAATCGGTGTCATCCCGGGAATCGTTTGTCGGCTTGCGGGAATCGCGTCATCGGCCGGCCTGACGTTCCGAGATCAGATTGCCACGATTGGCTATTTCCGCTGCATACTCTAATCGGTAACGATCTATCGGTCCTTACTTGCAAGTGTTCCTGGTTTGCGCGGTAAAAGTTTTTGTTTTCGGCTAGCGTAGCCTCCGCGTAACCCTTCAATATTTTGCTCGAGCTCGGTTACCTCTGCGAACTCGATGTCACGATCTATCGATAATCGAATAAAAGAATCAACGAACAATTCCAAATAAATATCAAATAAAGAAATTCAAAAAGAGTTTAAAAAGGTGATTTTTGAAGTTTAAAATAGTTGAATCCTAAAGTTTAAAGTCTAGACTTGAATGAAATAAAAATAAAAGAGCTTAAAGAAAAAATAAAAAAATTAAAAGGGTAAGTAATTTTAGTTTGAAAAGAATAGAAACAATTTTAGAATGATAAAATAAAATTTTGAAAGAGGTTAAAAAGGGGTCAAACTATTTTTCTAGGGCTTTTTCTAGGTTTTTCTATTTTTCTCTCTCTCTTTTCTCTTTTTCTCCCTCCCTTTTTTTCTTTCTTTTCTCTATTTCCTCTCTTTTCTCTCTCTTCTTTCTATGTTCTTCTTTAGAGCCGCGCCGGTGAGGAAGGAGGCACGCGCGTAAGGGATGGCCGGAGCTTGGGATCTAAGGGGCTCTACACCATCTAGTTCCATTTTTAGGGTTATCCGGGTTGGAGAAGGGTTGAAAAGGGCCGGCGACGGCAGCCTAACCACGGCGGCGGTGGTGCTCATCGCGGCGGTTTTTCGGCAATGGTTCAGCCAAGGCTTGAGGTGTATGAACATCTATACATCATGGGGAAGCTAGCTAAGTGATTCACTAGGCCGGGAATGCACTGAAACGTCTTGGAGACGTGTGCGCGGCGGTGGCCGGAACAGGGGACATGCGACGGCCTCGCCGGTGGCGATTTCCGGCGACTTTTGGACCTGGACAAGTTAGGGGAAATGTAGCTGTAAGTGTATAGATCATGAAAATACCTACAATTTGAAGAGTGCTCAACTGATAGTGGTGAATTCTGAAGAATCACCCGTGCGGCTCAAACCTAGGGTTCTTCAGTCTTCTTCCAAATTCGAGCAACTCACTGAATAAGATTTGGGGAATTTTTGGAGGAAGATATAAGAAGGAATAAAGAAGAAATTTTGTATAGAAAGTTTTGGCCGAGGTGCTCTATTTATAGCAGATTGAAGTCGGTGTGCTCACGGGATAGTGTCGGCCATGGCGGTTCGGTGTAAAGTCGGTTCGCCGGAGATGAGGTTGATGACGTTGTTGCTCCAATTGTGTGTTGACGCGTGGAAAAGGGAAAGACGGTAGCTAAAGGTTGGTGCCGTGGTCCGGTGGGCAGGGTGGTATCCACGGCGCGACGGCTTCAAACAAAGGGCGCCGCGGTCGGCCGAGGCGGGGAGGAAGAAGAAAAAGGAAAGAAAGAAAGAGGAAAAAGAAAAGGAGGAAAAATAAAAAAGGAAAAGAGTAAGGGAAAAAGGAAAATAAGAGAAAAAGAAAAATCTAGAAAAATTGAAAAGAATTTGATATAGGGTTTAAAATTAATTTAAACACAATTTTTACGGAATTTTCTTGAATTAAAGTTAAATTAGGATTTTTCAAAAATAAGGGCGAAGAATTAATAAATTTAGAATTTCTAAATTAAAATAAGAAAAAAGCAAATAAATATTAAGAGATTTAAAATTTTTTAAAATAAAACATACAATAAACTTATTCGCAAAAATTTTCTATGTTGATTCATACATTTTTAAAATTATAAACTTTTGAGGATGTCAGAACTATCCCGGGTGGTACCTCACGACATGAAAGAAAAAGAAGAATAAAAATCAAGGTTTACTGTCAGCAAGGCTTGTGAATTGACAAGTCACACTTCCCTAGGCTGAAGGCGGAACATAGTCACTTCCCATTCTTAGCGAAAGTAATGGTGAAATTTCCAAAGCCAATCACCCCTAAACCAACTCAATGATTTAGCCATGTCCCATACCCCTGTTGGGACAAAGGTGGGAGATATGAAGCACATAACAAAGGAATACCATCTTTAGTAGCTCCACTATCTGTTATTGCATCGATTTAGAGAGTCAGGATGAGAATGCTTAGGATATGAATTGAATTTCGTTGATTTATGATTCAATAGAATAAATTAATCATAAGTCAGATTATCCATGGATACCTAAATAAATCAACTACATTACTAGAACTCATATTACATATGTGTAAAACTCAGACCCAAAATTTTTAAACTCATGTTCGCATTATAAAAACTTATCAGATTTAGTTGAATTTTGTAGAAATAATTTATTGTACAGAGAAGCAACTTTATACAAATTTTGAGCTATTTATATATACGGGGCCCATGATGTATTACTAAGACCAAAAAATTCTATTTAAATGTATGTAAAACTTGGACCCAAATTTTTAAACTCGTGTTCATACCATGAAAACTTGTTAAATTTAGTTAAATTTTTTAGGAACAATTTATTATATAGAAAAACAATTTTGTACAGATTTTGAGGATATTTATACATGTAAAGTCATTTTGGGTTGAACCTTTTAAACCTAGGTTCTAATGGTTTGATCCGTTTGATCCATTTGTATTTTTAGCAATCCAAAGATCCATTGAAATAAATTTATGGATAGGTTTAATGAATAAATAGATCGATGCTAACCATTTCCTTCCCTATTAAAGAGGATAATAAAAAGAGAGATTTGTCTCTCCTCGGATCTACTTCCAGTCCATTACATTCTCTTATTCTATCACACTAACATGGTGTTGATAAAGGAATACTCTCTTGATTGGTAGTGTTCCACTACTTGGATACAACACATTTCTTGAGCAAGTAAGCTGTGTAGTATTGCTGAAGCTCCACATTTTTTTAATGGCATTTCTCAACAATAATATGTTCTAATCATGATATTGGATCAAAGCAAATCTTTTTAAGTCCATGATTATTCGGAGAAATGTCAGTTATTAACTGGGGGCAGTGAAGTGCATCGGTGCGGATAGCATGAAACTATCAACTTTCGACTACGGTGGATGGCATCGTGGGATTGGAAACTATCGCAGTGTAGTTGATAAAATTCTGTAGTATAATTTGTCACTTCAGCTCAACACAATGGGAGCAGCGAAGCGCACCAGTGCGGCATATGCGGACCTGTGAAACCATTTGACTCCATTGGCTGGCATCATGACAAAAACAATCGCAATAGAGTTGATAAAATTATATTGAGGTGTGGTATGGCCTTTCACTACATCATAATACCATGGGGGCAATTCTACACCCTCCAATTATTTAGCTCCACTGGCCGGCAGCGTTGGAGTGAAACGGTCAAAGTAGAGTTGATAAAATTCTATACTTTGTGGTATGGATTTTCACTACAATTCAACATTATGAGGATAAGCATATCTTCACTACCATCTTCTCTATTGGTTGCCACCGCAATTATGAACTGGCCATCATAGAATTAATAAATCATGTTAACTAGCACTACTGGAAAGATGATCTTTTAGTCAAATTCTACACTAGTCCCGATTTCAATAAAAACCGAAAGTAGAAATTTTTTTTGTCCTGGTTAAAAAAATAACGGTTTCTAGGATCTTTAGTCCCTATTGGTGTTACCAACCAGGACTATTGTATCTTTAGTCTTGATCTTTAGTCCCGGTTAGATTCTTGTCAGAATCTGTCAGGTCGAGAGTCATCTTTAGCCCCGATTTGTAACACCAACCGGGACTAAAGTGAAGGAAGATATTTTTAACTGCGCTAGTTAAAAATATGGTTTGTTAAAGGAATAAAATTAATTTGTTGCATGATTCAAATGGCCTGAAATTAATTTGAGAGGATATGTAATTGAAAAGGGTGATTGAAGATAGAAGGAAGCTTTGATCATTACATTGTAATTATAAATTATTATATTGTGATTCTCAATATATTACTTTGGTGATAATATATTATTTTGGTGATAATATACAAATCAGAGGGATCTATAATATTGATAAGAACATCACTTCTTAGGATACATTCCGTTGTATCGTCACTAGAACCTTTTGTGCCATAACTTTTGTATATTTTAGTTTCAGAGTCCGTCGTGTCGACTTTGTGTTTTGGTCGAGGTCTTGTTGTTGGTTAGATCATGTTAGAGTCTAGTTCGTGTGTTTTCCTCCTTTGTTTCCATCAAACCCTAGCCGGCACGTCAAGTTTGTGCGCGTGTAACAAGTTTTTGCGCGTATTGTTTCTATTTTGTCCTCTAACTCCGAGTCGGTTTTTAAAACGATCATAACTTTCACATACAGACTCCGATCGAGACGTTTCATATATGAAAAATGATCAGAAAAAAAATTTGGATGCGTTCATCCACCGCTTTGCTATGTTCGACGATTTTATTTTCCCCAAAATAGGCTCAGAAGATCGTCTTTTTGAGCCCGGAAGCTTTTTTCCGATTCTGAGTGTGTCTTTTGAATTTTTCACCGGCCATGTCTTTCACTTGTTTAGGTTTAAATTTTCTGTGGTTACCTCTTGTGTGCTCCTAAGTCAAAAAAATATAAAAAAAGTAAAAATAAAAAGTTAAATTTTTCCTGTCTTGGTCAACAACAAATGAAAATGAAAAATAGAGAGCGGCAAAAGAGGAACAATATCTAGAGGATCACATACAAAGGTGTAATGTATAGGATTACCTCTATTTGATTAAATTTTAATGTATTACTTATTATTGTTTTAAATTTATATTTATTTAATAAATTATTTAATTTTTGGTTGTTAACCCTAGGCGAGAAAAAAATTGAAAATAACAGGAAATTATATTTAGTCTCGGTTGGTGGCTATAATCGGGACTAAAGATAAACTAAAAATAGCGAGAAATTATCTTTAGTCCCGGTTGATGCCACAATCGGGACTAAAGATGAATTGGAAATAGCAAAAATTATTTTTAGTCCTGGTTGTTGCCACCAACTGGGACTAAAAATGGGATCTTTAGTCCCGGTTGATGTCACCAACCGAGACTAAAGATCCAGGGGGATATATATCCCTGGCACACATCGTCTTCTCCACCGATCCAACACTTAGCTATTTTTTCAGATCCCTCTCCCTTTTCCCTCAGCTCTCTCTTCCTCTCCTTTTCCTCTCCCTCTCTCCCTCTCTCCTCAACTCTCGCGACGGCAGGGGGATGAGATGGCGGTGGTGGGGTGCCATTTCCACCAACCGGCGACGGCGGGGCGCCATCTCCTCACCGCCAGCGACGAGCGGAGCCGGTGGTGTGCGAGGAGGAATTCGGCGACATAGAATCAGCTTTGTGAATGAATTTGTGAATGATTTTGTTGTATTATTTTTAGATATTTTTTGTGAATTTGTGGACGATTTTGTTGTTATATTTTGTTGTATTCGATCTGTGGCTAAAAAATAATTTTGATGTTGTGTGTTACGTATATGTGTGTTATGTATATGTGTGTTATGTATTGATACATATATATGCAATATGCATATATATATATATGTATAAATATATATATGTATGTGTCGGTGATATGGGCCGGGGTATATCGAGAATACGATATCTCGAAGAAGGAAGACGCCTTCGCTTACTACCGCGCCCCAAAGATATGTCCTGAATGGCTCATACGGGTCCGGGCCACGGGCGGTCACGTGGCCATCCCAAAGGGGACTTGGCCCGGGAGCTGCACTGAGGCCGCTGCTTTCCAGATGGCAGGGTTCGGGATCGCCCGGACCCCCGTCCATCAACCCGCACCTCTCCGAGAAAGGAGCGAGATCAACCGTCAACTGCCAACCACCGCATTTAATGCCTAGAGAGAGGCCAGACGCCTGCGCCGTCGCATTTATTGCGATGTGAGGCGCGTCTGTCAGCCGCTCATCATCACCCTTTTTTGCCCGTCACGAGGAAGAGAGGGGAGAAAGTCTTTGACAGCGAAAGCAGTATGGTCGCACGGTCATTCCACGCACGCCTCCCTCCACGCCCCGTCCAGTCGCATTAAATGCGCTGGGCGGTCGCGTGGGAGAGAGAATACGGGTGCTGGGGGTGTCACGTCGACCCCTCTCCAGGCGAAGAGCCACTGACCGGTAGGCCCCACTAGAGTAGGTAAGTTGACCCCTCCTCTCGTCAGCAGCATGGCAGCCACGACGCCCGTTTTTCTCCACCAACTCCCGCAACGTGGCAACAGGAGCAGGAATAGGGGTAGCCCCCCTGACAAGACAAGACAAGAGCCGCTACATCACGTGGAGCGGAGTAGAGAAAGCTAGGATTACTGTGGTGTCCCCTTGCACTATAAAAGGAGGCCCAAGTCCATGATAGAGGGGTTGGTCTTTTGCTCAGCTTCTTCGACCTTGGGCTTTAAGCATTTCGCCTCAACCATCAGCTCCAGCTTCCCCAGGGAAAAACAACCACACCAATCCTTGCAATTCATTCTTCACATAGCATAAAAAACAGGAGTAGGGTATTACGTCTCACCGACGGCCCGAACCTGTATAAATTTTTCTGTGTTTTTTGCGATTGCGATTTTTCTCCATCTTCCTACTTTTCCTCTACCTCACCTCGAGTTCGAACCCTGATTCACCGCTCCCCTGTGTCGAACCAAAAAGGGGTTCCCTCGGGTCTCCGCGTGTCGAGCACACGCATCGACAGTATGTGTAAATAAGCAACAAGCTAGTAACAGGAGCAAAATTTTTTTAAAAAAGAAAAAACTTAGTTCCGATTGGTGTTACCAACCAGGAATAAAGATGTATATTTAGTTCCGATTATTTCAACCGGGACTAAAGATTCCCGATCTTTACTTCCGCTTTCGTTGTCCCTGTTTGATACCCGAGATAAAAAGGGTTACAAACCGAGACAAATGTGGGTTTCTCCAGCAACATAGAGTATGTCCTTTTGCTCCAACTTAATGAATTTGGAGGGCAAACCATATCCTCCAAATTTACTGTAGCATAAAATTTGCTACAGCGGCGTGGAATTTCACTACAATGCATTTCTTCAGCACATGCTCTTTTCTACGATACAAATCGCCCCCTACCATGACACAAATTTTCAGTGCGATGGTTGTACTTAATCGGCATGTTATTGTAGCACGAATTTTGCTACAATACTATCTTGGAAATTTCAGTAAAAAACTTTCTCTTATTGGGGATCTATATCCAAGATAATTAATAACGAGGTTGAACCAGAATCATGTTAAAACTATGGACACTGCTGCTATCACAGCAGCAACAACAAACTATCCATAATTTCTAAGTAGAGAGAGAGGGGCAAAGATGGTTGCTAGTAAACAAGTGCCAAGTGCAGGTTATCGATTTCGTGCATGCGTACCATGTCGTCCCCCACGGTAGCGTGATTTTGCGCGAAAACCATGAAAACCGTGCCGGAGTGAACAATAGTTTTCCGACGTTTTGCCGTATCGCAGTTTTCATCTAAACCGCACGAAAACCACGCCAAAAACCATAAAAACCATAATTTGAATATAAATCAAATTCAAATCCGTGTCGTGTCATTGTTTTCGCTTAAACCGCGTCACATACCACGGTTTTCGAGGTAAACCGCGCAAAATTTATTTTTTTAATAATATATATATATATTGATAAAATGAATTTTTCAATCTTTTTGAATTCGCACGAAATTATTTAAACGAAACCGTGAGGATGCCGTGCCGCACCCTCACGGTACGCGTGAAAACCAACCCTGACCAGGTGCAATGCCTACCAGTCTACCACTGCGCAGGCTTTGGCCATTTCTTTTTTTCGTGTCTCTCTAGACAAAATCTTCTTCTTGATGAAGCTCTAATTCAAGGAGATCTTAATTCTTGTTGTTTATTCTCTGGTTTAATATGTTTGGAGTAAAGCATGATATTCATAATGATAGGCTTGAGCCTATATACGATGCTCAACTATGAGAGAATCTATATATATGACAAAAAGAATCTTCCGAAGGAAATATCTTTGGAGGCTTACGAGCGCATCAGCAGCAATATCTCTAAATAAGCACCTAAAACAAATTTAAAGGTTGTTGGTTAAAAAACAGCACACAGCAGTACTCCTAAACCACCACCTAAAAATCTAAACTCCTAAAACCCAACCCCTCCACCTCTATTCCTAGAAGGCCAAAACCCAACTCCTATTCATTTAAGTTGAGGGGTTCACGTTTAGAAGTTCTCCTTATACATAACTTAGAATTATGACTTTTATTTTTATTAGGAGACCCTAAATATTCAATTTAGAAATTTAGTTTTAAAGGTACGATGGTGATGCTGTAAGGCACTGTGACAGTAGCCCTTCCATCAACAGGGTGGTATGGCACTATGGCGATGTGAGTGCCCTGGTCCTCTCCAAGACTCCAAATCACCATTATGTATCGTATTCTTGTTCTGGGTAACCAAAACGATCAATTGGAACCCTGCCTCCATATTTTAAAGCTGCTCCAAGTAATTGTGGCTATTCTATTCTATGTCATTCCTCGACTGAAGGCTCTAATCTTTCATCCGAATACTCGTAATGCTATATCCCTGTTCATTTTAACCAGGTCGATATAAATACACAATATACAAGAGCAATATCTGATCCTCAATCCCTCATTTTGTTTTGAGGCTATGAATTACGTTTACTCCTTGTCACTAGAGGACTTACCTAGAACACTGTCACGAGTTGTGCAATGACCCCGGCCAAATGAAATTTGAGGGGTAACTCATGGATGAGCCCCTCACATGGAGTCTGTACAGAAAGAGAAGAGAAGAGAAGAGAAGAGAAGGGAGGTGGACTTATTTTGAGCATGTCCAAATAAACTAAGAGCATGTCCAACGGTGACCCGAAATGGGTCTCTAAACTTGTTTTTAGAGAATTTACTAATAAAAATAGCTCCAACAGATGCTCTATATGAATCTCAAAAATATAGGTTCTCTAACATACTATTCTCGTTCTCAAAACTAGGAATAGGAATAGAAATATATGGTTCTCTAAAATTTCTTGATCATGCTCCCGCTAGCGTGAGGAATTATTTTGGTGCAATAGCCTGAGGGCACGCGGCCGCGTGATTTTGCATCTCATCTCCGCGTAAAGATATTGTAATTCATCACGTGATCTGTTTTGTGCGTGGCGCGGTAGCGGACGGGCCATGTGGGGCCTGACGGGCGACACGGCGGATGGGCTCCCGGCATTGCTCCAGCTGCTGACGGGTGATGCGGCGGACGGACTCCCGGCGCTGCTGCCTATCGCCGCGCCGCGCCGATTGACTGCCTGCCAGCGCTGCGCCCCTGACTTGCAAGAATACAAAAGAACGCAGTGCCCTGGCTTACGAGATTGACTTGCGCCCTTGACTTGCAAGATTGACTTGCGTCCTGTACAGAAAAGAGCGTGAGTTTGACATTGCGGTTGATGGGGTCCAGTTAGTTATAAAATAGAGAATCAGTTTTGAGAATCTGTCGTATCAATTTTTGATTTCATTCAAATTTAAGAAATTCTCTATATGATCTTTTTTGAGAATTTGTTTTTAGAACCTGTTGGCCATGCTCTAATAGCCACAAGCTAAAAAACCCAATTTTTTTTCAAATTTTTAAAAACTAACTACCATTCAGCTGCTTCGAAAAAAGTTATTTAAGCTCTCCAAACAGACCCAAAGGACCTGATTGAGCCCCTCGCTCACGAGAGGCGGATACACATGCCCATACACGCACTGCCGCCGCTAGGCGCTGCGTGTGAAGTGCTGCAGTGCAAGCGTGGCGGTAAACCTTTGGTACAACCATCCATGTATATTCTACATATATTTAAAAACCCAAAGCCTAAATGAAAACCAAACCCCGGAAGCCACCGCAACAATGACATCTTCACCGCTATTCAAGCATCTTCATCAACGGTTCATCGATAGCACACGGAACGCCATAGTGTTCCACAGATATTTGCTTAACCCAGCATCGACACCTATGTGGTGTTTGGTTGGAGAATACCAGCGTAAACGTCAATGAAAATAGTTTTGATGGAAATTGATATCATTGTATCAGATTACATGCTTTGTTTGGGTTGCTGCTGTAATGACAACACAATCATTCACGCTGTTTGGATGCACGCCTAGGTAACAGATGCACTGAGCAAAACATGATTGTTGAGAATTCAAATAGTGACACAACAAGCAAATACATAACATGCATAACACTGTCATTTCATTTTTGGATGCAAATTTTCAGTAAGAATTCAAAACATATCATGATGAATTTCTTTGAGAAATGACAGAATTTGGAGTATGAACTCTGAAGAGATGCTCTTTGTCCTTCATCTTTCATCCAATAAACCACTAGCAACAATACTTTGATCACAGAATATGTAGATCGTCATGGTTCAAGCAAATAAAGTGAAGTACTGAAACTAAACATCTTTAGGACAAAGGATAGTCTCCAATATTCATATATGAAATTCTAAGAATTAAAAAATAGATAGTGAACAATCCTAAGCGAGAGGGGGTTAGCACGCATTACTCGCCGACGACGAGGGTTACGATGCGCGTGAGCGAGGTTTACAGCGAGCCAAGGACCAAGAAACGACATGGACACAATTACTCAGCTGTTCATGGACACAATTTCAACATGGATAGATGCAGATGGCATGCAGGAAGCATAGGAAAGAACAGAGAAAGGAAGAACAGGGTGTACTGTACCATGCCTTGTGTGTAAACCTTGTCTTTGTACCAAGCTGGTTTGTCCTGCAGATCAATGCCGACTAGCTCAATCTTGCCCTGCAAGCCCTGGGCAAATTGACATCCAAAAAACAGTATAAATTTTTTTAGGTTTTTAGCAGCACAGAAGAAATAAAAGAAGTATGAACTCTGCAGCTAATATTCAGAGCAGAAAAGAAGTAACATGGTTAAGGATGAGGAGCACAGTGCTCAAAATAGGGAGACGAGAGAGGATGAACGGCAAAAGGTATACCTGCTATCGAGGAGGTGGAACTCCGGAGAGTTCTTCTTCAGGGGAGTTCTTCTTCTTCCAGATGAGGTGGAACTCCGAGGAGAGGGGACTGGAGGTGGGGGAGCACCGGCATGCTGTCCTGGCCAAACTCCGGGCAGTGATAGAGGAGATCGTGAGGGTGCGGCACCGGCGACGCTCGCAGGGCGAGGATGCGGTGCCACCGACGCGCGTGGGGCGAGGATGCGGCGCCCGTGTGGGGTCTCCTCCGAAGAGGTCAACTCCCATAATATCACATAACCTCCCAGGAGTTTGGTTATACGAGAGATAGTACAGATACAAGAACTTTGTTTACCATTACAAACCATTAAGGTTTTAGTACAAACTTTACAATACCATATAGCAAACTAGTACGACCAACTAGGTCTAATAGTTACATTACTGAAAACGCGACACTTCCACACGGATAGTCCTAGAGTCAACCTAAAACTCGTACTCTTCCTCCCAGTCCCCCAGGGCACTAGGAGCTTCTTCTCCAACTTCGGGGTTTCCTGAACATGGGGTTTGCAAGACTAAGTACTGATGGTACTAAACAAGCCAAACTAAATCAAGACACAGAAATACATATGCATGGTACTTTAAAGGGAGTATAAGTTATAATCCTAGCCTTATTATGATTTTATATCTCACCCATCTTTTGAATAATTTACATGTAAACTTCCACATTTTATGATAGTATTAGAAAATTGCTTATGCCATTAAACGAAATTCACCCATAGACACAACTCCATTGACCTAGAGTACGGTGTATTCGAATACAAACAACTCTACAACGTCTGCCCAGTTTTACCCGAGGATTAACCTTAGTTTGTAAGGCTAAGGGTAACATAGTATTTACATCACTCTAACTTTTCTTCATGTGTGATAAGACCTGAGGGCTATCTTAATATGGGCACCAACTTAACCAGCGATGGCGCTTGACCCAATATTTTATAGTTGTTTATCACACACTTGCCCTGGTTTGGTAACACCTTAAACTATCTTAACAGACGGTATCAATCTGGTTAGCATTGGCACTTTGTCCGATGTTTCCATAGTTGTTTACCAATAAGGCTTCTGCACCATTAAGGTAAGCCTCCGGGGAGATTAGATAGGGAAATGTATTTGCTAAGCCGGTAAACCCGTCCAACGGATGGGTGCAACTATGTCATTATCCTGGCACAAGAGTTTTATATTTTCTGCATCAAGCCAAAATCATTTTCAAAAAACAAGAAATGATAGAATTACTATTCTTCTATCTCATGGAATTCAAGAACTTTCCCTTTTCATTGCATGGGATAATAAGACTCTTATTTTTACTATGCGAATGAAATAATAGCCCATAAAGTAATAGTCATTCTATCACATTGTAATTTCTTATTTGGTCAAAAATTATTAAGGTGTTGCACATATAATCAAAAGGAGTATTCATAATCACATGAAATGATAGGTTATTACTATTAAATTTAAATAACCCACCCATGCGATACTTCTAAATAAATATACTATTTAAATCGGGACATCTATCTAATTTGGGTTCGACATATGATCAATGATTGTTTGACTTGCCTTCGGGGTTTGTGGTCTTGGACCATTCTTCTTTTTGAACCGCGGCGAGGGCGTTCACTTTGGCGATGTG
Source organism: Oryza australiensis (assembly GCA_019925245.2). Lineage (NCBI taxonomy): Eukaryota > Viridiplantae > Streptophyta > Magnoliopsida > Poales > Poaceae > Oryza > Oryza australiensis. The sequence continues at coordinate 145,133 of JAIFGZ020000597.1, read as the reverse complement.
GTCGAGCTTAGTCTCTTCCGTGAACTCGACGTCGCGATCTATCGATAACCGATAAAAGAAATAAAATGAATAATTCCAAATAAATGCCAAATAAATATGAAACTTTAAAAAGGATTTAAAAGATAATTTTTGGATTTTAAATATGAATATTATTTGTTAAATACTAAAATTCAAAATTTTGGCTTGACTAAAATAAAATATTATAAAAAGAATTATAAGAGATATTTAAAAAATATTTTAAAAAGGAAAAATGGGTAGATTTGAGGAAAATGGGAGGAATTTGAATTTATATAATGGGATTTTGGAAGGACTCAAAAGTAGTCAATTGGTCAACTAAAGAGTAAAGTAATTTTCTAGAATTATTTTAGGGTCCCCTATTATTTTTTTCTCTCTTTCTCTCTCTTTCTCTGTTTTCTCTCTCTTCTCTGTTTTCTTCCCAGAGCAGGCGAGGGACGGCCGGACTTCGGAGGTGAGGGGGTCCATCTCCATCTACATGATGCGGTGGTCTCATTTTTGGGCTCGGCCAGGCCAGAGGCGCGACGAGGTCAGCTGGCGGCGACGAACAGGCAACGGCGGCGGCGGCGCTCGTCGCGGAGGCGGTCCGACGGCGGTGTGGCCAGGGCGGCGAGCCTAGGAGCATCCTTAGCATCTAGAGAAGCTAGCTATGGCGGTGGTTTTGTCGGAATTGTTCTGAGGCAGGCTGGCGACATGCGCACGATAGCGGCCGGAACAGAGGAAGGACGGCGGCTCACCGGCGACGGACTTCCGATTTTGTTATGGCTCGGGAAAGTTAGGCGAAATAGAGCTCTAGACATGTAGAATGCAATGGTACCTTCAATTTGAGGAGAAATCGACTGATGGCGGCGAATTTTGGAAATTTGTCCCGGGCCGCTAGAATTAGGGTTCTTCGATTCGGGCTTGGTGACCGCGATTTAGGGCATGAAATTTGGGGGAAAACTCAGAGGAATGTAGAGGAACGAATGAGGAAGAGGATTTGCATGGAAATTTTGGCTCGGGGTGCTCGATTTATAGGGATTTAGGTCGGTTGCGCACGGGATAGAGGCGGCGGCTCCAAGTCGGTTCGGCATGGCAGTTGCGTGATGATGACGATGACCCAATGGTGTTGTGGCGTGTGTGCAGGAATAAGGCGGTGGCCGATGTAGCTTGGTCCTCCAGTGGGCAGTGGCGGTGCCCATGGCTCCGGCGGCTGGAAACAGGGGCGACCATGGTCGTCCTGGGCAGGAAAGAAGAAAGGGGAAAAGGAAAAGAAAAGGAAAAGAAAATAAAAGGAAAGAAAAGAAAAATTGGGGGAAAATAATAAAAGAAAATGTGATCTAGGGTTCAAAACTAATTATGCTCAATTATTGGGATTTCTTTGAATAAAGGTATTAAATTGAGATTTTTCAAAAATAAAGGGCAATGAATTAAAAGAATTAACATTTTTGAATTAGGATAAAGGAAAATAAAATAAAGGATGCAAGAAAATATCAAGAGAATTCAAATATTTTGAAATGGAACAAATAATGAAAAAAATTTCTACGTTAAAGTAAAGATTTTTAAAAGTGGGGATTTTAGGGATGTTACCTACCCTCCTTAAAAGAATCCCGTCCCCGAGATTCGATTGGTTCTTGAACAATTGAAGGAACCTCTTTTCTAGCTCTGATTCTCTTTCCCAAGTTGACTCTTGCTCTGTGTGATTCTTCCATTGGACTCGACAACATTTTATACTATGGTTTCGTAACTTCCGTTCGACACTTCTAATATTTTCTCAAGCTCCTCTCGCATAAGTTAAATCGGGTTGCAACTTGATATCTTCCATTGATACCTCTTCGGTGGGTTGTCTTAAACACTTCTTGAGTTGTGAAACATGAAATACAGGATGTACTTCATTTAACTTCGTCGGTAGATGTAGTTGATAAGAAACTTCTCCTCTTCTCTTAAGAATCCGATACGGCCCGATATATCTCGGAGATAGCTTTCTTTTCATTTGGAACCTATGCATGCCTTTGAACGGTGTCACCTTCAGATAAATGAAATCTCCTACTTTAAAACTCAAATCTCTTCTCCGATGATCACTATAACTTTTTTCCTTACTTGAGCAGCTCTCAATTTCTCTCTTATAATCCTGACGTGGGTTTCTGCATCATGTGCCAATTGTGGCCCTATCAACTGTCTTTCTCCAACCTCTATCCAATTGAGGGGAGTTCTACACTTTTGGCCATATAGTGCTTCAAAAGGTGCCATTCCTAGACTGGATTGATGACTATTATTATATGAAAACTTTGCGAATGGCAAGCAGATATTCTACGCAGATTCATATACTAACACACAAGCTCTCAACATATCTTCAAGAATTTGGTTTACTCTTTCTGTCTGGCCTCTAGTTTGTGGGTGATAGGCTGAACTGAATCCTAACTTAGTGTAACATCCTGGCCCAGGGCTTAATAGGATTAATAGAATACTCATACCAACAAGTTACAACTTCTTTTCTGGAAGCTCATCTCCAAAGAACTTTGAGGTTAAGCATGCTTGGCCTGGGGCAATTTGGGGATGGGTGACCGACCAGAAAGTTCTTCCTGGGTGTGCATGAGTGAGGACAAAGTGTGCAGAAAAGACTGGTGTTGGTCTGTGAGGGCAGTCTAAGGTCCTAGAGAGCTTCTAGATGTAGGCGGGCCCAGCCCGGAAAGGGTGGGACGTTACAAGTGGTATCAGAGCCATAGAAAATACTAGTGTTGGTCTAAGATCTTGCTTAATAGGACCAATAGAATACTCATACCAACAAGTTGCAACTTCTTTTCCGGAAGCACATCTCCTAAGAACTATAAGGTTAAGCGTGCTTGGCCTGGGCACCGGGAAGCTATTCCTGGGTGCGCATGAGTGAGGACAAAGTGTGCAGAAAAGACTGGTGTTGGTCTGTGAGGGCAGTCTAAGGTCCTAGATAGTTTCCAGATGTAGGCGGGCCCAATCCGAAAAGGGTGAAACATTACAAGTGGTATCAGAGCCGACTCTTGCGATTTCACGGGGCGCGTGGCGGGCCAGTCACGTGGGCACCAATCCGGAAAGGGTGAAACGTTAAGTGGTATCAGAGCCGACTCTCGCGGTTTCACAGGGCGCGTGGCGGGTTAGTCACGCGAGCACCAATCTGGAAAGGGTGAAACGTTACAAGTGGTATCAGAGCCGACTCTCGCGGTTTCACGGGGCGCGTGGCGGGTCAGTCACGTGGGCATGGTGCGCATGGCGCGTGGGCCCTGAGGGGACACGACATGGCACATGCGCCGGCACTGGATGCATGGACGTGCCCAAGAGGGGAGGTTCGTGGCCTGGGGTTGACCGACGAGGACGTCGGGTCTTCTAAGAGGGTGTGGATGTAACGTCCTGGCTCAGGGCTTAATAGGATTAATAGAATACTCATACCAACAAGTCATAACTTTTTTCCGGAAGCTCATCTCCTAAGAACTCTAAGGTTAAGCGTGCTTGGCCCGGGGCAATTTGGGATGGGTGACCGACCGAGAAGTTCTTCCTGGGTGTGCATGAGGTGGCCTGGGGTTGACCGACGAGGACGTTGGGTCTTCTAAGGGGGTGTGGATGTAACGTCCTGGCCCAGGGCTTAATAGAATACTCATACCAACAAGTTGTAACTTTTTTTCCGGAAGCTCATCTCCTAAGAACTCTAAGGTTAAGTATGCTTGGCCTGGGGCAATTTGGGATGAGTTACTGATCGAGAAGTTCTTCCTGGGTGCGTATGAGTAAGGACAAAGTGCCCAGAAAAGACTGGGTGATGACCGATCGGGAAGTTCTTCCTGGTGCGCATGAGGACGTCGGGTCTTCCAAGGGGGTGTGGATATAACGTCGTGGTCCAGTTGTAACTTCTTTTCCGGAAGCTCATCTCCTAAGAACTCTAAGGTTAAGCGTGCTTGGCCTAGGGCAATTTGGGATGGGTGACTGACCGGAAAATTCTTCCTGGGTGCGCATGAGGTGACCTTGGGTTGACCGACGAGGACGTCGGGTCTTTCAAGGGGGTGTGGATGTAACGTCCTGGCCCGGCTTAATAGGATTAATAGAATACTTTGCAACTTCTTTTCCGGAAGCTCATCTTCTAAGAGCTCTAAGGTTAAGCGTGCTTGGCCTGTGGCAATTTGGGATGGGTGACCGACCGGGAAGTTCTTCCTGGGTGCGCATGAGGTGGCCTGGGGTTGACCGACGAGGACGTCGGGTCTTCCAAGGGGTGTGGATGTAACGTCCTGGCTCAGGCTTAATAGGATTAATAGAATACTCATACCAATAAGTTGTAATTACTTTTCCGGAAGCTCATCTCCTAAGAACTCTAAGGTTAAGCGTGCTTGGCCTTGGGCAATTTGGGATGGGTGACTGACCGGAAGTAAGTTCTTTCTGGTTGCGCATGAGTGAGCACAAAGTGCGTAGAAAAGACTGGTGTTGGTCTGTGAGGTAAGTTCTTTCTGGTTGCGCATGAGTGAGCACAAAGTGCGCAGAAAAGACTGGTGTTGGTCTGTGAGGGCAGTCTAAGATCCTAGAGAGCAGAAAAGACTAGTGAGCAGGTGTTGGTCTGTGAGGGTAGTCTAAGATCCTAGAGAGCTTAAATTCTTAGAGCACATGCAACAGAATGACTAAATATATTCCTAATAATTGTGTTTTTAGTCATTCCTAAAAAATTTAATTCCCAATACATCATCTCTCATCCAACAGAAGTCTTAAAATCTGGTTTCCTATAAATTTAAAATTGCTTTGGACCGATTTTGGCGGCGCTATAGGATGATGTGGCGGCGGGAGAGGATGCGGCAGGAAGGAAAGGGAGGGGGAAGAGCGTAGCGACGTCGGTACGAGGAGGCGACGGGGAGAGGCTGCGGCGGTGGAGGATGTGACGGCCCTGTACGAGGAGGGGTCGAGAAGGGGCGGCGATGGTAGAGGAGGAGGGGGAGGATGCGACGGCGGTGGACGAGCAGGACAGGCGCGCGACATAAAAAACACGCGCGCAGGAAGAAGCACAATGACGCGAAATTGATATTGGGCGCCAGACTCGGTTAGCTATTTGTGAAGAACGAAAATGGTGGGAAAGGGAACCAATTTTTTTAGGAATGAGATAGGCAATCTATTGGAAGATAAATTTCGTTCAAATTAGTTAAAAATAGGGATTTTAGAGGGTATTGGGCTGCTGTTGCATATGCTCTTAGGGGAACTCCATGCTGCACAACTATTCTCGTTAAGTATATTTCAGCCAATTTATCCCCTCCATAGGTCTGTTTGATAAGGATAAAGTAGGCCACTTTTGTTAACTTATCAACAATAACCCAAATAGAATGGTACCCTTCTTTGGGGCAATTTGGGATGGATGACCGACCGGGAAATTCTTTCTGGGTGCGCATGAGTGAGGACAAAGTGCGCAGAAAAGACTGGTGTTGGTCTGTGAGGGCACTATAAGATCCTAGAGAGCTTCAATTCTTAGGGGAACTCCATGCTGCGCAACTATTCTCATTAAGTATATTTCAGCCAATTTATCCCCTCCATAGGTCTGTTTGATAAGGATTTTCAGCCAATTTATCCCCTCCATAGGTCTGTTTGATAAGGATAAAGTAGGCCACTTTTGTTAACTTATCAACAATAACCCAAATAGAATGGTACCCTTCTTTTGTTTTCGGTAACCCCATGATAAAGTCCATTTCGATCTCATCCCACTTCCATTCAGGACAAGGGAGTGGCTGCATCAATCCCGCTGGTCTTTGATGATCTACTTTTACTTTTTGACATAATTCACATAAGCTCACATATTCTGCTATTTCCTTCTTCATATAAGTCCACCACAATATCTTTTTAAGATCCTGATACATTTTTGTACTTCAAGGGTTGATGAAAAATAAGGAGTCATGGGCTTCTCGTAGGATCATCTCCTTAAGCTCTTTCACATCTGGGACAGAAATACGTCCCTGAAATTTAAGCACTCCATTGCCATCCTCTGCAAAGCCTAGCGCTTTGCCTTTCTACAACTCTTGTTTAATCTTCTGGATTTGTGGGTCGTTTTGTTGTGCTTTCTTTATCTCATCCTCTAGAGTTGATCTCACTTCTATTTGAGCCACACTTGGTTTACCCACAAATTCTAGCTTTAGTTTCTGAATTTCTGCTTGTAGCGGCTCTGGGCACTCTTTGATCATGCTATTATGCAATAATCTTTCCGACTTAGGGCATCTGCTACAACATTAGCCTTCCCCGGATGATACTGGATATCCAAATCATAGTCTTTTATCAGTTCAAGCCATCTTCACTGCCTTAGATTCAAATCGGGTTGGGTGAAGATATATTTAAGACTCTTATGATTTGTAAACATCTCACATCTATTTCCAATTAGATAATGCCTCCATATCTTCAATGCATGTACCACTACTGCTAACTCCAAATCATGTGTTGGTTAATTCAGCTCATGTGGTATAAGTTGGCAAGATGCGTAGGCAACTACTCTTCCTTCTTGCATCAGTATGTACCCTAGTCCTTGACGACTAGCGTCACAATAAACCTGAAAGTCCTTCTTGTTGTCTGGTAAAGCCAACACTGGTGCGATTGTTAATCTTCTCTTGAATTCCTGAAACTTTTTCACACTTATCTGTCCACTCAAAAGATACATCTTTCTTCAAAAGTTGGTAAGAGGTCTAGCTATTTTGGAAAACCCTTCAATAAAGTGTCGATAATACCCTGCCATTCGAAGAAAGCTTCTAATATCTTTTACCGTTGATGGTTGTTCCCATTTCGATACCGCCTTAACCTTCTCTTGGTCCACTTTTACTTCGTTTGCAGTTATAATGTGCCCAAAAAATTTTACTTCCTTCATCCAAAACTCGCATTTCGAGAACTTAGCATACAATTGTTGCTTTCTTAACTTCTCCAGAGCTAATCTCAAATGTTCTTCATGTTCTTATATACTGGAGGAATAGATGAGGACATCATCTATGAATACCACTACAAACTTGTCTAAATATTCCATATATGTCTTATTCATCACATTCATGAAGACGACAGGTGCATTAGTCACGCCAAATGGCATTAGTGTAAACTCATACAGCCCATACCTGGTAATAAAGGTTGTTTTTGGTATGTATTCCTTTCTAACTCTTAATTGATGATACCCTGACCTCAAGTATATTTTTGAAAACACCTGAGCTCCTCTCAGCTGATCAAATAGGTCATCAATTTTTTGGCAATGGATACTTATTCTTGATTGTGACTTCATTAAGGGCCATGTAGTATATGCACATTCTTAATGTTCCATCTTTCTTCTTTGTGAACAACACTAGGGCTGTCCATTCTGAAACACTTGGTCTCATAAATCCTTTCTCTTCCAATTCATCTATCTGCCTCTTTAATTCTGCTAACTCCGGTGCAGCCATCCTATACATGGCCTTAGCTATTGGCTTAGTACCATGTCTTAGCTTGATAGAGAACTCAATATCTCTTTCCAGTGGCATTCCAGGAAGGTCTGTTGGAAACACATCCGGAAATTCTCTAACAATCGGTATTTTCTCCACTCCTTCTGCTACCATAACACTCAAGGCTTCTGGTAGTGCCGGCAATAGTGGTCTCTTAGCTCTATACTCCACATTTTTACCTTCGGCACTCGTCAACCGGATAATCTTGTTCTCACAATCCATTCTCCCCTTATGCTTATGCAACCAATCCATTCCCAAAATTATATCTAATCCTTGCATTTCTAAGAGGATAAGGTCTGTTGTGAACATAACCCCTTCAACTTGGATTTCTACTTTTGGACATTTAAACTGAGACTTCATATTGGATCCAGGGACATGGATCACATGGGTATTGTTTAAAGCAACTAAGCTCAACTTTCTCTTCTTCACCAAAATTAAAGAAATAAAAGAATACGTAGCACCTGGATCGAATAAAACCAAGGCAGGTTCTGAGTTGACAGGAAACATACCGATCATTATGTCAGTGGCTCCTTCAATGCTCTGTGCGGTCACATTGGTCACCTTTCCTTGAACAGTTCCAGGGTTAGGCTGTCCACGTCCTGCGACAGCTCCTCCAGCTTGTTCTCCGCGGTATGGCACCACGGTTCCACGGTTTGGGGTTCTAATTCCATGTCCTGCCGCACCCTGAGTTGGCGACACGACACGCGGTGGGGTCTGTTTCATCTTCGCTCGGGCCTATGCTACTTCTATTGGATAACCTCTTAGTGGGGATGCTGGACGTATGTGTCCCACTTGTCCACAATGATAGCACTTGTTTTGCTTTGGAGGCTAATTATTCCCAAATTGTGGCCTTGGTGGCATTGGGGCCCTTTGCATCGAAGGCGAGAAACGACGAAGCGGTCCTGCTTGCCGCACAAATCTCGGCCTCTGATAACTTGAAGCAGGCCTCGCTTGTGGCAGAGCTTTATGTTTCCGGCCCTCCTCTAGTTCTTTCCTCCTTTGCTTAATCAACAAGACTTTGTCCAAGAGTGTTGACATATCAGAATAGTCCAATCCAGCAAGCTTATACCTGATCGATTCGTCTAATCCCTCGACGAACCATACCATCTTCTTCTTCTCTGTGCTCACATCGTCAGGTGAGTAGCGAGCCAAACGTTGAAATTCAGCATAATACTCAGCAATAGGCTTCCCTTCCTGGACATGATTCCTAAATTCCTTCATCTTGGCGACAATCAGTCCGTCAGTGATATGTTCACTTCTGAATTTCTCCAAGAACTCCTTCCATGTTATGGACTCCTTGTCTGGATGTGTGGCCTGATAATTTATCCACCACATTGCAGCTAGGCCACTTAGTTGATGTGAGGCATACAAGACTTTCTCACGGTCATTGCATTGGACCGTGTCTAGCTTCTTCTCAATGTCAAGCAGCCAATCGTCCGCTGCCAGAGGCTTGGGGGTAGTGGAGAACGTTGGTGGCTTGGTCCTCTAGAAGTCAATCCATCTAGATCCCATAGATTATCCTTTGGCACCAGGTGCTGCAGGTTGTGGCATACGACTGATAACTTGTTCGAACAACCTGGTGTAATTCCGGTCCATAGTTTCCATAAGCTTAATGACATTGTCTTGGTTGACCGTGGTCTGCTGCTCTGTAGCTTGCTGCTCTGCAGGTCCATCTCTTTCTGTTCTCGACATCTTATCTTATTCTTTGGCTAGATCTTTAACAAGTTGTTTATAAATCATTAATTACAGTGCTCGAAGATACGAATTGAACAAATAGGATAATAACTCAGCATGAAAATAAGGAGCAAGAAAATAGAAAAGGGTGATAGACGGAGTCATGTTTAAGATTTTTCTTTTCAAAACTTTAAAACAATGAGGAACTACACTTAATTGCTATAGAACTCGAAAGTCCCATGAATCAAATAGCAACCGAAATGAAAATACAATACATGACTCCTCGTTCTATCTTGACGGATAAACCATCGACTGACTTTAGATGACTTAGTTTATCGGTAACTCTATCCTAAAAGGCTGGCTAATACTAGCTCCTACTCAACTATCCAACTTTACAACACCCTAGTATCCCTTGACATTTTGAAATAGTTGCGAAGGGGAATAAAACAAATCATTTTTAACAGAGGGACAGAACGAGAAAGAAATAGATAAGAGAGACCCAGGATTTAGGACAAGGGAAGGATGGAGAATTATTTTTGCACATATTTTCAGTCTTTGGAAAAAAATAACATTTCAAATTCAATCTAAATTACCTAGGTCAACCTATAGTCAAGCTCCGCTCTGATGAGGACATCAACACTATCGATACATCCACGCCTCCACACGTACAACTTCATGGTCCAATTACCCGCGCTCGTGCACGTCAACTCAACTATCAGGTGAGTTCATTCTTGAGTTTATTTCCTCTTCTTTATACCCTACAGACATGTGCACTCTTGTTTTACTCAGGAACGATGGAGAGGATCCAACGGGGAGAGGATTAGCGCGGGCTGGATTCGGATTGTAGGACAGTGCCAAATTCTGACGGCCGCCACGACTTCATGCGAACTCCGACTTGGGCATGCAAGTACTTAATGGAAAGGTTATCAAGTCTACTTTCAAATGGATTTGGCCCTATGTCCATATCTGTTCTGGAGTGGCCGCAATTGTCATTTTTCTACCGAGTGTTTTTCTGTCCACGGTGCTGCGTCACCTCTTTTGAGCCCAATGGGCAGTGTATCAAGTTGGGCCCATTAGGGGCGCGTCCTAGGGTTGAGCATGACCCCAGCACCCCTGTGGTCATCTCCCCCCTCTTCTTAAACCTTCATCCGCCGCCAAGAACAACGTGTTTTGTTGATTAGAGTTAGCATCTTGCTACTTGCACACAACGCGCGTGTCGGCTAGACCACCCGTCTGTTTGTCTTCGGAACCCCGCCATATTGTGAATTCAGTGTGAATCTTTTATCTCAATATCTAGCAATTTCCATGCTTGTTTTACTTGTTCTTGCTTGTTCTTCGATTGCTTGCAGGACGCGTGCCCTTGTGGCTGGGTTGTCGCGCACCGCAATTTTGCGTCGACCATCGGAGACGGTGTATCGGTTGCTAAGGCGCATCGTCCTTGGACGATTGTAGTCGGGCCATGAACGTCGTCTCCGTTCCCCAATCGAGTTATCCTCCACCTCTCATTGAAAGATCGGGACTAAACCCTAGCGGGTTCACATCAGTTGGTATCAGAGCGCGGTTGATCGGTGAGAGACTTTCGGCCCTTCGTTATATAGTTTATTTTCCTATAGTCCAGAAAAGGCCAACCAAAAAAATAGTGGATTAGTTCTCCGTAATCCTGAAAACCCTTTGAGCCTTTTTTTACTAGGACTGCTTAGTTAGGGCTTTGTCGGGTTTGGCAAATTTAAAATCGCCAAATTCCACTTGCAAAATTCTGTTTTCGTGGCGAGAAGCTTCGGAACCCCTTTGGATAGGACTTTGAAAAAAATTCCACATGCCTCATATTTTGTCCATTTGAGCTGAGAATTTTTGTGGTTGGTTGTAGTGTGCTCCTGGTTGTGAAAAAAAAATAAAATAAATAAAAAAGTCGCATCTCTCTCCTCAGCACTAGAGAGAGAAAAGGAAAAAAAGAAAAAGAGCAAGAAAGAAAGGGGCCGACTCATGAGAACTTTCCCTCCACCTAGTCCCCATTGTCTCCACCTTCTTGTTATCGTGTATGTTTGGGTTTCTGTCTTGTGGCGTCCTTTGTGGTTAGGCTTGCGTCTCTACTTCGCCTAGCCTAGGACCAGCACGGTACCGACCTTGAATGATTACTCAACTTGCTTTGACTAACGTGGTTTCTAGTACTTTCTTGTGCATTACTTTCAGCCCTCCTACAGCTCCACACAAACGACTACAGCTTGACAGGCCTTGTTGCTACGACACCGATACATCTCGTTCCACGGTTGTAGACTTGTCGGTTGTCATCACGCCTCTTGTGAGCATGGTAAGAATTGGTAAGAGCTTGTGAGATAAGCTGAGAGTGAGCGCCTTTCAGTAGCCACACCCCAATAGTTGTAGGGATTAATTCTCGTCAACTGTTTTTGTTGTTTTGTTATATTAACCATGGCAGGTTTGGAGGAAGAAGATGATGCATCCCATTCTCCACGCACCAAGCGCATCATACAACATTTTGCAAGGCAAGTGAAACGGCACACGGAAGGACTTGATGCAGATTTGCAGGTGACAAATGACAAGATTGGGCAACTGGAGACCACATAGATTGGTGCCACAACCAGGCTTGCAGGGTTGGAGGCATCAGTTGCGCGTATTGACATCAGTCTTGCTACACTTGTGAGGCATTTTGATGACCTCAATGCTAGGGGCCATGATCGGCATAATGAAGACGACGTTGATGGTGGATTACGGTGAGGACAACTTCAATGATGACTGTACCGCTGACACTGAACAGGATGACCGCAACGCTCATGATCGCCGTCGGCTATGTAACAACCATAGAGGCATGGGAGTACACCGCCGACGAGAGGTACGCAATAATGACGATGCTTTTTCTAAAATCAAATTTAAGATACCCCTTTTGATGGAAAATATGACCCTGATGCATACATTACATGGGAGATTGTTGTTGATCAAAAATTTGCATGCCATGAATTCCCTAAGAATGCTAGAGTTAGAGCTGCTACTAGTGAGTTCACTGATTTTACCTCTATGTGGTGGATAGAACATGGCAAAAAAATCCTAACAACATGCCACAGACTTGGGATGCTTTGAAACGGGTCATGCGGGCTAGGTTTGTTCCTTCTTACTATGCACGTGATTTGTTAAATAAGTTGCAACAATTGAGACAGGTGCTAAAAGTGTAGAGGAATATTATCGGAATTACAAATGGGCATGCTTCGCAATTTAGAAGAGTCTAAGGATGCTGCTATGGCTAGATTTTTGGGTGGTCTAAACTGTGAGATTTATGACATTGTGGACTACAAAGATTACACTAATATGACTCGATTGTTTCATCTTGCTTGCAAAGCCGAAAGGGAAGTGCGGGGACGACGTGCTAGTGCCAAGACTAATTTTTCTAGAAAATCGACATCATGGCTGCCACACACGATTACTACTCCTTCACCATCTTCCACACCCCGGCGGTCGGCACCTTCTCCATCCAAATGACAAGCCACGTGTTCCGACCGTTAGTGCACCGACTAAGACAGCCCAAGAGCTAGCCAGCAAGTGCTTCTTCCGTTGCATCCACCGGTAGAACAAGAGATGTTCAATGTCACCGTTGCAAGGGCTATGGGCATGTCCAAGATGACTGTCCCAAAAAGCGTGTTTTGGTAGTCAAAGATGATGGTGAGTATTCATCTGCTAGTGATTTCGATGAAGATACACTTGCTTTGCTTGCAACTGACCATGCAGATAAAGATGAGGGACCAGAAGAACATATTGGTGTTGATGATGCAGAACGCTATGAGAGCCTCATTGTGCAGCGTGTACTCAGCACGCAAATGGAGAAGGCTGAGCAAAATCAGCGACACACTTTGTTTCAAACAAAGTATGTCAACAAAGATCGTTCCTGCCGCTTGATCATCGATGGAGGAAGCTGCAACAACTTGGCTAGTAGCGAGATGTTGGAGAAGGTTGCACTCAGCACCAAGCCGCATCCCCACCCATATCACATTCAATGGCTAAGCAACAGTAGTAAAGCAAAGGTAACCAAACTGGTGCACATTAATTTTGCAATTGGAACATGTCGTGATGTTGTTGAGTGCGATGGGTTGTACTTATGCAAGCTTGTCATATTCTGTTAGGTAGGCCATGACAATTTGATATGGATTCTATGCATCATGGTAGATCAAATCAGCATTCTTTTCTGTACCATGATAAGAAAATTTTGTTGCATCCTATGACCCCTGAAGCTGTTTTTGAGGATGATGTTGCTAGAGCTAAGAAAGAGAAAAATCGGATCCATGCTATAAGTGAAAATCAGATTGTAGCCAAAGAACTTGTGCAACATAAAAAGAAAGAATCTAAATCTGACAATAAAATGAAAGGTTCTTGCTTGCTTGCTGTTAAATCTGATGTTGCCAATCTGGATACAACTGAAACTGTTTGCTATGCTTTTGTCTGCAAGGATGCTTTGTTTTCTTTTGAGGATATACCTGTTTCTTTTTCTCCTATGGTCACTAATCTTTTGCAGGAGTATGAGGATGTTTTTTGTCACGCCCAGAAATTTAGCCAAATTTCTAGACTATTTTGTGTATTAAATCCCTGTCCAGGAATCAGCCAGGGTACACAAAATGACAAATCAATAAACAGATCCAAACGTAAAATAAAGCGTAAAATACTTACAGAAGAGGCACTAGTCCTCACACCCGAAAGAAAGCAGTAGCAGCGAAAAGAAGGCGATCCTAGCGGGGCTTCAGCTCCACTCCACAGGCAGACTCAACTGGGGTCTGAGCCTTGGTCTTCTAACTTCGTCTTCAACTCAGAAGCACTACACTTCTGGGAAAAGGGGGAAATAGCAAGGCTGAGTACAACCACCGTACTCAACAAGCCACATGGAGAAAAGCAGACGTGCAAGTGGAGACAAGAGTGGCTTGGACTGTTTTGCGTAAATGCGGTTCTAAAAACCTTTCTAGTTTAAAACAATAAAACAGTTGATTAATTAGATCAAGATTAATCTTTCACTGAACAACGTTATCTCCAAGTTGAACAGGCCCAACCAAACCACCTGAACTAGTCCAGTTCCATTAAGTCAAATTATTAAGGTGGGACTAATCATGGTGAATCTGGTTGATCGCCCATAACCGTGGGCACGACTATCCGAATAGTTTTACTCTGGCCAGAGGTGTACAACTATACCTATTAGTGATATGCCCTAGAGGCAACATGGAGATGTTGGATATCACGTCAATGTTTATGTATAAATGAATAAAGTGTTATTCAGTTCCATGAAATAGACATCTTGTATTGATCAATAAGTACGTGACTTATTTATGAGACTCTTTATGTATGACTCTATTTCTAAACGATCCCTGATCATATGTCATATTGTTGAAACAAATATGATTCTAAGATCGGCATGTTTATTGATTGATGATCATGTCTCATAGATCATGGGTATAGAGATACCAAATCAATAAACATGGACACATGTGTTGGAGAACACATTGTTGGATAGACCCACCATGAGACACTACAGGAATTAATGTGCCATTAGTTGGTCTCGGTAGTGTTGGTACAAAGTCCTTAGACCCGAGATCACCATGGATTCCAACATGTGTAGTAGCCTACTTTGGGACTACCAAACGCTATTCCGTAATCGGGTAGTTATAAAGGTAGTTTTCGGGTTTGCTATGAAACATGGAGTGGGATGTGAGGGATCAAGATGGAATTTGCCCCTCCTTTGGAGAGATATCTCGGCCCTCGAGGTACTGGATTATGGAAATGCATGGCCATGCTAAGTTGATTGAGGAGTCAATCAACAGACAGATAATCCAATACAGTTCGAGTGAATGGTTAAGCTATTGAAGGGATGGCACACATCTTGCCTATAGCTTAACTGGTATCATGAGGCAAAGGGATTTATGTACACATTACAGGTTCAGAGCCGATATTATTCTTGTATACTATGGTGTCAATATGTGCTGCTAGGCGCCACTGTTGACGGGTCGGCTGAGTTGGACTCGAGCCGACGATCGGCTAAGTTAGACTATAGCCGAAACTGAGTATACCTGAACCTACAGGGTCGCACGCTTAAGGGGATAGAATAGATACTCGAGTTGGACTCGGATACGGCTCGATCGGATTGGGATCCGATCGGATAGAGTCATATGGTCTTACGACGTATGGGCGGCTGACTCTATGAGATTCGGATAGGATCCGATTCAAAATAGAGTCCTGATCGGTCACTAGTCCCAGTCGGCCAACTCTATATAAAGGGGCGAGGGGTGGAGAGCTGCGACACATCAGTTGGATCGCATTGAACTGAATCCGCAACAGAAGTCGCCGATATCTATCTCCACGGAAACCCTCCCCACTTTCGAGCCAAACCCTAGCCTTGCATCGCGTGCTAGCACACGGCTGTACGACGTTTTGTCCCCTGACGTGTGGATACCGTGAGGCGCTACTACGTTGCGCGCCGTTGATCGGCTTGGATCGGCTGCGGTCGGGCGCACGGAGCAAGGCGCGAGAACGTGACCGGACGACATTTGCGAATCAGCTGATTGGCGAATCGGCTGTCCCCGGGTATCGGCTGTCGGCTTGCGGGAATCGGCTACACTGTTCCGGATCGGATAGCCCTGATTGGCTGTTTCCGCTGCACACTCCAATCGGTAACGATCTATCGGCCCTTACTTGCAAGTGTTCCTGGTTTGCGCGGTAGAAAAGTTTTTGTTTTCGAGCGTAGCCTCCGCGTAACCCTTCAATACCCACAAGACACGATCCACCATATGTCACCGTGCCATGCCTGACACGTTACCATGCGAGTGATCGTGACATGACCCTTCACATAAGTTCCCCTGACCAAGCGACACCACACTAAGGTTTCGCCATACCCCTATGCCAGGGTAGGCAGCCCCCTCTGGTGCCTAGGTGAATCCGGTAGCCACATAGACCTTGCCTGGTCCATCCGAACTCCATCACGCCCACCCTGGCCTGGATGCGTCGGCCAGGGAAAAACTACACTACAAGTCTAGCCGTTGCCCATTCTGGCTTGTGGTAAGTACGGTAAGTCTTTCAGGGTTTCCCATGAACCGGTCCTTAATTGCAATGGGTGCGACAAGCAAAAACCATGCAACCACAACCCACCATTTAGTCATATTTTAATTAACTAAGAACCTTTGTCAAGGTACCTCCGGTCTGAGACCGTCATGTCATGTAACTATCAGCTAGTAGTATAATTCTCCCATTAGGTGAGCTAGTGTAATTAAGCATGGCAAGCGTAAACAATTATAGCAAGGTCATGCAAGTGACACAAGCTACTCAAATTAATCACCTAGGTTGACAATGAATGGATAACAATTAAACATGGCACAAGCGGTCAGATAGGTTAACCCGATTCCCGTGTAATTAGCAAAACATGCAATTTTATTTGCAAACAATAAATATTTTATAAATTGGGATCAATATGCATCAAGGAGGAACGTGACTTGCCTTGCTTCGTCAGCTGATCTTCTCTTCTTCGTGAGCACGAACTCCCGAAACGACGAAGTCTACACGCTGACACACAAAACAAGGAAAAACTCTAATAAAAACCAAATAAACAGTACATGAAAAGTAAATGAACACGTGGAACTCAATTTTAGATGAATTTTACAATTTGAATGGCCCAATTTGGAGTTCATATGGATTAGATATGAATTTTAGAAGTTTTAGGCCATTTAATTGAATCCTGGAAATTAAATTCGGTTTATTGCATAATTATATTAATTAATTTCTCCAGGGAAAGGTATCCGCTGACATCAACAAAAGAGCCGGTGTCGACACGCAGACCCCACGAGTCAGCGGCACAGAGGGACGACCCACCGTGGACCAAGTCCAAGGAGGCAAGGTCGTAAATGGGAAGGGGAGGTGGACTAGACTTTTCGGGGTTAGGCCAAGGAGGAAAAGTGGACTTTGGCGATGGAGAAAGCTTATGGGCCTGCGGCCGAAGAGGAAAGGAGAAGATTTGGACTTTTCTCTTGGGGAGGAAAGTTGGACTTTAAATGAAGAAGGTGGCCTATGGGCCGACGGCCCAGAGAGGAAAATGAGTGAGAGGGAGTCAAGGGACCCAAACTAGACTTTTCACAAAAGAGGGGAGTCGGTCTGGGCCGAAGCGAGGAAAAGGAAAAGGGAGGCCCAGAGGGAGATGGAATAGACTTTTGAGGGGGGAGGAAAGGGGAATGGGCCGCATGGGAAGGCCGGTCCGGAGGGTGATGGGCTCTGGCTCGACTGGTCCTGGCCGAGCCTGAGAACCGACGACCTGGCCGGCTCGACCGGCTCGGCATGGCCACGGCAGCGCTAGGCGCACAAGACGGGCTGGATCGGCGCATGGCACGGGCGGCTTGCGCCGGCGACAAGCGACAGCATTGCACGACGACGCACGAGGGCCCGGAGGACGGCGGCACAGGGCACGCGCGGCAACACACGGGGCGACGACGAGCACAACACGAGGACGGCGACGAACGGAGAAAGGAGGCCGGCGCGGACCTAACCGGCGGCAGCGCGCGACGGGCTGCGTGAACTCCGACGGCGAGGCGGCCACACGGCAGCGACCGGCGGGCTGAGGCGATGCACGGCCGGGCACGCGCGGCCGAAGGGTGGAGAGGAGAGGCTGCGACGCACGGCCGGCGGCGGAGAGGGGAGGCCAGCGCACGGCCGGCGGCGGAGACGTTCCGCATTGCGACGCGCGCGACTGGGGCTCACCCAGGGCGGCGCCGAACACGGAGAGAGAGAAGGGAGTGGAGGGGAAGGAGGTTTTCTCACCGACGGCCGGAGATTGAAGGGACGACGGCGATGACACGTTTCGGCAACGGAAATTTGGGGAAAAAGAGTAGAGATGGTGTTCCCGAAGTTTGCGAAGGTGGTGGTGGCGTCGGTTGGTGCGGCTTGCGGTGGTTTGGCCGGAACGGGGCTGGAAGCAGAGCTCGGCGGCGGAAATTTGGCGGCGCACGGCGCGAGAGCTCGGGAGAGCGCGAAACGGCGTGAATGCGAAAGGAGATTGTGTGTGGGAACTCGGGGATGCTTTATAGGGGAGAGGGCGGCTCGGACGTGGCCGGAGGAAGCGGGAACACGGCGTGGAACGTGGGCGAACGGGGCGGCAAAACCGAATTTCGAAAGGTGGGTGTTCCGGTGCGCACGAGCGACGAAAAATGGGGAAAGGTGGGGGAGTACGGGAGGTGGCTGGGGAACGCGGGATGACGCGGGCGGGAGAGCGAGACGTGGCCGGACGTGGCATGGGACGTGGACTTGCGCGTGCGCACGGGCGTGAGGTGTGACATGAGATGGATGGAGGTTGGGGATGACAAGCGGGTCCCGCTTGTCATTGCCACCAACCTGGGGGGGAACTAGACTTTTTAGGCGCTAAGGCTTTGGAGGGATGCGGGCCGGCCCAAAGGGAGGAGGCGAGGGAGGAAGGGAGGGGAGGTGTTGGGCCCGACTAGGCCGAAGGGAGGGGGAAAAGGAGGGCCGCAGGGAGGAAATGCAGACTTTGCAAAGGAGATGGGCCGACGGCGGCCCAAGGTGGAAAAGAAATTCAAATTTGTTTTTTCTATTTATTTAACTGGGTAAATGACAATTGTATTTTTATAAATTCTTCCAATGCTCAAATAAATCCAAGAAAAATCCTGGATATAGATGGGCATCCAAAGTATTTAATAAAAATATAAAAACATCATTTACTGATTAAATAATTTATTTAAATAATTACTTAAATATTTTTTGTATTATTAAAATTATTTCTGGAGCTCCAAAATTTCACGGAAAATTTCGGAGAGTATTTTAGGGCATGGAGAATATTATAAAAATATTTCCAGCCATGATTTTTAAAGGAAAATTTTATTTCCTTAATTAATTCACTTGATCAATTTACTTTTTTTTTAATTTCTGGGAAGTGTATTATTAAACGATTTTTAATCCCGATGGAAAATCGGGGCGTGACATTTTTCTCTAGGAAGCACCACAAGGGTTGCCACCAGTGCGTGGAATTGAGCATCAAATCAATTTGATTATGGGGGCTTCACTACCCAACCGCGCGCCATACAGAACCAACCCTGACAAAACCAAGGAGATTCAATGTCAGGTTTAGGAATTGCTTGATAAAGGGTACGTACGAGAGTCTCTTAGTCCATGTGTTGTGCCGGTGATTTTGGTGCCTAAGAAAGATGGATCTTGGCGTATGTGTGTTGATTGTAGAGCTATTAATAACATTACCATTAGATATCGTCATCCAATTCCTAGGTTAGACGATATGCTTGATGAATTGAGTGGATACCACCAGATTCGTATGAAGTTGGGAGATGAGTGGAAAACAGCTTTCAAAACTAAGTTTGGATTATATGAGTGGTTAGTGATGCCTTTTGGTTTAACTAATGTACCTAGCACTTTCATGAGGTTGAGGAATGAGGTTTTGCGTGCTTTCATTAGAAAATTTGTGGTGGTATACTTTGATGATATTCTGATTTATAGCAAATCTTTAGAGGAATACCTTGATCATTTACGTGCTGTTTTTAATGCTTTGCACGATGCACGTTTGTTTGGTAACCTTGCGAAGTGTAGTTTTTGCACCGATCGCGTCTCGTTTCTTGGCTATGTTATTACTCCGCAGGGAATTGCGGTTGATCAAGCCAAGGTCGAGGTAATTCAGAGTTGGCCACCTCCTAAAACGGTCACACAGGTTCGAAGCTTTTTAGGACTTGCAGGGTTTTATCGTCGCTTCGTGCGGGATTTCAGCACCATTGCTGCACCACTGAATGAGCTTACAAAGAAGGGAGCACCTTTCACGTGGGGCACCACACAAGAGAACGCCTTCAATATGTTAAAAGATAAGTTGACACATGCACCTCTCCTCCAACTTCCAAATTTTAATAAGACTTTTGAACTCAAATGTGATGCTAGTGGGATTGGATTGGGTGGTGTTTTGCTACAAGAGGGAAAACTCATTGCATATTTCAGTGAAAAATTGAGTGGGCCTATTCTGAATTATTCTACTTATGATAAAGAATATACGCTCTTCTGAGAACTCTGGAAACATGGCAACATTATTTATAGCCCAAGGAATTTGTTATATATTCTGATCATGAATCTTTAAAACATATTCGTAGTCAAGGAAAACTGAATCGTAGGCATGCTAAATGGGTTGAATTTATTGAAACTTTTCCTTATGTCATCAAACACAACAAAGGGAAGGAGAATATCATTACTCATGCTTTGTCTAGGAGATATACTTTGTTGACACAACTTGACTACAAAATCTTTGGCCTAGAAACAATCAAAGCCCAATATGTGAATGATGATGATTTTAAAGATGTGTTGTTGCACTGTAAGGATGGAAGGACATGGAACAGATTCATCTTCAATGATGGGTTTATTTTTAGAGATAACAAGCTATGTATTCCAGCTAGCTCCGTTCGTTGTTGTTGCTGCAGGAAGCGTATGGTGGTGGGTTGATGGGGCATTTTGGTGCCAAGAAGACGGAGGACATCCTTGCTAGCCATTTTTTTTGGCCGAGGATGAGAAGAGACGTGGAGAGATTTGTGGCTCACTGCACGACATGTCAAAAGGCTAAGTCACGCTTAAATCCACATGGTTTGTATATGCCTCTACCTGTTCCTAGTGTTCCTTGGGAAGATATTTCAATGAATTTTGTGTTGGGCTTGCCTAGGACCAAGAGGGGCCGAGATAACATTTTTGTGGTTGTGGATAGGTTTTCTAAAATGACACATTTCATACCATGTCATAAAACGGATGATGCTACTCATATTGCTGATTTGTTCTTTCGGGAGGTTGTTCGCTTGCATGGTGTGCCAAACACCATTGTTTTGGACCGTGATAGTAAATTTCTCAGCCATTTTTGGAGAACCTTGTGGGTTAAATTGGGGAGTAAGCTTTTATTTTTTACTACTTGTCATCCCTAAATAGATGGACAAACTAAAGTTGTGAATAGGACTTTGTCTACTATGTTAAGGGCTGTTTTAAGGACAAATATTAAGATGTGGGAAGAATGTTTGCCTCATATAGAATTTGCATACAATCGTTCGTTACATTCCACTACCAAGATGTGCCCTTTTGAGATTGTTTATGGATTTTTGCCTCGTGCTCCTATTGATTTAGTGCCTTTGCCATCTTCTAAAAAATTGAATTTTGATGCTAAACAACATGCTGAGTTGATGTTAAAACTGCATGAAACAACTAAAGAAAACATAGAGCGCATGAATGCTACTATAAGTTTGCTGGTGACAAAGGTAGATGACAATTGAATTTTGAACCTAGTGATTTGGTTTGGTTGCATTTGCGAAAAGAACGGTTTCTTGATTTGTGAAACTCTAAGTTGACGCCTAGAGCTGATGGACCTTTTAAAGTGCTTAAAAAATTAATGAAAATGCATACAAGCTTGATCTCCCTAGAGGCGTGTGCACTCTTGTTTTACTCAGGAACGATGGAGAGGATCCAACGGGGAGAGGATTAGCGTGGGGTGGATTCGGACTGCAGGACAGTGCCAAATTCTGACGGCCGCCACGACTTCCTGCGAACTCCGACTTAGGCGTGCAAGTACTTAATGGAAAGGTTATCAAGACTACTTTCAAATGGATCTGGCCCTATGTCAATATCTGTTCTGGAGCGGCCGCAATTGTCATTTTTCTACCGAGTGTTTTTCTATCCACGGTTCTGCCTCACCTCTTTTGAGCCCAATGGGCCGTGTATCAAGTTGGGCCCATTAGGGGCGCGTCCTAGGGTTGAGCATGACCCCAGCACCCCTGTGGTCGTCTCCCCCCTCTTCTTAAACCTTCAGCCGCCGCCAAGAACAGCAGGTTTTGTTGATTAGAGTTAGCATCTTGCTACTTGCACACAGCGCGCATGTCAGCTAAACTGCCTGTCTGTTTGTCTTCGAAACCCCGCCATATTGTGAATTCAGAGTGAATCTTTCATCTCAATATCTAGCAATTTCAGTGCTTGTTTTACTTGTTCTTGCTTGTTCTTCGATTGCTTGCAGGACGAGTGCCCTAGTGGCTGGGTTGTCATGCACCGCAAGTTTGCGTCGACCATCGGAGACAGTGTATCGGTTGCTAAGGTGCATCGTCCTTGGACGGTTGTAGTCGGACCGTGAACGTCGCCTCCGTTCCCCAATGGAGTTATCCTCCACCTCTCATCGAAAGATCGGGACTAAACCCTAGCAGGTTCATATCACGCTCTGATACCACTCCTGTGGGGTCTCCTCCGGAGAGGTCAACTCCCACAATATCGCATAACCTCCCAAGAGTTCAGTTATGCGAGAGATAGTACAGATACAAGAACTTCGTTTACCATTACAAACCATTAAGGTTTTAGTAGAAACTTTACAATACCAGATAGCAAACTAGTACGGCCAACTAGGCCTGATAGTTACATTACTAAAAACATGACACTTTCACAGAGATAGCCCGAGTGTAGAGTCGACCTAAAACTCGTACTCTTCCTCCTAGTCCCCCAGGGCACCAGGAGCTTCTTCTCCGACTTCGGGGTTTCCTGAAGATGGGGTATGCAAGACTGAGTACTGATGGTACTCAACAAGCCAAACTAAATCAAGACACAGAAATAAATATGCAGGTACTTTAAAGGGAGTATAAGTTATAATCCTAGCTTTATTATGATTTTATGTCTCGCCCTTCTTTTGAATAATTTACATGTAAACTTCCACATTTTATGATAGTACTAGAAAATTGCTTATGCCATTAAACTGGATTCACCCATAGACACAACTCCATTGACTGGGAGTATGGCGTATTCGAATACAAACAACTCTACAGCGTCTGCCCAGCTTAACCGAGGATTAACCTTAGTTTGCAAGGCTAAGGATAACATAGCATTTACATAAGACCTAAGGGCTATCTTAATATGGGCACCAACCTAACCAGCGATGGTGCTTGACCCAATATTTTGTAGTTGTTTATCACACACTTGCCGTGGCTTGGTAACACCTTAAACTATCTTAACAGACGGTACCAATCTGATTAGCATTGGCTCTTTGCCCGCTGTTTACATAGTTGTTTACCAATAAGGCTTCTGCACCATTAAGGTAAGCCTCCAGGGAGATTAGATAGGAAAATGTATTTGCTAAGTCGGTAAAGTGGTCCAGCGGATGGGCGTAACTATGTCATTATCCTGGCACAAGAGTTTTATATTTTCTGGCATCAAGCCAAAATCATTTTTATATCACATGTGTCGGTGATATGGGCCCGGGGGTATATTGAGAAGTGATGTCTGAAGAAGGAAGGCGCCTTCGCTTGCCAGGGCGCCCCAAGGACATGTCCTGAACAGCTAAAGCGGGCCCGGGCCACGGGCAGCCACGTGGCCGTCCGCAAGGGGACCTGGCTCGGGGGCTGCCCGGAGGCCTCCGCCCTCCCAGACGGTAGGGTCCGGGATCACCCGGACCCCCCGTCCTTCACCCCGCACCTCTCCGAGAGAGGGGAGAGATCAACCGCCAACTGCCAACCACCACATTTAATGCCTAGAGAGAGGCCAGACGCCTGCCCCGTCGCATTTATTGTGATGTGAGGCGCGTCTGTCAGCCACTCATCATCATTCCTTTTTGCCCGTCACAAGACGAAGAGGGTATAAAGTCTTTGACGGCGACCGCGGTATGGCTGCATGGTTATTCCACGCACGCCTCCCTCTACGCCCCGTCCAGTCGCATTAAATGCGTTGGGCGGCCGCGTGGGAGAGAGAACATGAGCGCTGGGGGTGCCGCGTCGACGCCTCTCCAGGTGAAAGGCCACTGACCGGTAGGCCCCGCTGGAGTAGGTAGGTTGGCCCCATCCTCACGTCAGCAGCATGGCGGCCACGACGCCCGTTTTCTCCACCAACTCCCGTGACGCGGCAACAAGAACAAGAATAGGGGTAGCTTCCCCGACAAGTCAGGGCAAGAACCGCTCCATCACGTGGAGCGGAGTAGAGAAAACCAGGACTACTGTGGTGTCCCCTTGCACTATAAAAGGAGGCCCAAGTCCATCATAAAAGAGGTTCCTTAACTGTTCCGAAAACAGGGGAAGGTTCTGCCATTTTGGAGGACCTTGGGCCTGAAGCACTTGACCTCGATCATCAGTTCTCGACTTCCCAGGGAAGAACAATCACCCTCATCCTTGTAGTTCGTCTTCCACATATTACAAGGAATAGGAGTAGGGTATTACGCCTCCTAGGCGGCCCGAACCTGTATAATTCTTTTGTGTTCTTTGCGATTGCGGCTTCCCCCATCTTTCTACCTTTCCATCTACCTCACCTCGAGTTTGAGCGCTAATTCACCGGTCCCCTGTGTCGAACCGAAAAAGTGGGTCCCTCGGATTCCCGCGTGTCGATCACACGCATCGACAGCTGGCGCGCCAGGTAGGGGAGCGCGTTGCATTTGGGTTTAAACTCCCATATTCCTTCCGTCTTCCGCCCAAACCGCTTCTCCCTGTCCTCGCCATGGTCCGCGGTCACGTCCTACGATCCGCGTCCGACTCACTCGCTACCCGCGAGTGTGACTTGGCCAACAGGGCGACCGAGGAGGTTGACACGGGCGGGCACAACCCTAACTTCCGACATCTCCGCTCGGAGGAGGGAGGACCTTTGTCCCCCTCACCCCCTCTGATGACAGCGGCGGCGGCCGGGGCCGCGCCACCTCCTCTGTCCCCCGTTGAGACAGTGGCTGTGGGTGGAGGAGGCCAAGCACCCCGCAAGATCGCCAACGCACCTGCAGGATCGGGCTACGCCCGAGCAGATGTACCGGCGAACCGCGCCGAGGCGACGTCCATCGTCGCTTGGAGTTTGGCACGCCTGAGGGCGCCCTTCAGGCGGCGGAGGTGCTCTTGCGCCACCCCCCGGTCACACCGGGTGAGGGATCCAACGCCAATCGTTGGTTTGACGACGTGGCGAAGCTGGTCGGCACGGCCCAGCGTCAGTTGGTCGCTGACCTCGCTTCCTCCAGTCACCAACCGCATGGTTCACACACCGCGGTCAGCTCGTCCTCTCGACGACGAGCCCGAAGGGCAGCAGCTGCCCAACCAGAGGCGCCTCGGGATCTGCTATACGCAGAACAGGACGCCCGTCTTCGTATTGAGCAACGTCGCGACGAGCGTCGCATGGGGCGAGCTCAGGACAGCGCTTCCTCGTCAGGAGGCGCTAGCGCTCGGCGAGCGGCCACAGCGGCCCCACCACAGGGAGAGCCCTCAGGGGACGGCAAGCAGCTATGGTTGCCTAGCCATGAGCAGGTTATTCCGCGGCACCCAAGGGGCCCCCCAGCCCTCGTCGCCCCCTCCAGCCGGCAACGGCTATCAGGCCTTCATCTCCAGCCTCCGCAATGTGCGCTGGCCTAACAAGTTTAGGCTAGCCCTCACGGAGAAGTATGACGGCTCGGTGAATCCCACCGAGTTCCTCCAGATTTACACCATGGCCATCGAGGCTGCTGGAGGTGACGAGCTCGTCATGGCCAACTTCTTCCCCATGGCACTCAAGGGCCAGGCCCGTTCCTGGCTAATGAACCTGCCGGCCCAGTCGGTCACCTCGTGGGACGACTAGTGCCGGCAGTTCATCTCTAACTTCCAGGGCACGTACCCGCGCCCGGGAGTGGAGGCTGACCTCCACATGGTCCGACGAGGAGAGGACGAGTCCCTGCACAAATACATCCAGCGTTTTTGCCAGGTACGCAACACTATACCGTCCATCGCTGACCATGTAGTGATCTTCGCCTTCCGGAGTGGTGTATGCCACGACGTTATGTTGGAGAAGATCGAGTCCAAGGCCCCCCGGACCACCATCGAGCTCTTCGAGCTTGCTGACCGAGTGGCCCGCAAGGGAGAGGCTCGGGTTTGGAATCCTAGGAATCCTACCCCAGCCTCCACCAACGCTGCCCCCTCCGCGTCCTGAGAGGAACGGCGCGAGCGGCGGCGGAAGCGCAAGCCATCGTGCGATGGTGAGGAAGGCCACGTCCTCGCCGCCGACGGTGCCGAGAAGCCCTCGCGGAAGGGCAAGCCCGCGGGCAACTGCAGGCGCTCCCCGGACCCTCGCTCCCAGGGCCAGGACGGGGACAAGTGGTGCATGGTGCACCAAACCTCCCGCCACGACCTCTCCGAGTGCCACTCAGTCAAGAACTTGGCCGAGCGGGTACGAAAGTACGAGCAGGAGAGGATGGAGAAGGAGAAGAAAGCCCGCCGCAGGGGTAAACCCCCGGCGGAACGCCCGGACAACTGACGGGAGGAGGCCAAGAGTGCGGCCCCTGTCAGGGATGAAGATGATGATCTGGGCTACCAGGACCCCAAGCACGTCGTCGCCACTATCGACGGAGGGGCAGGCGTCCAGGTGTCCCGTCGGAGCCTCAAGTCTATGAGGCGTGAGCTCCTCGCGGCCGTGCCGTCCCACGAGGCGGCCCGAAAGTCACGCTGGGCGGAGGTGCCAATCACCTTCGACCAGACAGATCACCCGGGGAGCATCGCACATAGTGGCCACTTGACCCTCGTGACCTTCCCCACCATTTGTAATGTCAAGGTCACCCGAGTCTTGATTGACGGGGGTGCGGCCCTCAATATACTATCCCCGAAGGTCTTTGATGCGATCAAGGCCCCAGGAATGCTGCTCAGGCCATCCTATCCCATCATTGGGGTGACGCCCGGGAAGGTGTGGCCCCTCGGGCAGATCGCGCTGCCGGTCACCTTTGGGAGTCCCGCCAATTTCCGCACCGAGCGGATTGACTTACATGTGGCGGACCTCAAACTGCCCTACAACGTCGTGCTCGGGAGGCCGGCGTTGGTGAAGTTCATGGCAGCTACCCATTACGCCTACCGCCAGCTCAAGATGCTGGGTCCCGGAGGACCCATCACCATCCATGCCGACATCAAGACCGCGCTAGATTGTGCGGAGGCGCACGTGGATGATATTGCGGCGGCCGACCGCGTTGAACCCGAAGGCCCCCAAGGGGAGGCCTCGGGTTCCCGGGCCCCCAAACAGTATATCACCTCGGCCGACGAGGTGGTAATCAAGTCCATCCAGTTGGGCGACGACCCGTCCAAGACCGCCAAAATTGGCGGCAACTTGGACCCCAAATAGGAAGACGCGCTCGTCTCCTTCCTGCGGGCGAATGCCGACGTGTTTGCTTGGAAGCCGTCGGATATGCCCGAAGTCCCCAGGGAGGTGATCGATCACCGACTTGCAGTGCGGCCGGATGCACGACCGGTCTGACAGAAGGTGAGGCGACAGGCCTCGGAGCAATAGGCGTTCATCCGTGAAGAGGTGGCATGGCTCCAGGAGGCCGGCTTCATCCGAGAAGTGCTGCATCCGGAGTGGTTGGCTAATCCGGTGGTCATCCCGAAGGCCAACCACAAGCTGCGCATGTGCATCGACTACACCGACCTCAACAAGGCATGTCCTAAAGACCCTTATCCTCTGCCTCAAATAGACCAGATAGTCGACTCCACTGCGGGGTGTGACCTTTTATGTTTCCTAGATGCATACTCTGGCTATCATCAGTTCCGTATGGCTATAGAGGATGAGGAGAAAACTGCATTTATTACCCCTGTGGGTACCTTTTGCTACATTTCTATGCCTTTTGGTTTAAAGAATGCCATGTCTACCTTCCAACGTGATGTCCGCATCACGTTGAAAGACCAAATAGGGCGTAATGTTGAGGCGTATGTCGATGATCTGGTGGTCATGTCTCGGGACCAAAGGACTTTGCTCCTGGACCTGGCCGAGACATTTGATAACCTCCGGTCCTCCCGCATGAAGCTGAACCCAGAAAAATGCGTGTTCGGGGTACCGGCAGGCAAGTTATTAGGGTTTTTGGTCTATGCCCGAGGCATCGAGGCCAACCCCGCAAAAATTAAAGCGATAGAGAAGATGCGCCCCCCTAGGAAGCTCAGGGACGTGCAGAAAATCATGGGCTGTGTAGCTGCCCTGAGCCATTTTATATCAAGGCTGGGAGAGCGGGTGCTCCCTCTATTTAAGTTGCTAAAGTGAATCGGCCCCTTCACCTGGACCGATGAGGCAGAGAAAGCCTTGAGTGAACTCAAGTGTTACCTCTCCTCGCCGCCCGTGTTGGTGGAACCTCAAGAAAGAGAACCCCTCCTTCTATATTTGGCGGCAACTCTCCAAGTGATTAGTGCGGCGTTGGTTTAAGAGCGTGATGACGAGCAAGTCTCTCAGACGCCCCTAGCTCCACCACACCCGGAGGCAGGAGACCTTGGAATGGTGTTGGCTGAGTGTAACATCCTGAAAATCGAGGAATTTAAAACCGGGAATCAAAAATCACAACTTACAAAAACCTTTTGATTGTTGCTTCTTGATCGAGTTTTCGCTTCTTATTTACCAGCTTGGTTGCATAAATTTATACGCAAGCGATTCATCTCGGTGTTTTTGAAAAACCAAACGATTTGAATTGCTGCTGGGAGAAAATTTTCGGAGTTTAGAATTGGGAGCAAAACATTATCTAGGTGATTGAGTAATATTAATTAGTGAAAAAGAAAAAATGAGTAATAAAATATTTTAACGTATATATATGTAATCTAGAAATTAATTTGAATCAAAATCGCATTTTCTCGAATTGAGGAAAAGAATTAAATTAGATATGTAAAATATATTTGTAATGTAATAAAAGTGGGTGAAAAGGTTGGACATATATTTTACAACTTATTTTTAGGTGTGTTATATTTTATTTTGAATTTTGGAGGTGAAAGGAAATAAAATTGGGAAAATAGGAAATTTAATTCGGGAAAATCGGAAAAGTTACTATTCATTACGCATCACCTGTTTGACGCCGTACCCCGGACCCGGACCGCCTCGCCACCGCGCGCCGCGCGTCACTCGCCGTACCAGGGGCCTCGTGCACGCACGTTCTCGCCGGTGTCACCCTCCTGCGCGCACGGAGTCGCCGTACGCCGCGCGTCGCCCGCCCGCCCGCGCCATGCGCCGTCGCCGCCACGCGCTAACGTCGTACCGAGCCCACGTGCGTGCGCGCCACGCGCCACGCGCCCGCGCCCACGCTGCGCACCGGCCCCGGTTTCGCCTGCGCACCCCGCGCCTCGGCCCCGCTCGCTCGCGCCGCGCGTCGCCTGCCTGCGCCGACCCCATCGCCGCGCGTCACCACGCCGTCCGCGCGACCACACCGACGTGGATGGCTATAAATAGGACTCCTCGGCCGAAACTCAAAATACAAAACTTGTTCCTTATCTTCTCACCTAGCTTCCTCCCAAATTTCCCCAAACTCTATCCACCGCATTGCACGAATTTTGAAAAACACCCAAAGAACCCTAACTCGGCGCCCGAAGCAAAACTCAGGAATTCGTCGTTCTCGGTTGATTGCTGCTCAAATTAAAGGTATCATTGTAATCCTCACATCAAGAGCTTCATTTCCCCTAACCTTTTGGGACCAAAAGGTCATCGGAGGCCCACCGCCGGCGAGCCGCCATGTTTCCTCTGTTCGGCCGCCGCCGCGCGCACACGTCGCCAGGCCAATGCCGTGCTTCTCCGGCCAAATGGTTGCCATAGATAGCTCCCCCGCACCTTGTAGATGCTCCCAAGTCCCTTGGTTAGGTCGTGCCGTTGCCGGAATAACCACTTTCTTTTATTAATTGAAGCATCAACTCTAGTATTTCTCAAACTTTAAGCATATTAAAATAAATATCGCTCCCTTCTTAACGAAAGCAGATTCAATACAAAACTTCGGGTCCTTATAACCCTTTTGCTCTAACCCGGATTTCGTCGAAACTCGAGCCTAGGTTCGCATAGAGTCATAGCCTAGTGTTAGGAGCCGCTATTGCGATTTACTTGGTTTTCTTTTGGATCTTACTGGATTCTATTTGAATTCTAATCAAATTCAAATTCGATTTCTCGCACGTATGATTAGCGTCCAAGGAAGGCGTTGAGTACGCAGAAGACCCCAACCAACAAGTGTGCGAGCAAGGCAAGTCAACACATCCCTTTGGACATATTGATCCTACTTTGTGAAATGATGTTGTTTTCAATTATAAATTGCATGCTATACACACATGAGTACCTATTCTTGATATATCCTGCCTTGATATTGAATACCCTAAGAAATATTCTTTGTAACCTTCGATGTGATACAACCGGAGGTTATCTTCGGTAAAATGCTTAGCCACGCTTATACTAGATTCTTGCATACTCATGATTTTACAAATAAGCCTCGTGCTTGGGCAACTATCTTGGGAAGATGGTTGAGACACGGCAAGTGGAGACATGAGCGCCAAGTTGCCTTGATCATGTTGGAAATGGCTTTGATGAAAAATGAAAATACAAGCCAATGTTTTTAGACTCGGGCGGATGGATGGATTTGGGTGGATTCCGGAAAAGGCTAGTACCGTCCCGGTCGGTTAAGGACCGAGCCATGAGACTACAACTTAGAACGAGCCGACAACCGTACTTCTCGAATGGGTATAGACCTAGCGATTAAATATCCGAGCGGAGGCGGTATCCTTGCATAGTAGGTTCAGTGTTGGCGTTGAGGTAAGGGCTTGCCGGTGGGGGTGCACCACCGGTGGGTGCCCGGACGATAGTTAAGGGCCTTCCGGCAGGGGTGTACCGCTGGTTGGTACTGGCGAGATCGGGCATGCGATCAACATGAAGAAATGAAGACATGAAGAAAAGGACATGAAGATGGAAAGTTCAAGGATAGAGCAATTCTTTCTCTTACCCCGGAACGCCGAACTCCTCTCACCGCTAGGAAATGACGGCTAGAGTGCATGAGGGCTTAAGTTCATGGAGCGGAGTACGCAAAGTGAGGTTATCGAAAGGCTTTGCCGTGACCGTCCCATATAGAGGGATGTGAGCTCATTCAATGAGTAGTTGCGGAGTACGGGTAAAGTGTACATCCACCGCAAAGGTGAGTAAATCAATCTATTCGAATAGCCGTGCTCGCGGTTAATGAGCGACGTGACAAGTGTTTCCCGTGGCTAGACTCATAAATTTTAAAATGATGGGTGGGATTGCATAATAATTTTACGTGCTGGGAAATCAACTTCTCTATCGGGAGAAGGGGAAGACACCCCGTAAAAACCATGACGAATCGGAGGCGGGAAGCTATCCTTGGGATCACAATGGATGGTGGACAGAACCGTCGCCGACTTAATATAATATGAAACTAAAATTTGACTTGGCTAGATGTTAGGATTGTGAAATGATTTGTGAAAATTGGCTTTACGCAAAAGAACCTCAGCCATCCTTTGAATGACCCTATCATGTGCATCATTCCGTGTTGGCTTGCTGAGTACGTTGGGTACTCACCCTTGCTATACGCACAAACCTCCAGATGAAGGAAATGAGGAAGACCCATACACATACTACTAGGAGGAATGAAGACAATGGAGCGCAACAGGTCTTAGTCCCCAGTCGTTGCCTGTGGCAATCGGCATGCTGCTGCCTTCCGTCTGCTATCTTATCTAATTTCTGTTTTTGGATGTATCCGGACTGGTAGGTCCTATATGTATTGGATATTGCCTTCGGGCCTATTATTGTAATAATTTTGTTGTAAGACTATTCGTGCACTTTGCACCTGGTAATTCAGAACTGTATTCGTGGGTACCAAACTACTCAATCCAGGGATAAGGTACTATGAACACGAATGATTCCCGTCCTCAAAAACCGAGGACTACAGAGCTGGTATCAGAGCAGTGCGACTGTAGGATAAGACCAACTGGCGCCCCACCCCTTTATAGCTGGTCAAAGGGAAATATCCCTACATACGATTATTTTGGAAATACAAACTATTTTCACAAAACAAACATATTTTTCTCTCTTACCCCAATTTCTCTACAAACATTTGATTTTACCTTTCTCTAAACCTAAACTATCTTCAAAAATAGATATAGGACTGTGACCCTGTTAAAGCTTGAGAGATTGTTTATTCCATCCGCTAGAGCAATAAGAGTACACAGGAATAAGGTCCCAACCAGAGCTTAACCTTTCTTCTGATTTCTTTCTCTCTCTGACAATAGATGGGAAAGAACAAGGGCAAGAAATCAAGATCTCAGCAATCTCATGGATCAACACAGAGCGACCCTATGGACATTCCACCCTCTTTCCCTATGAATCCGACCTTAGCCCAGATAATGGCTAGCCAGACACAATTGATGATCATGATGGTGCAGCAAATGCAACGACACCTTCAAGTTTTGGGTTCGTGTCCAGAGCAACGTCGGTACATTCCGACTCAAGCCCTGATGACTCCTGCGAATATACTGTCAAGCCCACAGAGAGCAGTAACGCCAAATCCACCATTAGGAGGGAAGGAAACACTTGGCCCCCGCTACGGCTTCATGGAACAAGGATATGGAATAAGGAACAGTGCAGGGGAAAAACACACCGGAACCCCGATCGAGGGAGAGATATAGTGCGGAAGGAAGGACAAGGAATTCAATCCAACGATCGGCCAAGGGCTCAGTTCGCCATCCAACTCCAGGAAGAGGAAGTCACCAAAATGGACCACAGATGGTACTGGCACGATGATCATCACGAGCACAGTATGTACCCCTGAAGATGCTGAGGAGAATCCTCGACGTCTGAAGAAGGATGTGCACTGCTTCAACTGTGGAAAGTTAGGGCACTATGCCAATGACTGCCCTAGGACAACTACCGCACCATTTCGCACTCCAACACCTATCTTGGTCGCCTCAAGGAAAAGGAATGTGACTTGCTTCAACTGTGAAGAATTAGGGCACTATGCCAACCAATGCCCCAAGCCACACGGCACCCCTCCTCTTACTGGTGCCAATGCAACAGCCATAGGTGGCAACCCCAGATCGGGCGACAGCTCAAACAACTAGACAAGGAGTCTGCATCAACTCTGGTCTTGCTTTGGATGGAGTCAAGACAGCAATGACCGTACCCTTTCCCCTTTATATATGAAGATCCTAGACCGATGTTGTTGTCATTGTATTATGTTGTGTGGGACTGTGCATGGCAGTCCGATGTACCCCTCCTATGATGTAACGTTGATGAACTAATATAAAGTTCTATGTTATATCTTAAACGAGTTTATATCACCATGCTTGTTGTGAGCAAAAGATCACTTAAGAACAACTTGAAGATCATTGAAAAAAATCGATTAGAACCATGACATTAGTCGATCCAATCATTTACCTCATCTATATTCCTCAGATGGTGCACCGCCACAGAGCCTCAGCAGCTACGGAGAACCCGTCGGAGCCTAACCCCTCCACCCTAGCAGAAGTCATGACCTTACAGACCCAACTGCTTCAAGCCATCGCCAACAACCAAGGACAACGCGGAGGATCAAGCTTAGGCGAGTTTATGCGAGCCAAGCCACCAACATTCTCCACGACAGAGGAACCAATGGATGCTGAAGATTGGTTGAGGGTAATAGAGAAGAAGTTGACCCTCGTCCGAGTACGGGAAGCTGGCAGA
The DNA here is from genome assembly GCA_019925245.2 of Oryza australiensis. Lineage (NCBI taxonomy): Eukaryota > Viridiplantae > Streptophyta > Magnoliopsida > Poales > Poaceae > Oryza > Oryza australiensis. The sequence continues at coordinate 111,627 of JAIFGZ020000597.1, read as the reverse complement.
GTCATCTTCGCCACCAATCAGCTGGAAGGTCCCGCAAGTGACTGGTGGGACACTTACAAGGAAACCCGGGTTGAAGATACTGGAGAACCAACATGAGAGGAATTTACGGCTGCCTTCCGTGAAAATTTCGTACCAGCTGCGGTTATGAGGGTGAAGAAAAACGAGTTCCGTAGGCTGCGCCAAGGAAGCACCATGGTACAAGAGTATCTTAACAAATTCACGCAGCTTGCCCGTTACGCCACAAGCGATCTGGCAGATGAAGAGGAAAAGATGGACAAGTTTATTGAAGGACTGAACGATGAGTTAAGAGGACCGATGATCGGTCAGGACCACGCTAGCTTTCAGAGCCTCATCAACAAGGTCGTAAGGCTTGAGCATGACCAAAGGACGGTTGAAAACAACCGGAAGAGAAGACTTGCTCTAGCCCGCCCGATTCAAGGAACGCCCCAGCGACCCAGAGGAGCAACACCAACAAGTTGGAAGCCAGCCGTCACAATGACCAATCGCCCCGTTGCACCCGGCAACGTCAACAGGCCACCTGCCACCCCTTTCCGCTCCCCGGCACCTACCTTGGCGACCCCAAGACTTAAGAACGTGAACTGCTTCAACTGTGGGGAATATGGACATTTCGCCAATCACTGCCCTAAGCCACGTAACACCCCCGTCCGTACTGGAGCCAACACCATTGCTGTGAGAGGGACCCCTGCCCCGGTACCTGGACGCAGACTGTTCGGGACACCCCAGCCGAAGGAGGCCACCACAAGAATCCGCCATGGCCAAGTGAACCATGCGCATGCTGAAGAGGCCCAGGAGGACCAGATCGTGCTAATGGGTACGTTCTCCATCCATTCTGCACTAAGTTAGAGTCTTGTTCGGTTTCAAAACTTCGCATTCTTTCATAACCTCAGAAACAAGCGCAGAACATAACCTATGTCAGGTAAACCCTAGGGAACCCATAATAGTATATTCAACGGGAAGAGATATAGCTGTACCCCACACCGGTACCAATATAGGCCTTACTCTAAAAAGCCAAGCTTGAACTTATTGTTAGAGGGGTAGAGTGACATAACCCCGGACTCTCAGATTGGACACTATGTTAAAAACTAGGTAGAACCGAACCTTCTCTAGATGACCTCTTGTCGCCCACCAAAATCACACGACTGCAATCCTACCAGGATCACCACCCGTCTGTAGCTAAAGGTTCCAACAGTTTAGAACAGCAAGTCTATTATACAACTTAAGGAAAATTAGAGACCTACTGAATCCTGCATGCTTGAAGGATTCCCAAGGATTAAGAGCTGACAACATCATGTTATCCGAAACAAAGAATCGAAGTGGACCACCCTTAGAAACTTGGTGATAGATTCCTGCGTCACCCGGAGCAGCCAATCTATTTGTCGTCCTATTAAGAAGGAGTCCCATGGATCCATCCTATATGTTTGTACCGACCGACTCCCAATCACGACCCGACCCAAATCTCGGGGACGAGATTTATTGTTAGGGGGTAGGTTTGTAACATCCTGAAAATCGAGGAATTTAAAACCGGGAATCAAAAATCACAACTTACAAAAACCTTTTGATTGTTGCTTCTTGATCGAGTTTTCGCTTCTTATTTACAAGCTTGGTTGCATAAATTTATACGCAAGCGATTCATCTCGGTGTTTTTGAAAACCAAACGATTCGAATTGCTCTTGGGAGAAAATTTTCGGAGTTTAGAATTGGGAGCAAAACATTATCTAGGTGATTGAGTAATATTAATTAGTGAAAAAGAAAAAATGAGTAATAAAATATTTTAGCGTATATATATGTAATCTAGAAATTAATTTGAATCAAAATCGCATTTTCTCGAATTGAGGAAAAGAATTAAATTAGATATGTAAAATATATTTGTAATGTAATAAAAGTGGGTGAAAAGGTTGGACATATATTTTACAACTTATTTTTAGGTGTGTTATATTTTATTTTGAATTTTGGAGGTGAAAGGAAATAAAATTGGGAAAATAGGAAATTTAATTCGGGAAAATCAGAAAAGTTACTATTCATTGTGCGCCACCTGTTCGACGCCGTACCCCGGACCCGGACCGCCTCGCCACCGCGCGCCGCGCGTCACTCGCCGTACCAGGGGCCTCGTGCACGCACGTTCTCACCGGTGTCACCCTCCTGCGCGCACAGGAGTCACCGTACATCGCGCGTCGCCCGGCCCCGCCCGCGTCATGCGCCGTCGCCGCCACGCGCTAACTGCCGTACTGAGCCCTCGCGCGCGCGCGCCACGCCACGCGCCACGCCGCGCTGCGCACCGGCCCGGCCGCTCGCGCACCCCGCGCCTCGGCCGCTCGCTCGCGCGCGTCGCCCGCTTGCACCGACCCCATCGCCGCGCGTTACCACGCCGTCCGCGCGACCACACCGACATGGATGGCTATAAATAGGACTCCTCGGCCGAAACTCAAAATACAAAACTTGTTCCTTATCTTCTCACCTAGCTTCCTCCCAAATTTCCCCAAACTCTATCCAACGCATTGCGCGAATTTTGAAAAACACCCGAAGAACCCTAACTCAGCGCCCGAAGAAAAACTCAGGAATTCGTCGTTCTCGGTTGATTGCTGCTCAAATTAAAGGTATCATCGTAATCCTCACATCAAGAGCTTCATTTCCCCTAACATTTCGGGACAAAAAGGTCGTCGGAGGCCCACCGCCAGCGAGCCGCCGTGTTTCCTCTGTTCGGCCGCCGCTGCGCGCACACGTCGCCAGGCCAATGCCGTGCTTCTCCGGGCAAACGGTTGCCATAGATAGCTCCCCCGTACCTTGTAGATGCTCCCAAGTCCCTTGGTTAGGTCGTGCCGTTGCCGGAATAACACGGCGACGAGCGCCGCCACCGCCACGGCCACCTCACCGTCGCCGACCCGTTCCGCCGCCTCTCCGGCCCGGACGAGCCGTTAAACAAAGCCCCCGTAGCCCCTAGATGGTGTAGGCCCCTTTGCCCCTTGAGCCGGCCCTCCCTCGCCGCCGTTCGCCTTTTTCTTCCGTCGGTCGCCGGCGCTAACAGAGGAGAACAGAGGGGGAAAGGAAGCAGGGGAGGGAAAGGAAGGGAAGAAGGAAGAAAATAAAAGAAAGGGGAGAGAAAACAAGAATGGGCGATAGCCCAGTGGAGAGGGTCATTGGGCTGTGTGTGAGGTTGCAGGTTCGACCCCGGCTTTGGCAACTTTTTTTTTTTAAAATTTCTATTTAATTTTTCTATGAGGATTTAAAAGCAAGGGTAAGCCTAGTAAAATCATAATAAAATTTTATTTACCCTTTGGAATTCCTAAGCCCTATTTACAATGAATTTTGCATCTTTATAAAGAGATTATTATTTATTCTTTTCCAAAATTTCTTTTGCAAAAAAGTATACACTTATAGTCAAACTTCTTAACATATTCCCTTTCCAAAGAAAATTTCTATCCTTTGTGAAATCCATTATTCACCTAAATATTATTATATATATATATATAGCCATCGCATTATTCATTTATATATCTCGGAACCCATCTAACTTAGTTGTCGCCAAAAACACTATTCTTGATGCATAGATTATTTAGTATAATACTTAGCCTCGAGATTATTTTGGGATCGATTATCGTAAACCCTAGGACTTCTCGACTCGAGAAATAATTCGATGAAATTAAAAGATAACCACTTTCTTTTATTAATTGAATCATCAACTCTAGTATTTCTCAGACTTTAAGCATATTAAAATAAATATCGCTCCCTTCTTAACGAAAGCGGATTCAATACAAAACTTCGGGTCCTTATAACCCTTTCGCTCTAACCCGGATTTCGTCGAAACTCGAGCCTAGGTTCGCATAGAGTCATAGCCTAGTGTTAGGAGCCGCTATTGCGATTTACTTGGTTTTCTTTTGGATCTTACTGCATTCTATTTGAATTCTAATCGAATTCAAATTCGATTTCTCGCACGTATGATTAGCGTCCGAGGAAGGCGTTGAGTTCGCAGAAGACCCCAACCAACAAGTGTGCGAGCAAGGCAAGTCAACACATCCCTTTGGACATATTGATCCTACTTTGTGAAATGATGTTGTTTTCAATTATAAATTGCATGCTATACACACATGAGTACCTATTCTTGATATATCCTGCCTTGATATTGAATACCCTTAGAAATATTCTTTGTAACCTTCGATGTCATACAACCGGAGGTTATCTTCGATAAAATGCTTAGCCACGCTTATACTAGATTCTTGCATACTCATGATTTTACAAATAAGCCTCGTGCTTGGGCAACTATCTTGGGAAGATGGTTGAGACACGGAAGTGGAGACATGTGCGCCACGTTGCCTTGATCATGTTGGAAATGGCTTTGATGAAAAATGAAAATACAAGCCAATGTTTTTAGACTGGGGCGGATGGATGGATTTGGGTGGATTCCGGAAAAGGCTAGTACCATCCCTGGTCAGTTAAGGACCGAGCCATGAGACTACAACTTAGAACGAGCCAGTACAACCGTATTTCTCGAATGGGTATAGACCTAGCTGATTAAATACCCGAGCGGAGGCAGTATCCTTGCATAGTAGGTTCAGGTGTTGGCGTTGAGGTAAGGGCTTGCCGGTGGGGGTGCACCACTGGTAGGTGCCTGGACGATAGTTAAGGGCCTTCCGAGGGGTGTACCGCTGGTTGGTACTGGCGTAGATCGGGCATGCGATCAACATGAAGAAATGAAGACATGAAGAAAAGGACATGAAGATGGAAAGTTCAAGGATAGAGCAATTCTTTCTCTTACCCCGGAACGCCTGAACTCCTCTCACCGCTAGGAAATGACGGCTAGAGTGCATGAGGGCTTAAGTTCATGGAGCGGAGTCGCCAAAGTGAGGTTATCGAAAGGCTTTGCCGTGACCGTCCCATATAGAGGGATGTGAGCTCATTCAATGAGTAGTTGCGGAGTACGGGTAAAGTGTACATCCACTGCAGTGTGAGTAAATCAATCTATTCGAATAGCCGTGCTCGCGGTTAATGAGCGACGTGACAAGTGTTTCCCGTGGCTAGACTCATAAATTTTAAAATGATGGGTGGGATTGCATAATGATTTTACGTGATGGGAAATCAACTTCTCTATCTGGGAGAAGGGGGAAGACACCCCCAAAACCATGACGAATCGGAGGCGGGAAGCTATCCTTGGGATCACAATGGATGGTGGACAGAACCGTCGCCGACTTAATATAATATGAAACTAAAATTTGACTTGGCTAGATGTTAGGATTGTGAAATGATTTGTGAAAATTGGCTTTACGCAAAAGAACCTCAGCCATCCTTTGAATGACCCTATCATGTGCATCATTCCGTGTTGGCTTGCTGAGTACGTTGGGTACTCACCCTTGCTATACGCACAAACCTCCAGATGAAGGAAATGAGGAAGACCCGTACACATACTACTAGGAGGAATGAAGACAATGGAGCGCAACAGGTCTTAGTCCCCAGTCGTTGCCTGTGGCAATCGGCATGCTGCTGCCTTCCGTCTGCTATCTTATCTAATTTCTGTTTTCAGATGTATCCGGACTGGTAGGTCCTATATGTATTGGATATTGCCTTCGGGCCTATTATTGTAATAATTTCGTTGTAAGACTATTCATGCACTTTGCACCTGGTAATTCAGAACTGTATTCGTGGGTACCAAACTACTCGATCCAGGGATAAGGTACTATGAACACGAATGATTCCCGTCCTCAAAAACGGGGGACTACACTTAGGAAGCACCCAAAGCCGGAGGCGGCCTTTGGCCCCCCGAGCTTCAGGGAGCCACCCAGCCCCCTAGACCGGGGGCTCCCGAGGCCCCTTCCACCCAGAGCGGCCCTGAGGGCCCCGGGGAAAGTGATGGCCCGGTAGCCCCAGACACTGAGGTAACCCGCCCCGATGCATCCGAACCTGTTGCCCCCGGTAAAGTGGCTAAGGCCCGCACCAAGGTGCAGCAGCCGGTCTACTTTGTTCGTGAGGCGCTACGAGACGCAAAGACACGTTACCCGCAGGCCCAAAAAATGCTCTACGCAGTGCTTGTCGCTTCCAGGAAGCTGCGCCACTACTTCCAAGCGCATCGGGTAACGGTGGTCACATCTTATCCTCTCGGGCAGATCTTGCATAACCGAGAGGGCACGGGACGGGTAGTCAAGTGGGCTATCAAATTGTCAGGATTTGACCTGCATTTCGAAGCCCGTCACGCAATCAAGAGCGAGGCCTTGGCCGATTTCGTGGCAGAATGGAAGCCAGTGGCCGATAACGATCAGCCCCAGGGTGAACCCGAGAGTGCGGAGGATCGCGGCCAATGGACCATGCATTGGGTGATGAACTTTGACGGTTCACTCACCTTACAGGGGGCCGTGGCAGGCGTTGCATTAACCTCCCCGATAGGCGACGTACTTCGGTACATCGTTCAACTTGACTTCCGGGCAACCAACAACATGGCCGAGTATGAAGGACTCTTAGTGGGGTTGCGAGCGACAGCAGGCATGGGCATCCGCCGTCTGCTAGTTCTCGGCGACTCCCAACTAGTCGTGAATCAAGTTTCCAAGGAGTATCAATGCACCGACCCCCAGATGGACGCATACCTCAAGGAAGTACGACGTATGGAGAGCCATTTCGATGGCCTCGAGCTACGCCATATTCCCAGAAGAGACGATACCCTAGCGAACGAGCTATCTAGGATCGTGTCCGCGTGAGCCCCAGCCCCGCCAGGCACATTTGAAGAAAGACTCACTGAGCCGTCGGCGTGCCCCGAACCGTCCTGAGGCAGGAGTCGGCCGGTCCCGACGCCCCGGACCCGACGGGCCAGCCACAACCTGGTCCTACCGGGACCGACATCACGTGCCAGGTGGCTCGGATTTCGGAAATCTAGGCGTATCTGCAAGACGCGTCATTGCCCGAGCAACACGAGGAAAGCAAGCGCATTGCCCACACCTCCAAAGGGTACGTGTTGGTGGAAGGGACACTCTACCGACGCGGTGCCAATGGAGTGCTCATGAGATGCATCGCTCGGAAACAGGGTCTCGAGCTCCTGGCCGAGATCCACAAGGGAGAATGTGGAGCGCACTCAGCCTCCCAAACCTTGGTGGGAAAGGCATTCCGCCAGGGTTTTTACTGGCCCACCGCGCTGGAGGATGCAACAGACCTCGTGCGGCGGTGCCGGGCATGCCAATTCCATGCCAAGTAGACGCACCTGCCAGCCCAGGCCCTTCAAACCATCCCGCTCTAGTGGCCATTTGCGGTCTGGGGGCTGGACATCCTGGGCCCATTCAAGCAGACATGGGGCGGCTGCAAATTTCTATATGTCTCCATCGACAAATTCACCAAGTGGCCCGAGGCCTATCCAGTCAGCGTCATCGACAAGCATTCGGCTGTGCGGTTCATGAGGGGCATCACAGCAAGGTTCGGGTCCCCAACAGGCTGATCACCGACAACGGCACCCAGTTCACGAGTGAGCTGTTTGGCGAGTATTGCGATGATATGGGCATCAAGCTCTGCTTCGCCTCGCCCGCCCAGCCCCAAAGCAACGGTCAAGCTGAGTGTGCAAACGCGGAAACATTGAAAGGCCTCAAGACGAAGACCTACAACGTCCTCAAGAAGCATGGGGACTCGTGGACTGACGAGCTGCCTGCGGTCCTTTGGGCCAACCGGACAACACCGAGCCATGCCACCGGGGAAACACCATTCTTCTTGGTGTATGGAGCCGAGGCGGTCTTGCCCTTCGAGCTCACCCTGGGATCGCCTTGAGCCACACTATACACTAAAGCAGATCAAGAATAGCTACGGCGCGACGACCTGGACTACCTAGAAGAAAGACAGCGTCGTGCAGCTCTTCGCACGGCCCGTTATCAGTAGAGCCTCCGCTGCTACCATCAACACAAAGTCAGCCCCCGAGCGCTGCAAATCAATGATCTCGTTCTGCGACGCGTGCAAACGCGTGCGGGGCTAAGCAAATTATCCCCGATGTGGGAGGGGCCATACAAAGTTATCGGCACCTCGCATCCAGGAACAATTCACCTAGCCACAGAGGACGGCACTCCGCTGCCGAACCCGTGGAACATTTCCCACCTGCGCAAATTTTACCCATAAGCCGCATGGTGTGCTGAATCCCCAATATATATATGAAAGTTCATTCACTGCCTCCAGTGGCATGAACAATGAGTTTGCCTCGTTTACACTCCTTATGTTTTTTCCCTGCAAAATATCTGCTTGCAGTATGTTTTCCCCCCATGTGTCGGAATATGTACTGCGGATGCTGGTTTCCAGTGGTCTCCTGGCCCTGCCCGCCCTAGGTTGAGACGCCCTAAGGGTGGCGAGGGTAGAGCGACGCTGCATACAAGTGCCCCGGGGCAGCCAACGCCTGGGGGCTCGGGTGCGTATTGTCACGCCTGTCCCGAACCCCCCGTTGTTGCTGCCCCCGCTGGCCCTTTATGCCCTCGTTCCTATCCGAAACCTCGAGGAAGGCACCAGCCGCCGGCCGATGCACGCTGCCCAAACCCGGACCAGCTCTCAGTTACATGGGATGAACCATGGCCGGAAACCATACTATCCATATTCCTACAATGGCTAACTAACTAAAGAATGAACTACCATTATAGGAAAACAAACAGGCAGGGGCTTGGGCCAACTAACCGCCACTGCATGTGCACCAAATTGGCCGGGGGCTCCCAACACATACATATATATATGAATCATTGTGAATCATCGTTTGCAGAGTCAAAGAGACGGCTGCATATACGAATCATTGCTTGTAGAGATGGCCGCGATGGGCTACTACAATATGAGTCCAGTATGACAAAGGCAAGTGCCTTGATAACTTAAGTAATATTGACATTTTTTTTACAAGTACAGGATTGATACAAGGAGCGGGGGAGTCCTAGGCGGCCGACGGGTCGCTGGGGGCGTTCTCCGGGCTATCTTCGTCCGACAGATCCTCACGGAAGGCGAGCTGGAATGCCGCCGGAGTGCCGTCAAAACCGATCATAATGGAATCGACGACATCCTTGACGCGGCGCCGAGCATCCTCCTCGGTGCCCTCGGGGAAGTCCTCGGTGGGAATGTAGGGGTTGAAGCCGGGGTCACAGGCTTGGTAGCTTTCCAGGATGAGCGTCGCGACCTGGCGTGACAAGTCGTACGACGACTCCTTCGCCACCTCGTCGACCTCCTCCGGCACCCTCTTGATTCCCTCGACCAGCTCATCTATGTGCGAGGCCAATCCCCCAAAGGTAGGGATGACGGCACGGGGGCGAATGACCCCCAACTCACGGGCCGCCTCCCAAAGGCGCTCAACGGACGAGGCATGGTCCAGCTCCGCGATCCGGCGGCATGCCTCCTCCAAATCTGGCGCCGCATCGCTCGAGTGAGGGGCCGGCTGGGGCTCCCGCACCTGCGCCTCCACACCGCCAACCGCCTGCTCCCGGGCGGCGAGGTCCCGCTCCCACCGCTCCAGCTCATTCTGCCGGCGGCACGAGGCAGCCGCGAGCTGCTGCTCGCGCTCGCAGATGGCCTTCAGGCATCGGGAGACCTCCTCCTGGGCCTCTAGCACCGCCACCTCGTGCCCCTCCACGACGGCCTCGCGCTCGGCGATGGCCTTTTCTTGGGCCACCGCGTTCTCCTCCCGCGCGGTGGAGTCCTCCTCGGCTATGGCCACGGCATCCCGGTCCTCGACCACCCGCCGCGCCGCCTCCAGAGCCTTCTCGTGCTCTGCTAGGCCATCGTCGCGGGCCTGAAGCTTAACGTCGATGCTGGCGGCGGTGGCCTCAGCATCGCGCAGGGCGCGCTCGCGCCGGTTGAGCTCCTCGGCACGCCCGTTGAGGTCGCGGATGAACTCCCCAGCGGTGGTGCAAACCCTCTCCTCTGCGGCAGCGGCGACTTGCTTACGGAAGTCGGCAGCGTGCCGCTCAACGACGGTGTCCTCAAACACCTGGTTGAGTTCCTCCTGGCGCCGCTCGATATCCGCCAGCTCACGCTTCTGGACGAGGCCCTCCACCCTCGCCGTGGCCACCAGCTTGCGGCGGCGTTCGTCAACATCGGCCTCCCGCCGCGCCATCGCGACCTCCCTAGCGGCCAAGGCCTGAACCTGGGCCCGAAGCCCCTCCAGGGAGACCGCGTTGGCCTCCTCCAACGCCCTAGACACGATCATCCTTGCTTGCTCCTGCGATCGGACGAGGGGCTCAGTGTCCAAGGCGACTACGAACCCGAACCGAGCACCCCCGGATTCGGAGTCAGAGCTCGAGCCGAGGTCGACCACCTGCGTGCGACGGGAAGGCGAAGGCACCCCGCGGCCGGAGCCGCCCGCCGCTGCTTCACCCGCCGGCGTTGCCTCGCCCTTCGCTGAGGCTGCCCGCGGCATCGGAGGATCGCGGTGGGCCGGCGCCGGTAGTGCTGGTGTTGGCCGGCGGGGCAGCAACGCTGAATGGCGTGGCGCAGGTGACGGCTGTCGTGGTGGCGACGTTGGTTGCCGCGGTGCGGACCCCTGGGGCTGCTCTCTGCTGCCCGCCGTCGCATCCTCCGCGTCGGGGCCAGCTTGCCCTGAATCCATCGCCGGCGGGGGCCCCGGCTTGTTCCTCGCGGGCGATCGGCGTCCGGCATTTAGGTGGGCCCCTCCTCGGGCCACCTTGGACCGAGCCTGAACCCACGGGGGTGACACGGACCCGGTGGGCTCCACCACCCGGGCCTCTCTGCGCCTCCCGTGGTGGAGACGAACCGCCCTTGGGTATAACCCGGGGCAAAAATGCTGATGCTCGCGGCTAGGAGCAGAAATAAACACAGTAAAGGATCAAAACACAAGCAGCCCGAAATGAAAACACAGGGCTCACGGGGTATGTATGCATCTGCAAAGCGTTACCTGCGGGCGGCGTTGAAGCTCCAGGAAACCCGGGAGATGGCCCGCTTCTTCTTCGTGAAGGGTTACGCGGAAGCTACGCTAGCCGAAAACAAAAATTTCTACCGCGCAAACCAGGAACACTTGCAAGTAAGGGCCGATAGATCGTTACCGATTGGAGTAGAGTGCAGCGGAATAGCCAATCGGGGCAATCCGATCCGAACAGTAGCCGATTCCGGAGATAGCCGATACGTCAATCAGCCGATTCGAGTCGTCCGGCCGCGTTCTCACGCCTCGCTCCGATGCGCCCGACCGCAGCCGATCCCACCACGGCCGATCGCTCCGATTGCAGCCGATCCGGCCGATCAACGGCGCGCAACGTAGCAGCGCCTCTACCGGTATCCACACGTCCGGGGACAGAACGCCATACACCCGTGTGCTAGCACGCGATGCAAGGCTAGGGTTTGGCTCGAAGGTGGGGAGGGTTTCCGTGGAGATTGATCTCGGCAACTTCGTTGCACGCGATGCAATTGACGTACCGCAGCTCTCCACCCCTCCCTCCTTTATATAGAGTTGGCCGACGGGACTAGTGGCCGATTAGGACTCTATTTTGAATCGGATCTCATCCGTATCTCGTAGAGTTGGCCGCCCACACGTCGTAAGCCCATAGGACTCTATCCGATCGGATCCCTATCCGATCGAGCCGTATCCGAGTCCAACTCGAATGCCTGTTCTTATCCCCTTAAGCGTGCGACCACGTAGGTTCAGGTATACTCGGTTTCAGCTATAGTCTAACTTAGCCGATCGTCGGCTCGAGTCCAACTCAGCGCACCCGTCAACGCGGCGCCTAGCAAGCACATATTGACACCATAGTATACAAGAATAATATCGGCTCGAACCTGTAATGTGTACACAAATCCCTTTGCCTCACGATACCGCTTAAGCTATAGGCAAGATGTGTGCCATCCCTTCAATAGCTTAACCATTCACTCGAACCGTATTGGATTATCCGCCCGTTGATTGACTCCTCAATCAACTTAGCATGACCATGCATTTTCATAATCCATTACCTCGAGGGGCCCAGAGATATCTCTCCAAAGGAGGGGCAAATTCCATCTTGATCACTCACATCCCACTCCATGTTTCATAGCAAACCCAAAAACTACCTTTATAACTACCCGCTGCGGAATAGCGTTTGGTAGTCCCAAAGTAGGCTACTACACATGTTGGAATCCATGGTGATCTCGGTCTAAGGACTTTGTACCAACACTACCCGAGACCAACTAATGGCACATTAATTCTTGTAGTGTCTCATGGTGGGTCTATCCAACAATGTGTTCTCCAACACATATGTCCATGTTTATTGATTTGGTATCTTCATACCCATGATCTATGAGACATGATCATCAATCAATAAACATGCCGATCTTAGAATCATATTTGTTCCAACAATATGACATATGATCGGGATCGTTTAGAAATAGATTGATACATAAAGAGTCTCATAAATAAGTCACGTACTTATTGATCAATACAAGATGTCTATTTCATGGAACCGAATAACACTTTATTCATAAATACATAAACATTGACGTGATATCCAACATCTCCATGTTGCCTCTAGGGCATATCACTAACAATCTTCCACTTGCACTAGAGTCAATCATGTAAGTATCTAATACTCATTGCTCTTGTGTGCGCCTCATGCTTCGGCGAGGGAGAGGTTTTGTCGGCGGATCGGCTATGTTGAGATCCGTGTGCACTTTGCATATCTTGACATCACCTCTGTCCACAATTTCGCAGATGAGATGATATCGCCGAAGTATGTGTTTGGACTTCGATGTGACCTCGGCTCCTTGGCTTGCGCAATGGCTCCACTATTGTCACAATAGAGAGACATTGGACCGTCGTACTAGTCATCACACCAAGCTCGAAACGAATTTCTTGATCCAAACAGCCTCCTTTGCGGCTTCCGAAGCAAGAATGTACTCGGCCTCCGTTGTAGAATCAGCAACGATCCCGCTTGGAACTCTTCCAGTGATCGCGCCTCCGTTCGAGCGAACACGAACCCGCATTGCGATCTATAATCATCCTTGTCTGTTTGGAAGCTAGCATCGGTGTAACCACTTACAACGAGCTCTTCTTCACCTCCATAGACTAGGAACATATCCTTAGTTCTTCTCAAGTACTTAAGGATATTCTTTACTGCAATCCGTGACCTTCACTGGATCTCGGCGGTATCTCGCTCGTAGCACTCAAAGCGTACGAGACATCTGGGCATGTACAAAGCATGGCATACATGATGGATCCAATTGCCGAAGCATATGGAACCATACCCATCTTATTCCGCTCATCATGTGTCCGAGGACACGATTCTTGCTAAGATTAATGCCATGTGACATGGGCAAGAAACCTTTCTTGGAATCATGCATGTTGAACCTTTTCAACACCTTGTCAATGTATGTACTTTGGCTTCATCCAATTAGCCTCTTGGATCTATCTCTATAGATCCGAATGCTAATATGTATGTGCCTCCCTAAGTCTTTCATGGAAAAACTATTTTTCAATGAAGACTTGACGGATTCTAGCATAGGGATATCATTTCCAATCAATAATATGTCATCCACATATAAGATTAGAAATACAATTGCACTCCCACGACCTTTTGTAAACACAGGCCTCTTCTTCGTTCTTGATGAAACCAAACCCTTTGATTACTTCATCAAAACGAATATTCCAACTCCGAGATGCTTGCTTCAATCCATAAATGGATTTCTGTAGCTTGCATATCTTTCCGAGCGATTCTGGATCAACAAAACCCCGAGGTTGTATCATGTATACATCCTCGCTTAGGTTTCCATTTAGGAAAGCCGTTTTGACATCCATCTCGCCATATCTCATAATCGAAATATGCAGCAATCGCTAGGATAATCCGAATAGATTTAAGCATTGCGACGGGCGAGAAGGTTTCATCATAATCAACTCCTTGAATCTGTTTAAAACCTTTCGCCACCAATCGCGCCTTATAGATGTGAACATTTCCATCCATATCGGTCTTTTCTTAAAAACCCATTTACACTCAATGGTTTTGACACCATCAGTGGATCAACCAAGTTCCAAACTTGATTGTCATACATGGATTCTATTTCGGATTTCATGGCTCCAAGCCACTTGTTGGAATCGGGTCCCACCATCGCTTCCTCATAGGTCTTAGGTTCATCGTTGTCCAACAACAATATATCACGTTGTTCCGCACCTGTGTACCTGTCAGGCGCACGACGTGATCTTTCAGACCTCCGTGGGGCTGGTGTATCTACAACTGGTGGCGCAACACTTTGCTCCTCCTGTTGTGGTTCTGTGGTCGCTGAAACGTTTTCTGGTGTTTCTTGAACTTCTTCAAGATGCACCCTGCTCCCACTAACCCTTCTTGAAAGAAACTCTTTCTCCAAGAAGACACCATGTCGGGCGACAAACACTTTGCCTTGTTCCCGATTATAAAAGTAATATCCCTTAGTTTCCTTAGGATATCCCACAAAGAAGCACTTGTCAGATTTGGGTGTGAGCTTGTCAGACTGTAAACGTTTTACATAAGCCTCACATCCCCAAATTTTGAGAAAAGACAAACTAGGGGGTTGCCCTGTCCATATCTCATATGGTGTCTTTTCAACCGACTTAGATGGAACTCTATTTAGTGTGAGCGCAGTTGTTTCAAGAGCATATCCCGTAAGGATAACGGAAGATCACTTTGGCTCATCATCGACCGCACCATGTCCAACAAGGTGCGATTTCTCCGTTCGGACACTCCGTTCCATTGTGGAGTTCTGGCGAAGTCAACGTGGAACAATTCCACAATCTTTCGATGATTATCAAACTCTTGGCTCAAGTATTCCCCTCCACGATCGATCGCGAAACTTGATTGTTTTCCCTAAATGATTCTGTACTTTATTCTGGAATTCTTTGAACTTTTCAAAGGATTCGGACTTATGCCTCATTAAGTAGATATAACCATATCTACTAAAGTCATCGGTAAAGGTAATGAAGTACCGATAACCACCTCGGCCGTTGAGCTCATTGGTCCACATACATCGATGTATGAGTGCCAACAAGTCACTTGCTCTTTCACTGTGTCCCGTGAAAGGTGCCTTTGTCATCTTACCAAGTAAACAAGACTCACATGTCTCAAATGATTCAAAATCAAAAGAGTGAAGCAATCCATCCTTATGGAGCTTCTCCATGCGTTTCTTATTTATATGGCCTAAGCGACAATGCCGGATAAACGTGGGGTTTATATCATTAGAGAGTTGTCTTTCTGTATTAATGTTATAGATGGGAGATGCTTCAAGATTCAAAACATATAATCCATTCACCAATGGAGCATGAAAATAGAACATATCTCGAGATATATTGAACAACCATTGTCCATTGATCTAAAATCATATCCTTCCGCTTGCAAACATGAAGCGGAAATAACGTTTTGACATAGTGTTGGAACACAATAACAATTATTCAATTCCAAAACTAATCCGAAGGTAGATGAAGTGGTATCGTGCCGACAAGAAGCGTAGCAACGCTTGCTCCATTGCCGACGCGCAGTTCACCTCACCCCTTCTCAATCCTCTACTTCTTCTCATTCCCGCAACGATTTGCAAATATGAGCTACGATCCGGTATCAAATACCCAAGAGTCGGTAGGTGAAGTAGCAAGATTAATGTCTATAACATTAATACCTGAAGCGTAAGTCGTACTTTGCTTCTTTTTGAGATCCTCCATGTACTTCTTGCAGTTCCTCTTCCAATGGCTCGTCTCCTTGCAATAGAAGCAAACGGCATCGATGCCGCCGACCCCTTCTTGCCCTTCTTTGCATTGGAGGCACTCGCGATCTCATCGGGAGTTAACTTTCTCTTGGTGCAAAGCTTCTTGACAGTGGTTTGCGCTTAGCCTTCTGCATCATCATCACATGATGACCGTTTTTCGGATACTCTCCTCACTGTCTTTAGCATCCCATGCAATTCAGCCAAGGTTCTATCCATATTGTTCATGTGATAATTTAATATGAATGGCTCGAAGCTCGGAGGGAGCGACCGGAGAATCACGTCCGTAGCCAACTCTTGGCTAAGGGGAAAACCAGCTTTTCCGGACTCTCGATATAGCCAATCATCTTTATAACATGCGGATGACGGGATTCCCCTCAACAAGCTCGCACGCAAACAAGGACTTTGAGGTGTTGAACCTCTCGGCCCGAGCTTGGTTCTCAAACATGCCACGCAGTCCCGAATAATAGTGTGAGCATCGCTGCTCTCATATTGCTTCGAAGCTCGGGGACACCGTAGCTAGCATGAGACAGCTTTATGTCTAGGGCATCATTAGTGTGCTTCTCGTAAGCTCTCCGTGCGATTGCGGTGGCATTATTAGGCAAATCATCCGGATAAGGTACTTCAAGAACGTACTCCTTACGCTCTTGCTTGAGAACAATTCTCAAGTTGCGATACCAATCCATAAAGTTTGTTCCATTTAATTTTTCCTTTTCGAGAATAGATCGCAAATTAAAGGTACGGGTGTAGTATTAGCCGCCATTTATTCTACGACGAAAAAGCAAAGTTTAGCACAATGTTTATGCTATGTCTTTTGTTAAACAATTTAACATTAGACTCCCATTATGTATTTTCCACCTTCCCTCTAGGTTACGTATTGGGTCAAGATCCACATGTTAATTAATTTTCTAGTGAGCTTTGCCATCACTGCTAGAAAATTAGTAACATCGGTAAGCAACACCTTGCTAATCACATCTCTATGTGACTCTTGTTGTTAGTGTGGCATCTCCATGCCCCGGCGCCAACCTATGCCCCAAGGCCCAAAACTGTTTTGATAGCCTTGTTAAGTAAACCAAATGCTCCCGCATGTATATGTCGACATATACCCCTCGTGTTATGATAGAGAATGGCACTCGCTTTGGCGACCCACCATTGACGAGCATAACGGTGACGGTGCAACATTTAGAAGGGCATCATTACTACTTAATTTTTGAGAGGGATGCTATCCTATCAAACAAACATATCACATATGAAAGCAAGAAGAATAGCATATAATGAAATAGTATGGCCCCCTTCACATGGTGATCTCCATCTCCATGTCGGCGCCGAGGATCTCCATCTTCGGCACCATCTTTCAATGTGCATGATGCTTGATTTCTTCAAACTAAGCTACTACTATAGAAGCTCTAATTGAAGATTACATCGACTCGTAGGTCGTGAAAGAATATTACAAGCATTGCACGTATGAAAGAATATTACAGGATTGCACATATGAAAAATATTACATGCATCACATGCATCTCATACATACAATAGGGCCATACCATCTCAAAGCATTCTCTGCAAAAACAAGTTAGGCGTAGAAACGTTTTCTACTTATCGCGAGCTACGGCATCGAGACGACCTATAAGGGGGTACGCACACGGCGGTCCCTCGCGGGGAAGCCGCCTCGCGGGCTTCGGGCAGCGCCCGGAACACCACACGAAATTCATAGATCCAATCTATGAAATCGCTACGAAAACCATGTCGGCATAATCATATTATGCCGTCCCGATACACTATCAAGGGAGATGGTTTGCGTAGGCGCGAGGCAGCTAACAAGATCGGACTACGAGATAGCTTCGGCATAATCACATTATACCGTTCCGATACACTATCAAGGAACGCTATCTCGAACCCAACTCAAACCGAGTTATATGGAAATTGCTTCGACGTAATCACATTACGCCGTTCCGATACACTATCAAGGAACGCAATTACCATTAACTCTCCTCAACAGATCCCGTAAAACCGATTGATCTAATCAACCCGTGCGCAAAACTTGTTCCAGATCCAATCTAAAACCCGAACTAAGCAAGATTAGCTCTGATACCACTGAAGGGTTACACGGAAGCTACGCTAGCCGAAAACAAAAATTTCTACCGCGCAAACCAGGAACACTTGCAAGTAAGGGCCGATAGATCGTTACCGATTGGAGTAGAGTGCAGCGGAATAGCCAATCAGGGCAATCCGATCCGGAACAGTGTAGCCGATTCCCGGAGACAGCCGATACGTCAATCAGCCGATTCGAGTCGTCCGGCCGCGTTCTCACGCCTCGCTCCGATGCGCCCGACCGCGGCCGATCCCACCACGCCCGATCGCTCCGATTGCGGCCGATCCGGCCGATCAACGGCGCGCAACGTAGCGGCGCCTCTCCCGGTATCCACACGTCCGGGGACGAACGCCGTACACCCGTGTGCTAGCACGCGATGCAAGGCTAGGGTTTGGCTCGAAAGTGGGGAGGGTTTCCGTGGAGATTGATCTCGGCGACTTCTGTTGCACGCGATGCAATTGACGTACCGCAGCTCTCCACCCCTCCCTCCTTTATATAGAGTTGGCCGACTGGGACTAGTGGCCGATTAGGACTCTATTTTGAATCGGATCTCATCCGTATCTCGTAGAGTTGGCCGCCCACACGTCGTAAGCCCATAGGACTCTATCCGATCGGATCCCTATCCGATCGAGCCGTATCCGAGTCCAACTCGAATGCCTGTTCTTATCCCCTTAAGCGTGCGACCACAGTAGGTTCAGGTATACTCGGTTTCAGCTATAGTCTAACTTAGCCGATCGTCGGCTCGAGTCCAACTCAGCCGACCCGTCAACGCGGCGCCTAGCAACATATTGACACCATAGTATACAAGAATAATATCGACTCGAACCTGTAATGTGTACACAAATCCCTTTGCCTCACGATACCGGTTAAGCTATAGGCAAGATGTGTGCCATCCCTTCAATAGCTTAACCATTCACTCGAACCGTATTGGATTATCGTCCGTTGATTGACTCCTCAATCAACTTAGCATGGCCATGCATTTTCATAATCCATTACCTCGAGGGGCCCGAGAGATATCTCTCCAAAGGAGGGGCAAATTCCATCTTGATCACTCACATCCCACTCCATGTTTCATAGCAAACCCAAAAACTACCTTTATAACTACCCGTTGCGGAATAGCGTTTGGTAGTCCCAAAGTAGGCTACTACACATGTTGGAATCCATGGTGATCTCGGGTCTAAGGACTTTGTACCAACACTACAGACCAACTAATGGCACATTAATTCCTGTAGTGTCTCATGGTGGGTCTATCCAACAATGTGTTCTCCAACACATATGTCCATGTTTATTGATTTGGTATCTTCATACCCATGATCTATGAGACATGATCATCAATCAATAAACATGCTGATCTTAGAATCATATTTGTTCCAACATATGACATATGATCGGGATCGTTTAGAAATAGATTGATACATAAAGAGTCTCATAAATAAGTCACGTACTTATTGATCAATACAAGATGTCTATTTCATGGAACTGAATAACACTTTATTCATAAATACATAAACATTGACGTGATATCCAACATCTCCATGTTGCCTCTAGGGCATATCACTAACACTTCGCGGGGCCGCCTGGGGGGCTCACTGGGCTATCGCCCGCGGACTTCGTCGCCGCTGGACCGTCGCGGTCGGCCCCCGCCGATGGCGCGCTCGCCGTGGGTGTGCTCCTGGCCTTCGCCGTCATCGTCGTCGTCATCGTTGTGGCCGTTCTGGCCCTCGACGGAGTGGCCCCTGGTGCTGGGCCCGCCGCCTGCGGGCCTCCAGACCTACGGGGAGGGGCGGTGCGCTCCGCGTCGCCGCCGCGTGGTGGTGATGGGGGAGGTGCGGGGTCGTGCTCTGGCCTCTTCCTCTTCCCCTTTGGGTCCAAGGCCCCCGGTCTGCTCCTGCCCGGGCCCCGGTGGCCCAGCCGCCCGATTGGCACCTGGTTGTCGGCGTCATCGTAGTCGTCGTCCCCACCCTCCGGGGCGGCGCTCGGCGCTGCTGATGACGAACCCACGCCATCACCCACCACCCGCAGGGCATGCAGGATCTCCGGGCGCACCGAATCCTGGCACAACGGCACCAGCCCCCGAGGGAGCTGCGTCAAATCCATCGCCATGACGCCGAGGGTGCGGCGGACGAGGATCGCGAGGTCGTTCTCGTCCCAGTTGAAGATGGCACCAACATGGGTGCGCATATCGTCATTGAAGCCTGTATACATGTGGGCGGGGCGTTGCCTCTCCTGCAGCGGCGAGATGCGCCGTGTCTGGAAGTCTCGGAAGACGGCGTGGCTGGACAGGCCCCCCTCCGAAGGTAGCTTATCCGCTCCAGCACTCCGTCCAGCTCCCTCCTGGCTCGCAGCCACGCCCCCCAGTTCCTCTGGCTCACCGAGATTCCCGTCGGAAGGGAAAGGCAGGGGTGAGCTGGTGTAGAACCAGTAAGCCCTCCAGTTCTCCCACTTGGAGCTGGGGTGGATGTCAATGAAGGGGGTGTTGACGGCCTTGTCGTTGCGCGGCTGGATCGCCACATACCCGACCGCGCCGGGGGAGCCCGCCCGGCACACGCAGAAGAATTGCTGGAAGAGGTGCAGTGAGGGCATCACCCCCACGAACATCTCGCAGGTGTAGGCGAAGATGGCGAGGTAGAAGACAGCGTTGGGGGTGAGGTGGTGCAGCTAAAGGTCGTAGAACTCCAGCACGTCGAGGAAGAATTTAGAGAAGGGTGGCACTAGCCCGACCATGACGAAAGAGGCAAAGAACACCATCTTTGTGGGGGGCCGCTCCTCCGGAATGTCGCCGCCGCTGCATGTGTCGCGTGGCAAGTACTTGTTGAAGAGGCTTCGAGCCTCCGCAGTGCGAACCAGGGACTTTAGGAGCATGCTCCCAGGCTCCAAGGGCGAGTCACGAGCCATCTCCAAGGCAGGCGCAGGAGTGCGAAAAAGAAAGCCGGTGGCGGAGAGAAAGGAGGCGAAAGAGCAAGGGCGCTGAGAAGATGAGAGGCGATGGCTGTGGGAAGCGTAGAAACTAATCCCCCCTCTCGCGGATCCGTTTTTATAGGCAACCACGGCCCCCTCGAATTCTACGGCATTAATTTCGCCCCACTACCACGCGACGCGCCTCCTCGGCTCCGCGCCTCTTCGTTTTTCACATCTCTTTGGTTCCCGTGCCACTGGGGTTTCGCACCGCCTGGGGTTTCGCGCCCGCCAGGCGTACTACGCGGGACGGAGAGAGCTAGGAGGTTTGATGGGCCCCCATGTGCGCGGCCCAAATAACGCGCCCGCCTATGGAAAGGCTTAATCAAGCGCGGCGTCAGTTACCGCGCGCCTATTCCTTGCTACGCCGTGGCACATCCAATACCCAGGCCCACACACTCAAGAATATGGCGTTAACCGCGCCCAAACCCGACTTCGGTCTCGGTCAACACCGGGGGCTACTGTCGGTGATATGGGCCCAGGGGTATATCGAGTAGTGATGTCTGAAGAAGGAAGGCGCCTTCGCTTGCCAGGGCACCCCAAAGACATGTCCTGAATAGCTCAAGCGGTCCCGGGCCACGGGAGGCCACATGGCCGTCCCCAAGGGGACCTGGCTCGGGGGCTGCCCGGAGGCCTCCGCCCTCCCAGACAGTAGGGTCCGGGATCACCCAGACCCCCCGTCCTTCACCCCGCACCTCTCCAAGAGAGGGGCGAGATCAACCGCCAACTGCCAACCACCACATTTAATGCCTAGAGAGAGGCCAGACGCCTGCCCCGTCGTATTTATTGCGATGTGAGGTGCGTCTGTCAGCCGCTCATCATCATTCCTTTTTGCCCGTCACGAGACGAAGAGGGTATAAAGTCTTTGACGACGACCGTGGTATGGTTGCACAGTCATTCCACGCACGCCTCCCTCCACGCCCCGTCCAGTCACATTAAATGCGTTGGGCGGCCGTGTGGGAGAGAGAACATGAGCGCTGGGGGTGCCGCATCGACGCCTCTCTAGGTGAAAGGCCACTGACCGGTAGGCCCCGCTGGAGTATGTAGGTTGGCCCCATCCTCACGTCAGCAGCATGGCGGCCACAACGCCCATTTTCTCCACTAACTCCCGTGACGTGGCAACAGGAACAAGAATAGGGGTAGCTTCCCCGACAAGATAGGGCAAGAACCGCTCCATCACGTGGAGCGGAGTAGAGAAAACCATGACTACTGTGGTGTCCCCTTGCACTATAAAAGGAGGCCCAAGTCCATCATAAAAGAGGTTCCTCAACCATTCCGAAAACAGGGGAAGGTTCTGCCATTTTGGAGGACCTTGGGCCTGAAGCACTTGACCTCGATCATCAGTTCTAGCCTTCCCAGGGAAGAACAATCACCCTCATCCTTGTAGTTCGTCTTCCACATATTACAAGGAACAGGAATAGGGTATTAAGCCTCCTAGGCGGCCCGAACCTATATAATTCTTTTGTGTTCTTTGCGATTGCGGCTTCCCCCATCTTTCTACCTTTCCATCTACCTCACCTCGAGTTTGAGCCCTAATTCACCGCTCCCCTATGCCGAACCGAAAAAGGGGTCCCTCGGATTCCCACATGTCGATCACACGCATCGACAATATGAAATGATAGAACTACTATTCTTCTATCACATGAAATTCAAGATCTTTCCCTTTTTATTGCATGGGATAATAAGACTCTTCTTTTTACTATGCGTATGAAATAATAGCCCATAAAGTAATAATCAGTAATTTCGGCATTTCGGCATGACGGTTGACGATGACCCAATGGTGTTGTGGCGTGTGTGCAGGAATAAGGCGGTGGCCGATGTAGCTTGGTCCTCCAGTGGTCAGTGGCGGCGCCCACGGCTCCGGTGGCTGGAAACAGAGACGGCCACGGTCGACCTGGGCAGGAAAGAAGAAAGGGGAAAAGAAAAAAAGAAAAAAAAGTAAAAAAAGAAAAATTGGGGAAAAATAATAAAAGGAAATGTGATCTACGGTTCAAAACTAATTATGCTCAATTATTAGGTGTTTCTTTGAATAAAGATATTAAATTCGGATTTTTCAAAAATAAAGGGCAATTAATTAAAAGAATTAAGATTTTTGAATTGGGATAAAGGAAAATAAAATAAAGGATGCAAGAAAATATCAAGAAAATTCAAATATTTTGAAATGGAACAAATAGTGAACTTGACGAAAAAATTTCTACATTAAAATAAATATTTTTAAAAGAGGGGATTTTAGGCATGTTATGGCCGGCGTCGCGCACGCGGGGAGGATGCGGCGCCAGTGATGCGCGTGGGGCGAGGATGCGGTATCGGCGGAGCGCGGGGTTAGGCGGGAGTGCGGCGGCGGCGGCAGCGCTGTGCTAGGTCGCGCACTCAGGTTCTCCTGTATCGTAATCCCTTTACACCCATCCTAGAGTGTAATCTGGTTTGTATTGGTCTGTGATTTGATTACGAACTATCCGATAACAGCCCAACTAAAAGAAACAGATGTAACGGGCCAAAATCAGCCCAACCAAACAGCTCCCTATAGGGAGCCAACACACACCGTAGCACTGCAAGAAATGTAGCCTGGTCAGCAGAAAAGTCAAGATGTGGGAACAAGATCCTAATGATGAAATTCTCATCGACGGGTCTTCATTAATAGATCCAGGAACAAGATCCCGACAATGAAATTCTCATCGGCAGATCTTCGCTAAGAGATAAAGGAAACCCGTGATGAAATTCTCATTGGTTGGTCTTTACCAAGAGCGATATTGAGGAATAAGATTCCGACGATGAAATTCTCATCGGCCTGTCTTCACTAACAGAAAAGATCAATAAACAATATCCATTCTCATCGTTCATACTTCACTAAGATAAATGATCAAGGAACAAGATCCCGGCAATGAAATTCTCAACTTCTAGTCTTCACGAAGAGATTGAGGAACAGGATCCTGACGATGAAATCCTCATCAGCCAATCTTTAGTAAGAAGATGATCATTGTTTATCGTCGAGCTGATTATTGTATGTGGAAAATACAAGGCTAATCTGACCTCATTGGCATCAAATCGTCTAATCTATCTTGTGGGGTTTGAGTAATCACTTGTATAAACTAGGGAGGAGTTTGAGTCTCATTGGCATCAGACCAACCATAATTTATGCATAGGTGCATTCCCTTCGACTTTAGAAGGACTATAGATCTGCCCTGTGTGTGTCACACATGGGAGCGGTACCAGCTCGAAATACATCCATCCAAACCGATGGTTTTGACGAGACCCGTTATCGGTGTGGGTGGTTGGTGCTATTGAGCAGGTTGCTTGATCAAAGGTACTAAGCATGTCTGACCTTGTCGATCAGACTGCAAATGTACTGTTTAATCTTTTGACGATTAAAACAAAGTCGATCACTATTGTTGGATTGACCATGTCGACTAAGCTATACTATGATATTTGCCTCGTGTTCGCACAAGGGAGCAATTTTTCCTTGAAAATAACAAGATTGTCTATTTAAAAAGCAATGCTAGCCACGAGGGTAAGGCTTGCAGATTCAAAACACACATCGACATCATGGCCAAGTGTCGATGAGATTAAATGGCCTCAATCATCATCTACACTACCTATGAGACCAACAAGGCCTGATGATATCTTAGATAAAAGCTGACAAAACTGCAGCCACCAACATGTATCTTTTATCGATGACTAACAAGGCTAGATGGAACCATGGCCGAGTGCCGACGAGGCTAGGTCACTATACTATTAACACGTCCAAAATGAATGGGAAATGGATACATGTTGCTAGGGATGGAGATTATGGTGATCGGATACCCACATGGCAAGTTTATCCGACTAGGAATAGGGATAAGTTACGCCTGCTAATTATGTAAACCAGCTATGACTTGGGTGTTATGTTGCCGATTAGATAAGGCAATGGCTCATAGTCACGGTTTGGTAAGATTGAGAAAACCGACTTAGAGTATGATAAGGTTTCCGATTTGTAAGCCCGCCTCTCAAGACTATATAAGGGGGAAAGGGGCGTTCCTTGAGGGATATCAGCTTTAGACCCAAACATATGCAAGACAAGAGCAACAGATCTTGAGATCAATAAACACTCGGCGGATCGAATCCCCGAAACAGGAGTAGGGTATTATCTCACGAGAGGGCCTGAACCTGTCTAAACCTTGTTTTCCACTTAACCCATTGAGCTTGGCGATCTAGACTGCACCCCCAAATTTCTATTGCCGAAACCAAGTCTCGACAGTTGGCGTGCCAGGTAGGGGCCCGCGCGTCAAGACTTCTTCTTCAATCTCGCCGGCAAGCACGATGGGATCTTCATCAGGCATTGACGACTTCGCCGCCGAAGGATTCAACAAGCTCTCCTTCCCGACTCGGATTCGCACCAGTCGGGAGGGGGAACCCGCTCGGCGCCGTTCGGGCTACCGAACAACGCCGAGATCTACGACAAGGTGCTGACTTCCGAATTGGGTTCCGCCCACTTGGAAGGAGTAATCCACTCGGCGCCGTTCGGGTTGTCGAACAACGCTGAGATCTACGACAAAGTTCTGACTTCCAGGATGGAATTAATCCATTCGGGAGGAGAAACCCTCTCGGCACCGTTTAGATTACAAAATGCTGCTGAGGTCTATTGCAAACTCCTCTCCTCCGAGTCAAAATCGACCCACTCGGAGAAACCCCGTCATCAAGCTACAACCGGACTGGAGCGATCTAGATTCAAGCAACTTAGGCTCAAGGGAAGTCACCATCATCCTCCAACCATTCGGGTCATGCTCATCCACGGAGCTCGATGAGTACCTCAGCTCTTCAGGTTTCGACGATCTCTACGGCATCTCCTCGGACGAGGCCAACGACTCTGACTGCGACAAAGATTACGAGACGAAGTGCTTCGACGTTCTCATGGCTGAGGTGGCCGAGACCGACTCAGCCATGGCCCGCAGGCTCGCAGAGGAAGAACAAGCCAGGATTGAGCAGGAGCGCAAGCTGACAGAAGACGAGAATAGGCGCAAGGAGGAAGCCGACAAGAGAAAACGAGACCTGAGAGCGACCGGACTATCCGCTTGGGAGGACATACTTCAGACGCGAGTTGACAACACCAACATCTTCCAGACACATCAACAGAACGCTGTTGCCGCCCTTACCCTCCTCGACACTGTTATCGATACAGCACCCGCTACGGTAACGCCCATCTTGGACAAGATCACGACCATCGTCGCGGCTAAGCCAACTGCTCTCCCTCCACCTCAGCACGGAGGCCGACTGAGTCCGTGGCAGAAACGCCTGACAGAAGCCGACTTCTGCCGCTGCGGTCAAAGGATTACAGGAGGCCCGAACAAGATCGGACAGCTACTAGGTCAAGAGACCCCCGCCATGAGACCACGCGGAAGCATCAAGAGCAATCGGCCGACTCCCGCGAGAAGCGGCATGGATGACCACCCGTCCACAACCGGGTCCGCCGCAGCAACAACTCCGACTACCGAAGCAGCCTACCAAGGACCCCGCCGAGTGATCTGCGGGAAGTCCTTGACCGGCGCCATCAAGAACGAGATCAGTGCTCCCGCGAAGATTGAAGGAGATCGCCCGACAGCAACGACGACGGAGTACCTGCATTTACTCGGGACCTGCGCCGAGTGCATTGGCCGAATGGTTTTAAGCCGACAGGAATCGAGAAGTACGACGGAAAGACCGACCCCGAGTCGTGGCTGACCGTGTACACCCTCGCTATCCGTGCAGCAGGAGGTGACAACAAGGCCATGGCCAATTACTTACCTGTTGCCCTTGCCAACTCGGCCAGGGACTGGCTCACGAGCTTGCCAAGAGGCTCGATTGGCTCATGGAGTGAGCTACGGGATCACTTCATCGTCAATTTCCAGGGCACCTTTGAAAGGCCTGGGACCCACCTCGACCTGTACAACGTCATCCAGAAGCCGGACGAACCTTTGAAGGACTACATCCGGCGCTTCTCGAAAAAGCGCAACAAGATCCCCAACATCACCGATGATATCATCATCGCCGCCTTCCAGAAGGGAGTCCGTGATGAATTGCTGATCGAAAAGTTTGGGCGTAAGCCACCGAAGACGGTAAAGCAGATGTTTGAGACGGCGAACTCCTACGCCAAATCCAACGACGCAATCAAGGCGGCACGGCAAGATCGGCCCGACAAAAGGGACGACAAGCACTCGGGAGGAAGCCGACATCCTAAGAAGGACAACGGCAGCAACAATCAGGGCCAGAAAGACCGCAAGCGCTGGCCCGAGGACCTGGTTGCCACGACGTCCAACTCCCAACGCCGTCCCCGAGTCGTGGCCTATGACACGATCATGAACGCTCAGTGCACGCATCATCCAAACCACAAGCATGCGGCCAAGGATTGCTTCATCCACAAGCAATTCACCGAACAATATGCGGTACAGCTAAGCAAGAAGCCGACTGACGAAGCCGGCTCATCGGGAACCAAGAAGAACAACCTGACTGGAAACTCAGAACCTTTCCAAGACCCTGTGGGCGAGCTGAATCACATCTTCGGAGGGCCGCAAGCTTATGAGTCCAAGAGGAAGAAAAAGCTGATTGACCACGAGGTCAACGTGGCACAACCCGAAGTCCCACAATATCTACGGTGGGAGGTGGCCATCACGTTTAACCGGATCATCCTGACCGAGTGGTCCACCCGGGGCGGTATCCCCTGGTACTAAACCCGGTGGTCTGCAACATCAAGCTAAAGCGCGTCCTCATTGATGGGGGCAGCGCCCTCAATATTCTATTCGCCAAGACCCTGAACGAGATGCAAATCCCGAGAGCCGAGTTGAAGGCAAGCTCAGCCCCTTTCCACGGAGTTATCCCGGGGCTGTCATCCACGCCACTCGGGCACATCGCCCTTCCAGTCACCTTCGGAGTTCGAGAGAACTTTCGGATGGAGAACATCACTTTAGAGGTGGCCGACTTCGAGACGGCTTACCACGCAATCATTGGAAGGCCTGCGCTCGCCAAGTTCATGGCGATACCACACTACACCTACATCTGCATGAAGATGCCCGGCCCCAACGGCGTCATCACCCTACGCAGCGACGTCAAACAAGCCTTCACCTGCGACAAGGAAAGCTGCGACATGGCCCAATCTCGCGAGAGATCACGAGGCCAGGAGGAAATCCGACTGGCTGCATCTACATCTGCAGAGGGTGAAATCCCCGCAAAGAAGATAGCCAAGTCGGGACAACGCAACGCCAAAACGAAGAAAATCTCCCTTAATCCATCGGATCCTTCCAAAACCACTGTAATCGGCGCTGAGCTAGATCCTAAATAGGAAAGCGCGCTCCTCACCTTCCTCCAAAATAATAAAAATGTTTTTGCTTGGAAACCATCTGATATGCCTGGAATTCCTAGGGAGGTGATCGAGCACTCTTTACACGTCAAAGATGACGCGAAACCTATCAAACAACGATTGCGCCGTTTTGCTCAGGATCGAAAAGATGCCATCAAGGAAGAACTCGCAAAACTCTTAGCCGCCGGTTTCATCAAAGAAGTTCTCCACCCCGACTGGCTGGCTAACCCAGTCCTAGTCCGGAAGAAGATGGGGCAATGGCGCATGTGCGTTGACTACACCGACCTCAACAAAGCCTGCCCCAAAGATCCATTCGAATTGCCTAGAATCGACCAAGTCGTGGACTCAACAGCCGGCTGCCAGCTCCTGAGTTTTCTGGACTGTTACTCGGGCTACCACTAGATCAGCTTGAAGGAATCCGACTGCCTGAAAACATCGTTCATCACGCCGTTCGGAGCTTACTGCTACATCACGATGCCCTTCGGCCTGAAGAACGCCGGAGCCACATACCAACGCATGATTCAAAGATGCTTTCAAATGCAGATCGGAAAAAACGTGGAAGCTTACGTCGACGATGTTGTCATCAAGACCAAGCAGAAGGAAGACCTGATTACCGACTTAGAAGAAACCTTTGCAAACATTCAGGCCTTCAGAATGAAGCTGAACCCGGAGAAGTGCACTTTCGGCGTGCCATCAGGCAAACTGCTCGGCTTCATGGTGTCCCATCGTGGTATTGAAGCTAATCCAGAGAAAATCAACGCTATCCTGAATATGAATAGCCCCCGAGTAACCAGAAAGATGTCCAGAAACTTACTGGCTGCATGGCGGCGCTAAGCCGATTCATCTCCCGACTCGGCGAATGTGGCATGCCTTTCTTCCGGTTACTGAAGAAAACCGACGACTTCCAATGGACTATGGAAGCTCACAAGGCCTTTGAAGATTTTAAAGAATTTCTCACGACGCCACCCATCCTAGCCTCACCCCAGCCTCAGGAACCTCTGCTACTATATGTCTCAGCAACCCACCAAGTGGTCAGCACGGTTCTCGTCGTTGAGCATGAAGAAGAAGGACAAGTCAAGAAAATTCAGAGGCCAATCTACTTCGTTAGCGAAGTGCTGGCAGGAGCCAAAATTCGCTACCCGCAGGTACTAAAATTGCTATATGGTGTTCTGATAACCGCGAGGAAATTGGCGCACTACTTTCAGGGTCACTCGGTCACTGTCGTCACTTCCTTTTCACTCGGTGATGTCATCCACAACCGGGAGGCGACTGGGCGCATCGCGAAGTGGGCCCTGGAACTGATGCCGCTGGACTTAACTTTCAAAGCGAGGACGTCTGTAAAGTCACAAGCCCTGGCGGATTTCCTGGCCGAGTGGACCGAACAATAAGAAGATGTACCTCGAGAAGACCTACAATACTGGACCATGCACTTTGACGGATCCAAGAGGATCACTGGCTTGGGAGCAGGAGTCGTGCTGATCTCCCTGACTGGGGAAAGGCTAAGATATGTTCTTCACCTTCACTTCTCCGCCTCACACAACGTCGCCGAGTATGAAGCCCTGCTGCATGGCCTGCGACTTGTTGTTTCACTCGGGATACGACGGTTGGTTGTGAAAGGAGATTCCCAGCTGGTTGTCAACCAAGTGATGAAAGACTGGTCCTGTTTAAATGACACCATGGAGGCCTATCGGCAAGAAGTTCGCAAACTTGAAGACAGGTTTGAAGGACTAGAGCTATCCCATGTCCTGAGACATAATAATAAGGCAGCTGACGAGTTGGCGCAGTTCGGGTCCAAGCGAGAAGCTGCTCCAACAGACGTTTTTGTAGAGCATCTCTATGAGTCGACTGTTGCAACAAAACCAACTCCCAACGAGCGAGCTGCAAACCAAGTTGCTATGCTTGAAGCCGACTGGAGGACACCGTTCATCAAATTTTTAACTCAGCAAGAACCGCCGTATGATCGGGATGAGGCAGAACGAGTCCGACGCCGTTTTCAAGCTTATGTCATGGTTGACTCTGATTTATACAAGAGGAGCCCTTCTGGAGTCCTAATGAGATGTATCATGCCTGAGGAAGGACGGCAACTACTCCAAGATATCCACTCGGGTATATGCGGAAGTCACGCGGCAGCACGCACCCTGGTAGGCAAAACTTACAGACAGGGTTTTTTCTGGCTTACGGTGGTCTCTGACGCCGACAAAGTGGTCCGGAGTGTGAAGGTTGCCAGTTCTTTGCTCAGCAGAGCCATGTTCCAGCCCAAGAGCTACAAACGATTCCATTATCTTGGCCGTTTGTGGTATGGGGCTTGGACATGGTCGGTCCTTTCAAGAAGGCTCCAGGAGGATTCACACATCTGCTCGTCGCATCGACAAGTTTTCCAAGTGGATTGAGGCTAAGCCGGTTGCTACGATCACCGTTGACAAGGCGCGAGACTTCATCCTCAACATCGTGCACCAGTTTGGCGTCCCAAATAGAATTATAACCGACAATGGGACTCAATTCACTGGAGGCATTTTCAAGGAATTCTGTGAAGACTTCGGCATAAAAATCTGCTATGCATCAATCGTGCACCCCAAAAGCAATGGACAAGTTGAGCACGCCAATGGCATGGTTCTTCAAGGCATCAAGGCCCGAGTGTTTGACCGGCTAAACCCTTATGCGGGCCAATGGGTCCAAGAGTTGCCTTCAGTTCTATGGTCGCTACGGACTACGCCCAGTTGGGCCATCGGCCAAACTCCTTTCTTTCTGGTTTACGAGGCAGAAGCCATGTTGCCAAACGAAATGGAGTATAAATCTCTTCGAGTCCGTAGCTTCAACGATGAGCGCTACGATCAAGACCGAGTGGACGACCTGACCCGACTGGAGGAGGCCCGTGAGGCAGCCCTGATCTAGTCGGCAAGATATCTTCAAGGTCTTAGACGATACCACAGCCGCAATGTTCGCGCGCGCGCTTTCATTGTCGGCGATTTGGTCCTATGCAAGATTCAAACCACCAAGGGCCATCACAAATTATCTCCACTATGGGAAGGACCATACATAATTGCAGAGGTGACTCGGCCAGGAGCATATCGACTAAAGCGTGAAGATGGATCTATGGTGGAGAACTCTTGGAACATCGAGCATCTTCGACGATACTATGCTTAAATTGCCTTAAGTATCATGTTATTCTCGACTACCAACCTCAAGCAAGATGACTTCTTGAGTTGACAGTCTGGGGCTGCATACGTGTCAATAAAGCAAGGTTTCCTACGACAACTTGTTTAAACTTGGTTTGTCATTGTTTAATGTTTTTGATTCGAGTTCAACGGATAAGGACTAAGAATTTTTTGATGACCTAATCAGGCTTAGGCTTGGTGACAGTCGGATGAAAATTACTTAAGAAATTTGACATGAAGACTCGGATCAAGGCATTAACATAAATAAGCCAAATATTTACAGGCCCACACTAGAAGTTATAAACATACAATGTCTGCAAAATGATCAGGAGCGAAAGTTATCGGCTACATCAGCAGCGACTTTCTTGGCCGACTCCCGTGCTTCATCAATCAACTCCAGGGCCCGCTCGTCTGAAGTACCGTCAGCAAAGCCCTCCCCGACTGAGTCAACGTCTATCCGAGGATAGAGTGACTTGGCCTGTGCAAGGGCAAAGTTTGCTCCCATGGTGGCCGCTTCTGAGATGTTGGCAATGTATTGGTCCGGAGCCCTCCTGAGCTTGTCGAAGACCTCGACGGTGTCCAACGAACTGGTCCCGAGCCCATGACAGAACAGCGACAGGAGAATCGGTGTCGCCGCGTTAGCGACATCGTCCCTTACGCTTTCGGCCCTTCGGACCCTTTCAACAAAGACATCATATTGTGCTCGGGTTTTGACCTTATAAGCTGCCAAAGACATACGATCACACAAACATTCGAAGATGAAGCAAAATAAAGAATGCTATCGGGAAAGATCTTACCTTCGAACTCCGACTCCAGCTCGGCTTTGCTGGCGTAAGCTTCTTCCACTGGTCCGGAGCGTGTGGACTTCCGACGAGTTCTCTCGCAACAAGAAAGATTGTTGATGCCAAGGTCAAAACAAACTACGAGTAAAGGCATAAAAAGACCGAGAGGATTAAGATTACTCCCGACTGAACCCTGGAGGTCGAGGTTCTCTTCCCGGAGCACGGCTGTCTCTCTCCTCAGAGCGGCTTCTCTCGATGCAGCTTCTTCTCGAGTGATCTTCAGGTCCTGCTGGATGTTCTCCAGGGAGTTCAAGTGTGGGACCAGCTTCTCGAGTGCATAGGACTTGGCCATTGATCGGCAGTATACCCTCTGCACGCGAGTTCAGAGTTGGTCAACTAAAAAAACAATCATAAGGATGTGACAGAAAAGAGCAAAACTTACGTTTAGCAGCCGAGTCGCTTCGTTCAGGCTGTCGATGAGCATGTCCCTTTCTTCATTCTCCTTCTGCTTGTTCAGGACGATGCCCTGCTTCAAGCCCTCGGAGTCGCGCCACTCAATCTTGATTGGAGGGACCCAGGTCTCAGAAGACTGCAGCCTGGGGATCTCCTCCACTTTGGCTGATCGATTCAGAAAGGATGAATGAAGACAAAGAAAAAACAGATTGAAGATTAAGGTTGGAAGATCGCTTCAGGGCTTACCAGCTTCAGTGGCCGAGTCCTTGACTGGTACTTCCCGGCTGAGTTTCTTCTCTTGGTTCGCTCCCGACTGGTTTTCACTCGGGGTCCCTTGGGTGGCAGCTGGGATCTCTTCTTCAGCCGACTGGTCTCTAGTCGGGCCTTCCTGGCTGGCACTCAGGGGTTTCTCTGCTGGGACTTCCTCACTGGGAGGTGGGGGCTTCTCACCTGGAGCGCTCTCACTCGGGATAGGGCCCCGAGATTCTTGTTCTGCAGGCCTTGTTGCTTCAGCTGCTGCAGATGGCTTTGGCCCCTCACTCTGCCCAGTGGGGTCTATGTTTTGAGGCCTCCTGCAAAGAGAAAGGCGGAAGCAATTGGGACCAAGGTACAAAGGTTTTTAACGAGGACACGATTTCAGTCATGAGACATACCTGGTCGAACGGCGAATCTTGGGCGCAGATTTTGGTGACGGCCTTGGAGGGATCACTTCGGCTTGATGGGTTGGGACATTGTCATCTGAGTCATCAATCACCAGCCTCCTCTTACTCACCCGCTTGTTGATGTCCTCACCGACTGCGGCCCTTTTGCCGATTGGATCACTCTGGATCTTGACGCCGCCGGCTGGTTTCTTGGCAGGCCGAGCTGGCGCGTCATCATGATGTATATTGTACGGCCTCGAGATAATGAAGGCATTTTCCTGCAAGAAAGATTTGTGTACACTGAGAAGTGTGACATTAAGATTGGAAGACAGTAAAAAAAAGAAGAGCTGAGTCAGCTTACCGGAGGAGGAGGACGATACAAGTAGTACGGGAGAACCGGCAGCATGAGGCTGCGCTCGACTGCAATCCAAGATGAGAAGATCTTGTACATATGAGTCTTCAGAGTTTCGTAGCTCAGAGAATCACGGTCCTCCCGATTGGGATCCCTCTCGCCCTCGTACTCGAATGCGGGTTTGGACCTCTCTTTGATCGGCGCCAATCGGTTCTTGATGAAATGCCGATTGATATGTTCACCCCGAAGGCCCTTCTTCTTCATCTCCAAGATATTTGCCAAAAGCTTGTTGGCTTCGTCCCAATCTTGGGCTACTGGCACGGTGCTCCAGTTAGGCCTTGGGATTGGAGGAAGACCAACGAAGTTGGGCAGACTGGGTTCGAGGTTTGAGATGTAGAACCAGTTTGCATGCCAACCCTTGTTAGAAGATTTCAAAGGGAGAGAAAAGTAGTCTCTGCGGAGAGATCGCGGAGCTGAAAGCCGGCCCCACCGACAACGTAGGGCTCATCCTTGTTCGGATGTGGCTTGAGATAGAACATGCGGCGGAAGAGCTGGAAGTGGGGAAGGATGGATGAAGAGAGCGATGTGAAG
Source organism: Oryza australiensis (assembly GCA_019925245.2). Lineage (NCBI taxonomy): Eukaryota > Viridiplantae > Streptophyta > Magnoliopsida > Poales > Poaceae > Oryza > Oryza australiensis. The sequence goes on along the minus strand of JAIFGZ020000597.1, from coordinate 77,664 downwards.
CATGGAGTTGGGGTTCAGATGGTAAAGCTGAAGACCGTAATAATCGAGAAGGCCCCTAAAGAACTCGGAAGTGGGAAGGCCGAAGCCACAATAGAAGAAGGAAGTAAAGACGACGATCTCACCGGTGTTCGGAGTGGGGAACTCCTCGCCGGCCACCGGGTGCCAGCCGATGATTTCCTTAGGAGGAAGAACTCCATTCTTCACCATCTCCTGAAGGGTTGATTCCTTGACGTCAGAGGTTGCCCATTGCTCGAAGGGGATTTCCTTCTCTCCCGCCATGGATGCGGTTTGGGGAAAGCAAATCTGGCTCGAGAAATGGGGATTTGAGAAGGGGATCTTGGGAGCTGGATGCGGAGGCTAGCTTGTGGTGAAATGTGAGCTCCTAGATCGACGGATTTGGGCGAGCGCGAACCTAGGGTTTTCCGCTGTGAGCTGGTGAACAGTGCTACGAAAAGAGGAAATTTTAGGGAAGACGAAGTGGCGGGGATGACCTCGAGGCTTCGTATAAAGATTTGAGGGTTTTGCTAGGTCATCTCACGATTGGGCCGAGCCCATGAGAGACTTGCGGCCCAGCTAAGGTGTGGCCTGACGCGTGTCCTTAGCGACTTAAGTGGATGGACTTAAGCAGATTTGCCTTGGCAATATGCACGTGTCTAATTACCCAGTACCTTTAAAATCCTTTCATACCGCGGTTTGCTCAACTTCATGAGAGGTTGGCACGATGCAATTTGAAAGGTAACAAACAGTTAAGCTTTTCATGGCTGCCTTGATGACAGGGACTGTTTGGTTTTTAAGCATTTGATTAAATGATTGTATCAATGCTATTTTTCCACCTTGGTGAAGATCTTTTTAAGATTAAGATCAATATTATGGCAGGAGTTATTTAATATTTTGGTCGTATTTTTCAGATGACTGAAGATTTGTTTACCCATTAGGGTTGATTAAATTATTTGTTCCGAGATGACTCGGGCAAATTCACTCGGATAAACATGAGCTTACCGAGTGCTTTTCACCCACGAGGGTTGATTGAGTTATTTGTTCTGAGATGACTCGGGCAAATTCACTCGGATAAGCATGAGCTTGCCGAGTGATGAGATTTTTTATATTTGCTTTAGCTTAAAGCTAAACATTTATATAAATAAATATGATTTTTATATAGTTCTTGGCTATATGCTTAGTCTATTTTTGACTAACCACATAGTCGAGGGCTACACCTAATTAGGTGCATCAGGAGATGCACCTAGATATTTATTTTTTGAGAATTTTTGGGATGTTTTCCAGCCCTTCACAGTCTTTGGAGCCACTCGGGAGATTCAGGCAGAGATGATGGAACCACTCGGCGCCAGAAGCACTCAGCTAAAGAGTTGTCTGGCTGTGTGTTATCTTGGTTAGAGGTAGAGTTATCTCGTCGACTGCGAAGGACTCAGGGGCTACTGTGGAGATTATGGCAATCGGATACCCACATGGCAAGCTTATCCGACTGGGAATAGCGATAGGTTACGCCTGCTAATTATGTAAACCAGCTATGACTTGGGTGTTACGTTGCCGATTAGATAAGGCAACGGCTCATAGTCATGGTTTGGTAAGATTGAGGAAACCGACTTAGAGTATGATAAGATTTCCGATTTGTAAGCCCGCCTCCCAAGACTATATAAGGGGGGAAAGGGGTGTCCCTTAAGGGATATCAGCTTTAGACCCAAACATATGCAAGACAAAAGCAACAGATCTTGAGATCAATAAACACTCGGTGGATCGAATCCCCGAAACAGGAGTAGGGTATTACCTCACGAGAGGGCCTGAACCTGTCTAAACCTTGTTTTCCACTTAACCCATCGAGCTTGGCGATCTTGACTACACCCCCAAATTTCTATTGCCGAAACCAAGTTTCGACACTAGGCACCGACGAGACAAAAGCATCCACAAAGTCCATATTTGATGACAAGACAAAAGTCACTCGCTTTAACAAATTCCCTCCACACACTGATGTGGTGATAGTGTACTGTGACTGGGTTTTGGCAAAACAAACCACCCATTCCACATTCACTATATTCACCATTAAATCTGCACCAACCTCAACCTTCGGCGAACAACTAATTTTGAGGACGATGACCACGAGTGCAGCTTAATCCGAGGTGTTCTATAAGCTTGTTCCTACAGATGTAATTAATTGGTCGCCTCATTGCTAGGTGTCGGGAATCAATGTATTGCACGTAATCTCCAGTCAGCATACCATTCTATAAAGCATCCTCATGAAGGCAAAATGTGAACTACTGTGGGAGCCCCATGTAGTTCTAAACATTCATCTATGATTAATAAAATATTGGGTTTCCCATATTATCTGTGTGTTCGTTGTTTTGTTTTCATCAAACGGTTTTCATCAACTTTAAAACTAGGTATTGAACCTTCTTCAACTATCAAAATCATTTAATTTTCCCCCTTGGACAAATTGAGGTGACTTATGTCTATATGACGCTGAAGTGGCAGTCAGATCAACAAAAATAATAATAAATAATGGTAGGACCCACTTGCCTCTTACTATCTTCTAGCTCCACCTATCTCACCCTTCTTTTCTTCTTCTCTCCTGATCTCTGCTTTTCACTTTGTACCAAAGCATTTGATGGACGTTGTCCCTGGGGGCACAGGTGGCAAACTCCTCCCTAAGGCCCACTGTAGCAACCCTCGTATTTCACTTTTGAGGTAGAATACTGATCTATGGCTCATTCCACAACAAGATTTAAGTTAATGAGAAATGAGCACACTAGAGTAGCATAACAGAAATAATTATAGCAAAACCCATAAAAACTAAAAGAAACTAGATTTTACCAACATAATAGACTTACTTTTCCTCTATAACGATCTACAAATTAAATAACATTGTCAACATTCAGTCGATGTAGAAACCATTCAGCTTGACTTCTTGCAGATCACTTGAAAATTTGATTCCTGATATTCATCTTTCAAGAACAACTTTTTGCACCTAAAAGTCGGCTCAACCATCTAAAAAGGAGGTTATACAATAGTCGATGAGTATGAAAGGTACTCAACAAATCCAACTATAGCAATCCAATAGATATATACCCATAATCCACCTACAGAAAACTATACCACCAAAGAACCATGATTCACAAAGGTATCCTGCATGTTTATAACAGTGTTATAAAAGATCAGATTAAATAATTATGAGATCTATGGCATACAAGGCACCACAAGTATTAGAACCTCTGATAGGTTCCTTTCATACCAAGCTCGCAGTTTCTATCCGAAATAGGGAGTGACATATCATAATTCATACACCCTATAGAGGTGTGTCACTGTATTCACCGATGACTTAAACTTTTTATGCCCACACCTGTCGACGCTTGAAGCACACTTCATGTTGTATGCCTGCAAGGCTAAGGTCACATGTTTTTCATCAATCTCATTTGTCAATTATCTCTACGGGTGATCCCCGCAATGGCGAATCATCCAATCCTGCAACCATGGTGATCCACATCATCTACTCAGATCCCGCGACAACTGCAATCCTCATCGCTAGCCCAGGATCACGAGGTTCGTGGAAGTCCTTAAGCCCATAGGATAAAGCCATTGAGAAAGAATTACTAGGCGAACCCATCACATTCCAGGTCATGTGGTCGACATGATTGCTACGGAGTTTACATGCCATATAACAGTTGTTGTTTAACCTTGCAATGATAAATATATGCAACTCATCCCCCACCACAATGGCAAGTTCAGAATGCACCCATAATATAACTAACTGCTCCATCAATCAATCAAATCCATCAGCATATTTAATTTAATTGCAAAAATTATAATCTAATTTAAGGTGATACATATAGATTTCAATTACGGAAATATAACAAGAGTTGGTCGAAGGTGTTAGACTTGCCCGAGATACTCGCAGTCGAAGAATGAATAAACCATTGAAGAACTCCAAGAAATTCAAGATAAAATGACCAACTGAAAGAAACAATAAAACACAACTAAATACAAGAAGGGCTATATGAGTGCAATGTACATGAGATGCCTAGCCCAAATGCACATGCTAGATCTACTTGCCTTTATTACCTTTGTATTATAGGTGAAGTTAGATATATTTTTGATTTGTTTGCATAAAAAATCTTTAATTGTAAACTATAAAATTAGGTTTTGAGACACACATTACACTCTTATTATTTTAAGAAAGAGTAATTATTTTACTTAGAAGAAATTTGCTTCACATGAGAGAAATTTAGTCAATAGCCTCTAGATATATTGCTTTAAATAGAATATACATCTTGGTTTGCTTTAAAAAATATTTTATAAGGTATATTTTGAAGGAATATTTCTATTTAGATTATAATATGAAAAGTTAAATTGTATATATAGTTATTTCAAAAAGATATACTTTAGATCAATCTAATGGAGTGAATTAAAATACATGATTACAACAGTATATCAGAATTTGCGAGAAATAATTTTGAAGACTTTAAACTTATACAAATTCTTTTAGTATTCTAAGTCCCAGATTTTTTCCGTAAGCCAAAAATAGAAATGAATTAAATAAATAAGCCAAACATATCCGTATTTAGAGCATAGGATCTTCTCTACCCTAGTTTGTGTGTAAAGTACGTAATTAGTCGCTAAGATCATTATAGCTTAATTGAACTATTAGCCGCTAATAATGTTAGAGCCCATACTGAAAAAGATATGCATCGCGCTAGGGACCTATCACGAGCCTATGACTATTTTTCGACTTCTTCCCATAGAAAAAAACAAGAGTAAATTTCATAAGACTTCGAATACTTTAACCAAATTACCAGAAAACTACATATGATATATCGCATAACTACATTTTAATAATTAACTTATGTCAAAACTACAGATTTATGGTCAAATATAAAAACTATAGATTTAAAAATTATCACAAAACTATAGATTTTAGGGTTTAAATCCTTAGAACTAATGTTATGTTTGAATTATAAACCTCCAAAATTTGTTATTAAATCAGCGCTAAGCATGTAGTTTTGTGATAACTTTGTTCCTAAATCTGTAGTTCTCCTATACTCTATCTTACATATGTAGTTTTGTGATAAATTTGATGTAAAATATGTAGTTTTGTGATACATTATCTTAAATCCTATGCGATAGTTTGGTCAATATATTTATAGTTATGTGAAATTTACTAAAGAAACAATCTAGGGCTCACTCAAGTTATCGCCATGAGTGCACTTCTTTAGTTCTCTGTTCTCTCGGCTCGGCTTCAGTTAGTTTCAGGTGTTTTTCCCCTTCAGCATCGTGTCGTGGCACTTCAGTTCTACAGGTTCGACAATTAGTTAATCATCATGATCGTTAGTACAAACAACATGCTACACACACGATGCTCAATTGAATAAATTTCATCCTGTGTACTCTAGTGCAATAGTTGCCTAATAGTTTTGCACTAATCTTGCAAGATATACTAGTATTTACTTAAAAATACTAGTATATCATACAGCCAAGTGCTAACGCATTTGGGTTTAATTTGAACCACCCTAGTTTCTGATTTTCTGGCAAGCATGAGAGCTCTCTGGTGGTACCAATGTAAACTACTACACGCTTCGTTGTACTAAAAAGAATTGAGATAACACAAAGCATCACATTGTACAGTTAAATATACAACTAGTGAGATGATCATTTTCCTGTTGCAGATTCAACTATTTGGCAGCAATATGCAATTTTAAGCCCCATATATATTTTGACTTGTGTCCATGCAAGCCTTTCACATATTCGCAAAAAAACTTTCTATTTTTTCCCAACTCAAGTTCATGTCCGAGTCCTCATGTCCCTGCATTAGGCTACCTTTAGATTTATAACTCGTAGCCATAAGACCTAAAATAAGATGACAACACCTGCTGATACTAAGTTGTACTTGTTAAGACTACATACCCAAAATAATTAGATGATCATTTAGCCTTTTTAGATTGATGTGAAAATTTTTTGCTGTCTAAATTATATGTGATTAATGTGGAATTATGTATTTTCTCTTTTAAGGACATGCTGGTAACTAGTATTAATATTGATATTAACCACACAAAGTATATCCAATTGAACCTGACAAGGTGTCTTCTATCTTGTATCCTCACGCCCTCCTTCTGTGTGCGCACCATTATTAATTGGGACTAACTTTGTCTAAATTTTGATTTCTAGGTTTATTGTCAATCTCTTCAAATGATGACAACCATAGCAAGCACCCTTGGATTTCTCTTTTTAGTAGGATTTGTAATTGGATTATCAATAGATTTTTGGAGTTCTAAATGTGGAGGCAAAAACTACACATCCAACACTTGTTACCGAGAAGATATGGGGTTATTATAAAAGAAACTGTCACTCAAGGCATCCTCCTTTGCTAATCTATTGAGGCTCACAGAAGAGAATATGTATGCAATTGGGTAGTGCCGTAGAGACATTAACTATAACACATGCAAGAAAATGCATTGGCCATGCTCTACGGGATATGTAGACAGTATGTATACCTATAATGCAAGCCATCATCCATTATGATTTGAGCAACTTTCAGATTTTGGTGAAAAGATTTAATTTGATAGGACTAATATTCTACACTGATTGCAATGCATAGTAATATGTCCTCTATCAAAATTCGATAACAAGAGTTTGACAAGGCTGTTAATTCACTCATCACTGTGGTGGCAAGCAAAGCAGAAGATTTGGCTAAAGATTTGCTACTAGACAAGATATATTCATAGTAGACACATACAAGTACACAATTTATGATCTAGCACAAGACTTTAGGTTTAGCTATTGGGCTTTGATCTTAATTTCTAAGTTCATGAGTTCTCATTGGTAGAGTTTGACATTGATGATTGTAGATCTGCAACTGCCATCGGTGGATGTAAAAAATAAAATGGGTGGAACCAAGAGTCTATTACTCAGGTAGAATAAGGAAGTAAAAATTGATAAGGGGGCCTTTGCCCCCGCTTGGTATAGAACTGACTAGGGGCCAATGCCCCCATTCTATATCTACCCGCCAGTTGACCCTAACATCATTAGTTAGTATTTCTAGTTGAGAAGGTGCATTTTATTATCTTTTATATATTTGACATTATTAATTTACTAACTTTGTCTAAATTTAAATTTCTAATCTCTTTGAATGATGACAATCGTACTGGGCACATTTGGATTTCTATTATCAGTAGGATGTCCATTAGATTTTCCACTGATTTCTGGTATATTCAATGTAACAGAGAATCTTACACATCAAACAACAGTTATAGACGGCAGATAAATTTATTGTCAAGAACGCTACTGGTAAAGGTCTCCTCCAACCCTACTCTGTTTGCTAGGGTCACAACCAACTCAACAGAAGAGCATATTTATACAGTTGGACTGTATCGTTATGACACCTTTAAGAGCTGCATTACCTACGTACTACAGTATCTGTAGGTTGTTTGTGCTTATATGACAAAAGTCGTCATATACTGTGATTTCTTACTTTGATTTCTGCACCCTACAAATTTCCAGTGAAACGATTCAACTCAGTGTTCACCATGGCCTAGGTTTGATCACTATGTATACAGGCAAGTCTTACCTCAAAAGTTAGCAACAAGTGCTTGGCAAAGCTGTTATTTCACTAATCACTGTGGTGCTAAGCAACGCGACAAATCTGCCTGCACGATTCACCAAAGGGCAAGAGGAGCTCATATTAGGTTCCAGCAAGTAAATAATATATGGGCTAGCAGAGTGCGCACCAGAGTTGACTCGTTTAGAGTGTCAATTTTTTTTTGATTTAGTCCTTTTACAAGGTTTTGATAGGTCTATGGGTGGAAGAAAAGTAGTGATCTGGTGTAGTTGTTGATACCAACTTTGCCCTTTCTTTATTGGTTCCCCAATACAGAATCTTTTCACAATCCAGTCTAAACTCAAGACTGAAGGTAAGAGAGGCAACTTAAATATTTCTATTAGTTATACCTTTTTGCATCCTACTGCTATATGTATAATGGAAATATAACCAAATAAGTTAACACAATTATTTAGCGCCACCGAATAAATATGTTCTTGATTTGCTGGATGACCCTTTCATAAACTAGTATGTGTGGATTTTGCTCTTAGTGTCTTATATAATTCAGTTTGCCCTGATTTGCAAATAAATACTATACATATGTAGGTGAGATATTGTTAATACATATTATGTTCAATTTGAAAGAAACAAAACATAACTGATCTATATATGCAAACTCATAACTGATCTATATATGTCAACTGCATAGGAAAACCAAACAATAGTCACTGGAAATGGGAAATGGATTGTTTTCTGGGTTGTACTGTCAACTGCTATTGTAGCAGTAATCATAGTATCACTTGTAGCACTTTATTTCTTGTGAAAAAATTGGGTCATCATAATTTAACAGTCTTTGCAGTTTCATGTAAAATTTCAATGTTTATCATGACTCCATGTTTCCTTGTACTACAGCATCCGACTTTAGCACCATTGGAGGAAGTAACAACCAGTGCGCAGGGAAATAGGGTTGCACTATTTTTAGACTATGATGACACCCTTTTGCCATTGCACATGATCTTGTGAAAGCATTTATGTCCCCTGAAGTAAGACAGATATATGTACGACATTGAATTTTTGAGACCCAGTAGAATTTACTACTTATCCCTAGAGCTAAAACCCCTTTCCTCTTGAAGCTCACGTACCTCCTACTTAATTGTCACACCTGCTACTGATTTATTTGATTTCTCGTTCCTTGCTGGTTTTGCCTCCTATCTAATAAGGGGGTAGTTGCCCCCGCTTGGTGTAGAATTGACTAGGGGCCAATGCCCCCAGTCTATATCTACTCGCCAGTTGCCCCTAACATCATTAGTCGACATTTCTCTTGAGAATGTCAATTTCATTATCTTTTATATATTTGATATTATTAATTTACTAACTTTTTCTAAATTTAAACTTCTAATCTCTTCGAATCATGGCGATCGTACTGGGCACATTTGGATTTTTCTATTAGTAGTAGGATGTCTTTTAGAATTTCCACCGATTTCTGGTATATTCAATGTAACGGAGAATCTTACACATCAAACAAAAGTTATAGAGGACATATAGATTTATTATCAAGAACTCTACCGATAAAGGTCTCCTCCAACCCTACTTTGTTTGTAAGGGTCAGTACCAACTCAACAGAAGAGCATATTTATGCAGTTGGACTGTGTCATCGTGACAGTAACATACTACCTGCAAGAGCTGCATTACCCATGCACTACAAGATCTCTAGGTTGTTTGTGCTTATAGGACACAAGTCGTCATATACTATGATTTCTGCACCCTCCAAATTTCCAGTAAAACTATTCATCATGGTCTAGGTTTGATCGCTATGCATATGAACAAGTCTTACATCAAAAGTCAGCAACAAGTGTTTGACATGGTTGTCCTTGTCATAAAGTTCATTCTAAAGTGTTAGGTCTTTTTATTAGATAGAGCTAGCATATGTATTCCCTGTCTTGTTTACTTGGTCATCCAACTCATTTGTCAAAAAACAAGTTAATTCAAATTTAAACATGTCATCTTGAACAAGCACCCATATCCATGGGAAAGAAGCATGTTTGAATAAAGCTCAGTTCAAAGTCCTGGCAAACATTTAAAGACACATTGCTTCTCTTTCTGGGTTGATTTGCCCTTTCCTTTGGACTCTGGTCTTAGAAGACCAAAATGAGATCCAGTGACAAATATGGTGAATAGTTGCAGTAGGATTTGTTGGCACCTTATGTTTGAAACATGTTTTTTGAAAGTAAAAGCTGGGGGGTGGTCCCCACAGCAACGAGCAATTTTATAGATTAGAAGGGAGGAGAGCGAATTTAGGAATACAACCTTAAAGTACACAGGCAAAGATGCCCAAGGCTAGGACTCGAAGTCAAAGACAACTATGCCCTAGGTCGCGGGTTTCGAAACAAAGGAATCTAGCTATAAACATCGAGCCAAGCACAGAACGTGTTCTTATCTTCCAGTCTAAGTCTTAGAACTTGCAGAGCGCACTGGTCTTTAAAATTCACCTTCCAAACTTGTATGGATGGAGATGTCCTCTGGAAGATTTTGTCATTCCTTAGTTTCCACAATTCCTAAGCCGCTATCAAAGTTATTTCTGCAGCATTAGGCAAGGTTGAAGTTGAGATGGTTTGAGAAAACCTGTCCAGGAGATTGGATGAGGTGCTCCAATGAAGGTGTAGCGACGACCAGCATTGGGCTGCGAAGGGGCACTCGAAGAAAAGGTGGTCAGCGGTTTCCTCCACCCTCATATCACACATCTTGTAGAGATTATCATCCTGGATGGTGATATGCCTTCTTTGTAACATCGATTTTGTGTTTAACCTGTCCATCACGAGAAGCCAAGCAAAAAATTTGATTCTCGGAATGCACTTTGATCTCCAGATTAACTGGAAGCATTGGTGGCCATTGATGGAGCTAAACACATGGCTGTAGAATCTTCTTGAAGTGTACTTGTTCCCCCAAGACATCGACCAGCTATCTGGAGAGTCTCCCTCGTAGGGAGGTCCTGAAGCAGGGGTTGAAGCAATTGTAACTCATGGAAAGCCTGTTTGGACAGCGGTAGGTGGAAGATGGAATCCAGATCTTGTGCTTGCATGATTTCTGCCATTGGAGCATTTCGATTCTTGGCAAAGGAGACAAGGTGGGGGAAGTTCATAAAGACATTGAGGTTGTTCCAGTTATCCATCCAAAACTTACCGAGCCACCTTTTCCAATCGACAGAGGCAACCATCAAGAACAGTCGGCTAGACGCAGGACGTCCTTCCACCGAAGGAGCCAATCTCGTTGCATCGATGGGGAACTTTGTTTTGGTAGTATCTGAACCAGATTTAGTTTACCCAAGGGATGTATTCATGGTTGTAGAACTTTGAAAGCCGCTTAATGAGGAGAGCATCATTTTGTAAGCGGAGGTTAAGAATCCCTAGACCCCCTTCTCTTTCGGTCAGGTTACAAGATCCCGGGCGACCAGGTTGCCTCCTTTCTTTTGCGTCTTGTTTCCCCTCCAGAGACACTGTTTTCTAGCTCTGTCAATTGCTTCGATGATGCCTCTCAGAATTTTGAGAGTACACATAGCGTAAGATGATATTGGAGTGATTGCTAAGTTGATCATTTCCAGCCGACCAGAGTATGAGAGCCAAGTAGCACACGAAGATAGCTTTCTTTCAATTCTGTCCAGTATTGGGATGAAATCATGAATCCGCGGCTTGGTGGTCCCTAAAGGAAGGCCCAGGTAAGTGAAGGGGAGGGAACCCACGTCGCACCCAAAAGTTTTGGCTAGGCGTTTCAGTTTTTCCCTGCTGAGGTTGATTGGTTACATATTGGACTTCTTATAATTGACTTTGAGGTCCGTTGCTGTCTGGATTGTACTTAGCAAGTTCTTGAGGAAAAAGAGTTGTCTGGCGTCGGCCTGGAGGATGATGATGGTGTCATCCGCATACTGGACAATAGGGAAGTCCTCAGTGGGTTGACTTATGGATAGATGGAGAAGGCCATCTTGTTTTGCCTTGTTTATTAGAACTTGGATCAGTTCTGTTGCCAGGACAAAAAGCAGGGGAGAGAGAGGGTCTCCTTGTCATACTCCTCTTTTGCAGCGAAATGTTTTTCCAGGGACTCCATTGAGAAGGACCGAAGAAGTCCCGGAGGAGAGGATCTCATGAACCCAGCATATCCAGATGTATGGGAAGCCCAGGCTTTGCATCATGAGGATTATCGTGGAGTGTTCAATGGTATCAAAGGCCTTCTCAAAGTCTAGTTTGAGGATAATAATCTTTGTTTTGGATCAATGGCATTGATGAATGTACTCAAAGGCCCAGGCCAGACAGCCTTGAATTGTTCTGGAGCGGATAAAGCCATACTGGTTGGGCTGGATTACCGATTGTATAACGTTTTGCAATCTGTCAGCCAGAATTTTAGCTAGAACTTTCAGGGAGGAGTTGAGTAAGGAGATCGGCCGGAAGTCATTCACTGTCTCAGGATTATCCTTTTTCGGAATCAGGGTGATGAAAGAGTTGTTAATAGGTCGTAAGGAGGTGTGTCCTTGCTGAAAAGAATCAGATAGGTTATAGAAATGCTCTCTGACAATTGACCAGCAAGATTTCAGGAATAGCCCATTGAAGCCATCCGGTCCTGGGGCTTTGTCCCTTAGCATCCTTTTAACCACCATGTCCAATTCTTCATGGGTGATCGGCTGAGCTAAGATGTCTAGCCCATCTATTGGCTGGATGATGTTTGGGAGGTCGAAGACCATGATTGGGTTGGAGGAAGTCCCTAATCTCTCCTTGAATGCAGTCCATAAGAGGGCAGCCTTTTCTGAGTGGTCCTGGATCCATTCCCCGTCAGTGTTCTTAATCTGGGCAATCGAGTTTTTCCTGTGGGAGATGGAGGCCATGCTGTGAAAGAACTTTGTGCATTCATCCCCCAATTTGACTCTGTTCACCATGAATCTGTTCCTCCACTAGATCTTTCTCATTTGGAGCCAGTGCTGTAATCTTGATTTGACTATTTTCCTCAGGTTGATTTCTGTGTTAAATAAGCACCTTTTTTCCTCTAGGGAGTCGATGAAAGCAATCACCGTGTTGCAATTTTGAATCAGAGTTTTGAGGTTAGAGAAACTTTTGCTCCAGGATTTGAGCCCCGCTCTTAAGGCCTTGAACTTTTTCGCAATGTTCTTTGAGGCGTTTCCCAGGTTTGTGGATAGTGACCAACAATTGGCCACTGTCTCTATGAAATCTGATTGCTCAGCCCAAAAGTTCTCAAACCGGAAAACGGCTGACTTGGGGATGTTTGTACCGATAACCACTTTGCAGGGTATGTGATCTGAGACTGTTCTAGCAAGCGGGATGACTTTGGTGTCTGGGAAGTCAGCGGTCCAATTGATGGAGGAGAAGAACTAGTCTAACTGCTCTAGGAGAGGGTCCTGCTGCATATTACTCCAAGTAAAGGCCCTTCCTTTGATCGGTAGCTCAATTAGCCCCAGGTGACCGATTGCCTCATTAAAGGTGAATGTATCTATGATATTACCACCTGGTTTATTTCTATTAGCCAAGGACCGGTAGAAATTAAAGTCACCTAAGAAAATCCAGTCGTCATTATCCTCAATTTCATGGCTCCTGAACTAAGAGATGAACTCAGAGCGAAGTGGTTCAGCACAGGGGCCATAGACTACTGTCATCTTCCAAGTTAAGGTGCTATGAAGGGAGGTAAGGGCAACTGAGATGCCAAAGCTTTGCTTGTCAAAAACCAGCCCCGAGAAAAAAGTCCCCTTCCAAAGAATTAGAATCCCCCTAGAGGCCCCTTCTGAGGGAACGAAATCAAAGCAATCAAAGCAACGAGGAGCAAAATTTCTGATGTAGCTTATGTCTAAAGAGGCCCTCTTAGTTTCTTGCAAACAAACCACCGAGCAAGCGCTCTCTTCTATCTTGGTTCCAATGGCCTCCCATTTTTCGGGGGCATTAATTCCTCTGACATTCCAGCATAAGATAGTCCAGCAGCGAGATGTCATGATAACATAAATATAAGCAAAACATAGCAGCCCTGAGAGGCAAAGCCAATCAGTGGACGCTGGTGATCAGAATGAGTCAAGAGAACCGGAATTAGGGAGAGCCAACAGATAGGAGGAACCCAAATAAAGGGCAAGAGCCAAAGGGAGTTTGAACAGGCCCTCTGAATGAGGCAGAAGAGGATGTCCAGGCTGACACAAACTGACATAATACAAGAGTTTGCCATAACGATAACGATCTCAACAGACAACAACAGAGTCTTAACAAAAAACAAGAGGCAGTTAGGGGGATTAGATCTGGCTAGGGGCACTTTGCGCGGCCAAGTCTTGTTGTTCATCTGCATGGGAGTCAGGATTCTGCATCAGAGCATCATCGGAGATGTCACCAGGATCAACTCCGCAGTTTATTCCCCATCCCTGAAGGACTGACATCTGGACCGGCCCCTCTTTTCCAGTAGCATCATCAATCTGGATTACTGCAATCTTTCGCTTCTTTGAGGGGTTTGCATCCAGTTTAACTGTGGGACAGAAAAAACCTTTTGAATTAAAGTTTTTTCTTGTACTTCTTCTAACGCAATTGCTCATTAGAGGAGGATGGTTGTTATTAATTGAAACTTTTGAGGGGAGAGCTAGGGATTTGGTACCCAGTGGGATCTTGTTCTTCTGAACAGATTGGGAGGTGGTGCAGGTCGAGACATCTGTCGCCGCAGCCTGGGGGGACACCGTGTGGATGACCGCCACATCCTTGGACATTCGTCCTTCTCTGATTGCCCTGTCCACCAAGGGCCAGAGCCTGAGAGCAATGGTGTCCTTCACCGGGGACCAAGGAACAATTTCCATTCCCTGGCGAGAAGTGTTCTGCTGTGCCGGGGCCAACGGCGTCCAGTTTAGCTTGCTGACGTCAAGGCGCACAGGGTTGCTGGAAGATTCCCCGACTTAAAAAAGGAGTTGGGGATTCTCTTCCGCCGTAAAAGGCCAAGTCAGCGCACCAAGCCCTAGCCTCCTCAAACCTAGATCTTTCATCGGGCCTAGACGGGGAAGAAACCTCATTAGATGAGGAGCTGTCTTGATCTCCTTCCCTATTCAGCGCTTTGATCAATTCATCCAGCGGGATGTCCGAGCGTTGTGCGCGCAGATAGCGTAGGGACGAGAAGGAGTGATCAATATCTCTGTAGTGCTATGGTAAGTGCGGATGTTCGGGAATTTGAGGATCCCAAGCAGGCCAGTCGTTGTTATTATTACCCCCATCTACCTCCATGGCCTGCTCAGCCTGCTGAGCATGTTGTTCATTTACTTCTTGCGGCGGAGGCGGCTAAACAAACTACTGCTGATGCTACTGTGGCTGCCCAGGTTGGTTCATCACCTGGTGGGGATCCCCGCCAATGATGCCCAAATGGTCCCCTCCTCCTTGTTGTTCGTTTTGCCATTCTGGGGCTGGAGCATTAGATCGACAAGGGCCTGATCCAGTGGGGGGTGTGGCTGGCCTCCATGCGGGACAAGATCTTCGTCTACGGGAAACTGATCAGGAAACTGTCCGTTGAGGATGAAAACCAGAACCGTCCATGATCTGCCAGTCCCATCGAAGAGGGAGCCTACCGAAACCACAATGCTCCTTGGCACCCTGTTAGTGCTCAAGATCAGCAACCTTGTAAGGATCCTGGAGCGGTTGGCATCCCTATACCAGTCTAGCAATCTTCCAAAAGGCGCCACCGCAGCCTGCACAAAGAGGTCATTTTGGTAGTCCAGGGGGAAGGCTAGCATCATGATCCAACAGAGGCGAGTGTAACTACAAGCACGAAGGTTGATTCCCTCATCGTGACGAACCACCCGAACAATATGATCATGATCCAGATGGTAGGGCGAGTTTCGAACAAGTCTCTCTCCCTGAACCATGGTTCTTAGTCTAATTAGGCCTAGACCGAGAGGAGACATATGCGCTTCCATCACACGAACTTGCTGATCCTCTTCAAGAAAATTGCAGACGTTAGTGAGGGCTTGGCGGTAGAGGTTATGATCAATGGGCATGGGATCCAGAGAAACAATGGCAAACTCTTCGTGCCCTCTTGGCGGTTCACCTCCAAGAGCTACCCTTGATCTCGCCGGTCTCTCCCAACCCTGCTCAACGTGGAGGCCACCAACGAGGAACGGCTGGGGGTTCACCGGAAAGTTGGCCATATCGATGAAAGAAGAACAGTTGCAGGCGCTGGGTTGGGGGTGGGAGGATGTGGGGAGTTTGAGGTTTTTGGGGGAGGAAGACGGAGCACCAGAAGGGCTTGTTGAAGCAGATTGGAACTGTTAGAGAGAGGAAGCTGGGGTTTTCCGGACGTGGGCGAGAAGACGGGGGTGGCAACCGAAGATTTCCTGGGCACGTCCTTGGGGCGCCAGGAGACACAAGGGAGGGATTTTGTGACCCCACCTTGCAGTGAGAAGGCCTTGCGCGCGTCGCATGAAACCGGCTGCCAGGTAAGGCGCGAAGCTGAAAAATTGCGTGACCTGCAACGCTGAACAGTGTGGCCAACGAAGTTGCACCGGCTGCACCAAGTTCGACCCGGGCAATTAAAGTCGATGTGACCGGGCATGAGGTAGGTATTGCAGGGTTTTGAAACTAGCGGAGCCAGGCTAGGAGATCGTGCAGAGGTGGATATGGCAATCTTCTTTTTACGGCCCATACTGTTGGCAATAAATGTTGTACTATGATTACGAATTGCCGAACGTTTCAGGCACGGCTTGAGAACATGAGGACCATTTTGAAAACCCTGGGAAGAGGGAGAAGCAGCAACTGAAGAACCAGCAAGAACACCCAGGCTTGAACTTGGAAAAGGTTTTTCAAAGACAAGTTTGCCGGGGAACAAGCAAGAAGCAGTATCCAGATTAACCAAATGCGAACAAAAGAATATGGAAGTAGAGGTCCTGGCTGAAGTGAACGGGGAACTGCAAGGCAACTTGGCAAAAGAGACCTTCTTCGAGCTTTTAGAAGCAAGCTTTTTGGATCTTTTAGAGACCACTTTGATCCACTCTTTCTCCTACTCAATTTCCCAAAGGCGCTTCTCTCTTTCCCAGTTAGGCATCCCATTGCTCCAGAGCTGAAAGTAGCCGTCAAAGCTATCCATGATAACCCGACGAAGCTTATAAACGTGAAATCCCACTTGCTTAGAGAAGACCAAGAAGCGAAAATGACTGTTGCTCAAGAAGCAGACATGAAAGAAATCCGCCTTGCCACCTAAGCAAGCTTGCAAGGCAAGAGCCACTGAATGCTCAGAGAGTCGAAAGAGATGACGACGAAAAGTAACCAGCAAAAAGAAAGAGCCTGAGTGAGAACAGGAGGGGTGATGCACGGGTGACTGAAAAGGTGACGGACTTCATCTTGAAAAGCCAAACCTTTGTCGAAGTCCATTTTGCCGGCGAACCTCGGCCGACCCCATGGGCGGAGGCTTGACAAGACGCCCTTACGCAGGAGAACATCCCGGGACGCCGGCACGGAGAAGCGAGGGAGGGGGGAGGGGACGGCGGGGTGGAGAGGAGAGCGCCATTCTCTCGAGATTTCAAACTTCCCCCTGAGGTGTCAATGGTTTTGGAGGATGGTTTGGTGGTGGTGGTGGTATGTTTGAAACATGTTGTATTTCTGACTTTTAGAAAGTCCAAAAAACAACTGATCCAATCACCATGAGTTATTGCATATCCCAGCATAACTTTCCTAACCAAATGCCAAGCAAATGCACAATAGACTTGCAAGTATCCATATTACATTCCAAATAGATGTCGCAAGTGGGTATGTAATGAAAAAATGTTCAATTGTTTCTATAACACAACAGAATTTACATTAGTTAGTGTCATCTTTCCAC
Organism: Oryza australiensis; assembly: GCA_019925245.2. Lineage (NCBI taxonomy): Eukaryota > Viridiplantae > Streptophyta > Magnoliopsida > Poales > Poaceae > Oryza > Oryza australiensis. Next base: position 60,305 of record JAIFGZ020000597.1, on the reverse strand, counting down.
CCTCTTTTTATAAGATTCTCTTGTGTCAAAGTGTTGTTTTTTTAAGACAAACGGGTAAAAATTGAAGTTAGTTTTGGATTTAGAGGAAAAATGTTTTTCCACGGTTTCTTAAATCTTAGGAGCAACTCTGGAATTTGATAACTTTTTAAAAAAATTAACAGTGAATTATTGATTTTTTGACATTTTTAAGTGTTAGAACCAGTTTATCTTTTGAGTAAGTTAGGACAGTACCCTGGCATTGTCTCTTCAGATTGCACCATGAAAGTTACTTCTCTTCCATGAGATATCTTGTGAAACTAAAACCATTCCGCCCTTCAGTTTTAACGTTGGACACATTTATCTCTTAAGTAAATGTTATATTGTACACACATGGATATTTTTGTGCAAGAGGCTTGTCTCCTAACCAAGTATTTTCCTAGAACATAGTATTTTTTGCAATTCCTAGTATTTATCAACCCTCACCAGAACTGTCTATCTCCAACTTTAAGATTTTTTTACTAAGATTTTTCTTTCAAATATTAATAAGATTTTAATAGGCCTTTCCACAAACTATCTTCATTTTCCAGTCTCCAAACCCACTTTCACGTAAGTGTTGTATTCATTACATATAAAGCACCCCTAAACCTCCATAGTGTTGTGGCCTGCAAATCACATGCCAAATAACCAAATAATATTTTTCTTAAGTCTTGAATTCTTGACAGAGAACTACAGTAGTCTTGTCCTAAAACAATCCAACCTTTTCCTAACATGTATAAAGATATTTTACTAACACTAGCAAGGTTAATCTGCCACTGGTGGAAACCATTTTTCTTTGCCAACATACTAACCTTTGTTCAGGTTAATTTTCAATTGATTTCCATCAATCATTATAAATCCCTTTATTTATCAATTGCTATGCCTAAGTCCCACCTAGGTAGAATCTAGTATAAATGTCCTGTTTTTCAATAGCCAGCCCCACACAATACAACTATCTATCTATCTATTATATTATTAAAATAATCATGAAAGAAAGCATCACGTTCATTGTGAAGGCTAAAAATTCTCACATTAATCATAGAAAAAATATTAACCATTAGATCATGGTTGGTCCAGATTATAACGATATAAATCGATTGATATAGTTGCATATAAATACAATTATATTTATAGAAATATATGTTAAGAGTTATATATAATATCTAAGCCTAAAGAATAAACTCTTAAAAGTTGTATATGAAACGGAGCTTATAGAAATAGAAAAATAGAAGATGAGAGTTATATATAAAATCCAAATGTACTTCCACAAATAATGATATCTATAACTATAAAAAAAATTTCAGTTAGCTATTAAATTTAATTCTATGTAAGTTATCTATAGTTTTGCACGGGACAATCCCCTAGATACAAGTTAAATCAAAAAGACCATTAAATTTGAAATAAATCCGTGTATAGAAAATACGAGCTTAAGTATACGATGGGAAAATAAAACAAAATTGCACAGGCAATGCAAACAAGTTAATCCGGACTCATGAGTGTGCATACCAATTCCCAAATCATGATTTTTTAATGAGAATTTCCAAATGATGATGAAAGCCCTTATGATGGGAAAAGAAAAAATCAGACAACAATTCATCTCCTCTGTGTGCCCATGCCAATGCATCTGCTAAACCTATTTGCTTTCCAATAAAATGTCCATTTGCTCATGATATTCAACAATAGAAAAAAGCTCTTGAGAACTTACAAGAATATATGAAAAAGAGAAAATAATATATACCGTAATTATAGTATTAAAGCCTACCGTATTAAACAAAGGAGTAAGCATAGAAATATAATATAAAAATTGCACACGTATATTCCACAACCGCCCGTGACAATCAATATTCACGGATGGCTCTTAAGAAACCATCCATGAAAATAAAATTCAAATTTCTGATTTTTGTAGAGGCAAATAATAATGAAAAAATATTTCACATTTTAAGAGGCATTTGCACATCACAAGTCATAAGTCACACAATTTAACGCCTATACAGTATATGATCCAAACCCAAGAATCATATTATATTATTGAGAGGGCAAGCCGAGTAGCGATAAAGGAGTAGGACAATGGCAGCTAGCGAATCTTCTTAAAAAATAAAAATAGAAATCCAGCAACGAATAGGTTGATTTTTAAAACCCAATGTTCATAAATAGAAGGGCCAACGGGCTAGCCGTAAAGGAGTAAGTTGGCGGCGATAGACAGGTCATCTAAAAACTGTAAAACAAAACACTCAACCAATAATGATGAGATTTGGTGTTTAAAATCTCAATAATAATAAAGAGGAGTGGCAACATATAGGTTTTAAAGGAGTAGGATGGTGGCGGTTGATGGGACTGAACTTAAAAAATGACAATAATTAAGTTTGATGTTTAAAATCCTAATGACAATAAAGAAGAGAAGGGGCAACGGATGAACCGTAAAGAAGTAAGATAATAGTGTTTGACATGGCTATTATACATCCGTTATGTATAATTATTGTTTAAATCTTTATTTATATATTGTTTACAACTGTAAATTGTTGTGTTATGTAAAATAGCCATTGCTTTCTTTGTTAGCCTTGCATATGAATATTTCCATGTACTTGCTTAGTATTCCATGTACTCACCTTGCAATTCCTACAATTCCAGAAGAGAGGTTTCCGTTGTTTCCTGAGGAGTTTGTTGCTGAAGACGAGGAATAGGAAGTGTGTCCTAGTCGACTGCCTGTGACATGTTAAATAAAGCTCCTACGCATTTATCATATTTTCCACTACTGATTTATTTATTTTTATTAGGCCCTTCGAGGCAGAATAAATGTAAACTTAGGTCATAAGGTTTATCATAGTCACATTATTATTAATATTAGGTTTCCTTTGTGATATTGGGTTCAGCTATTGGGCAATGATCTTAATTTATATGTTCATAAGTTCTCATTAGTAGAGTTTGACACTGATGACTGTAGATTTGCAACTACCATGGGTGGATGTAAGAAGTATAATGGTTGAAACCTGTAGAATAAAGAAGTAAAAATTTATAAGGGGGTCTTTGCCCCCGCTTGGTGTAGAATTGACTAGGGGCCAATGCCCCCAGTCTATATCTACCCGCCAGTTGCCCCTAACATCATTAGTCGGTATTTCTCTTGAGAAGGTGAATTTTATTATCTTTTATATATTTGACATTATTAATTTACTAACTTTTTCTAAATTTAAACTTCTAATCTCTTCGAATCATGGCGATCATACTAGGTACATTTGGATTTCTATTAGTAGTAGGATGTCTATTAGAATTTTCACCGATTTCTGGTATATTCAATGTAACAGAGAGTCTTACACATCAGACAAAAGTTATAGAGGACATATAGATTTATTATCAAGAACTCTACGGTAAAGGTCTCCTCCAACCCTACTTTGTTTGGTAGGGTCACAACCAACTCAACAAAAGAGCATATTTATGCAGTTGGATTGTGTCATCATGACAGTAATAGTACTATATGCAAGAGCTGCATTACCCAGGCACTACAAGATATGTAGGTTGTTTGTGCTTATAGGACACAAGTCGTCATATACTATGATTTCTGCACCCTCCAAATTTCCAGTGAAACTATTCAACTCAGTGTTCACCATGGCCTAGGTTTGATTGCTATGTATATGGACAAGTCTTACATCAAAATAAACAACAAGTGTTTGACATGGCTGTTATTTCACCAATTACTATGGTGGTATGCAACGCGAGAAATATCTGCACGATTTGCCACATAACAAGTACATAAATATGGGCTAGCAGAGTGCGCACCAGATTTGACACGTTTAGAGTGTCAATCGCACCAGAGTTGACATGTTTAGAATGTCAATTTTGTTTTGCGGATCTCATCTTTTTACAAGATTTTGACAAATCTATGGGTGGGAGAAAAGCACTGATCGGTGTAGTGGTTGATACAAACTTTACCATTTCTTTACTCATTCCCCAATGCTGAATCTTTCCATATACCAGTCTACGCTCAAGACTGAAGGTAAGAGAGGCAACCTAAATATTTCTATTAGTTACACCTTTCTGCATGTTATTGCTATATGTATAATGGAAATATGACTAAATAAGTTAACTCATTCCTTTAGCTTCACTGAATAAATATGTTCTTGATTTCCTAGATGACCCTTCATAAACTAGTATGTGTAGATTTTGCTCTCAGTGTCTTATATCATTGAGTTTGTCCTAATTTGCAAATAAAATCTATACATATATAGGTAAGATACTGTTAGTACATATTTACAAGTTTTGTTTGCCATGTTAGGTCTGTAACTTATATGTTCAATTTGAAGACACAAAACACAATTGATCTATATATGTCAATTGTATAGGAAAACCAAGAAACAATCACTAGAAATGAATAATTTTGGGTTGTACCTTCAACTGTTATTGTAATAGTGATCATAGTATCACTTGTAGCACTTTATTTCTTGTGGAAAAACTAGGTCATCTTTATTTAACAGCCTTTGTAGTTTCATGCAAAATTTTAATGTTTTTATCTTACATTCAACGTTTCCTTCTATTGCAGCCTTCGGCTTTAGCATCATTGGAGGAAATTATAGCCAGTGTGCAAGGAAATAGGGTTGCACTATTTTTAGACTATAATGGCACCCTTTCGCTCATTGTACATAATTCTGTGAAAGCATTTATGTCTCCTAAAGTAACCGCATTGAATTTTTGAGACCCACTAGAATTTACTACTTATCTTACATTTTGTTATTTTAACTCAAAATGAAAACTATTAGATGCTTGAAGTAGTGAGAAATATTGTGTGGCGCACCCTTACTTCTATTGTCAGTAGAAGGTCCTATGTGAAGGTATTAACAAGATATTACCCTAACCATATTTTTTATTAATATTTGTCAAATTATTTATCCATTTAAAAATGTGTGATATAACAAACTTTACATTCTCAAATAAAATTTATTAGCACCAGTTTACCTCAAGAGATTCTTTGCCAACAAAATAATGTATTGCATTTTCTCACGCTGCAATTTCAATTCATGCTAATAGCCATGCCTTTAATTTAACTCTATTTTTGTAATCAATTTGAGATATTAGGTCCAATTTAACTCCTTGCATTGATACTCTATTTGTATTCAAACATTTTAATGTCCTTGTCATAAAGTTCATTCTAAAGTGTTAGGTCTTTTTATTAGATAGAGCCAGCATATGTATTCCCTATCTTGTTCACTTGGTCATCCAACTTATCTGTCAAAAAACAAGTTAATTCAAATTTCAACATGTCATCTTGAACAAGCACCCATATCCATAGGAAAGATGCATGTTTGGATAAAGCTCAGTTCAAAGTCCTGACAAACTTTTAAAGACACATTGCTTCTCTTTCTATGTTAACTAACAGGAATGCTATCAAGTTTTTCAGATAAACAATGGGTCTTTCTAGGAGCTTGTTAAACCCATAGAATACATACTTCTGCACAATCGCTGCTAGGCTTTTTTCCCAATTTTATCATAACTCATTGGCGGACATACAAGTGAGTAGTCTATCTAGAACAATTCTAATTGGACTCATTTGTTTGCTTGTCCATGTAAGTTTACCCCCAGTAGAAACAACTCTTATTAGCAACAATGAATTTGTTAATACATTAACTCTTCTCAAATCTACTGTGTCATTGGACTAGTCATGATAAAATCAGTAAAGATTAAAGCCCCCTGCCCCCATTTTAGTTGATTTGCCCTTTTCTCTGGACTTTGGTCTTAGAAGACCAAAATGAGATCCAGTGACAAATATGGTGAATAGTTGCAATAGGATTTGTTGGCACCTTATGTTTGAAACATGTTGTATTTCTGACTTTTATAAAGTCCAAAAAACAACTGATCCAATCAACATGAGTTGTTGCATATCCCAGCAGAATTTTCGTAACCAAATGCCAAGCAAATGCACAATAGACTTGCAAGTATCCATATTACATTCCAAAAAGATGTCGCAAGTGGGTATGTAATGAAAAAATGTTAAAATGTTTCTATGACACAACAAAATTTACATTAGTTAGTGTCATCTTTCCACCCTCTCTTTATAAGATTCTCCTGTGTCAAAGTGTTGTTTTTTAAGACAAACGGGTAAAAATTGAAGTTATTTTTGGATTTAGAGGAAAAATGTTTTTCCACGGTTTCTTAAATCTTAGGAGCAACTCTGGAATTTGAGAACTTCTTAAAAAAGATTAACAATGAATTATTAATTTTTTGAATTTTTAAAGTGTTAGTACCAGTTTATCTTTTGAGTAAGTTAGGACAGTACCTTGGCATTGTCTCTTTAGATTGCACCATGAAAGGTACTTCTCTTCCATAAGATATCTTCTGAACCTAAAACCAATCCGCCCTTCAGTTTTAACGTTGGGCACATTTATCTTTTAAGTAAATGTTATGTTGTACATATATCAATCGATTTATATCGCCGGCGCATGCCCCGGCCCTGCTATCCCCTCTCCTTTCTCGTCGCTCCTCCTTTGGGAGCCCGTCGCCGTCAGCTCTACCTGCTGCTTCGAGGGAGGAAAGAGAGAGGAGAAAAATAGGAGAGAGAAAAGAGGATTAGGAAGAAGACAACGACATTTGGTCCTAAAATTTGAAAGAATGGTACGAAGGGTAAATAGTTACATATAACAAATAACTGTCAAATTATTGACATGTATCAAAAATTCTAAATGATTAAACAGTATTGGAATATTTCAAAATCATAAAAGTTATAATGGTATGAATCCAATTAACCCATAGTTTTATGGCTTCTATAGTGATTTTGTTTCCATGTGAGTACATAAAGAGTTTTGTAATTTTATAATCAGTTTACTATTAATCACATGGTACCAATAATGAAATTTGTACCCATGTGATAGGATACGGGTTAAGGAGACCTTGTCTCTCTGAATAGGACTCTGATACCTTCTATTCTAAGAAGACATTTCCTTCTATATTTGTTGTACTTTCATAATTAAATGATACCTTCTCGCATATCATTAGGTATATGGTATTGTCGTATATCACAAACCCAAGTATAGAAAGTATGTATTATCGTTAACACTGACACAACAAGACAATGATCTCGTCCAAGTACCTTGAAACTATAGTTGTCGAACTCGCCTAACTGTTCTCGGACGGTTGAGAAGTTCTAGAGTTTGCAACTACATTCTCTACCCAATCCAGACCGAGAACACAACTAGATTGAAGTCAAAAACTTAAACTATCATAAACAAATCTACAAAAATTCCATCGGCAAACAAATCTGCAAAAATTCTGTTGGCAAACAAATTTGCAAAACTTCCGTCAGCAAACTCTCTTTCTTCCTCGAATTCGAAACGTCGAACGTGACTTATAAATCCCACTTTTGAGATCCATTGAGGTTTCGCTTGCCCAAATAGATTCTTCACTTTCCTCTTGTGCACCTAGCCTTTCGCCCTAGCTTTTGCAAAACCCTTACCTGCAAACTCCACCAATCTCCATTAGCAACCTCATGGATCTCCCAAAGTCCACTGTTGATCAGGAAGCACTGAGGGAGCTGCAGAAGAATGGCGCTCTGCCAAGTGCCAAGGTGTTGGGCCGATCGGAAGGAGGTATAGATACCATGACTAATTTGGGAGAGACAATCACTCTCATATCATTTGTAAAATGTGGCTTCCTACCCCTTTTTTCCGAGTTTCTTTCTCTTCTTATTGATTTCTATGATATCCATCTTCTTCATCTGAACCCCAACTCCATTGCTTTCCTTGAGTATCTTCACTCATCTATGCAAAGCGTACCTTAGGGTACAACCTTTTCTAGATTTGTTTAGATACTTTTATGAGCTTAGATGGATGGAGACCTCTAGGATTTTTGGGCGCTACTATCTCCATCTTTGGGATGGTATGAAAGATGAATACATCCCTTTCAACTGCTAATCCTCAAGAAAGGACTGAAGGAAGGAATGGTTCTATCTCCATGTTACCAACATCGCCCCTTATCCTGTTGTCCCTGATGAAAAGCCATCACGCTCGAAGTCATGGACATCCAAACCTTCTTTGATTCCTGCCCTAGAAAGCTTTGTAGCAAAAATCCATGTGTTGACACCTAAATTTGGTAATTAAATCCCTAAGTCCTCGCAAGAATGAAGCAGAGTCGGATCGGCTGGCTTGGCGGGGAAACAGAGGCCGCATCAGCTGAGAAGCGATCGGCTGCGAGGTCAATCGGCTAAGATTGGATCGAACAAGGGTGGCCGATAGCCGATTCCAGGTCCGGAAGAGATAAAACCATTTCTGGTACAGTAGTTTGAAGATAAAAAAAGATTTGGTTATTAGATTGCGCGTTAAATGATATTGCCATCTATGGATAGAGTCCTGTAACGGCAATTGTATTTGTAATTTAGGAGTTTATTTAAACTGTTAATTGTAATGCGGCGTGGGTCCTTCCCGGGATAACGTCGTGTTTTAAATAATAGTTTAGATAGAGTCCAAGGTTTGTGCAGATAATTGTATCTTGGGTATAAATAGGACCCGAGACCCCCTATAAATATACAATCACAATCAATCAAACTTTCGGCGCATCGCCAACCTTTTTCTACAGACAAGCAACCTATTTGGCTACGGGCTGCATCGTTTTGATCCCCAAATCCAGGTAAATGCTTGTCATTAGTGGTATGATCTGTTGTTTCTAGTGCTTCTATCGTAATGACACATTAGATTCAGAAGTTTGTGCTGCGCTGTTTATCATATAGCGCATATAAATTAGATCAATATTTAGATCTATCCTGTCATTGGCTAGTTCTATCAAGAACTTGCAGCCAATAGGGCTAGATCTAAAGGTTGGCTGGTTTATATGCGGTATTCACCGTCTTGAGAGATATAAATTGGCTACAACAGACCAGGTTTTTCTTTTTATACTTAATGCTACATCGGGTTCGAACTATTAAGTCGTTTTTAGAATTTCCAATGGTCTGTTCGGCTAGATTTATATTGTTTAGAGACAGTGACGGGGTTTCAGCCGACCTTATCTGCCCTGATATGTTTCTTTTAATATGTTTATTATTAGATTTATATTAGGATTGCCTCTTATATTAAGATCGCGTTCTTGTCGGACGCTATCAGCCGAAATCGGCCTGCCATCAACAGCCGACGACCGATTTCTCAGGCTACGTACATCTGGTTCAAGAATGATATCTTTTTATAAGATTCGTCGGAGTACTAGCCGATTCATTGTTAGCTTTCCAGTATCGGCTAGGTTATCAATTCATATATTTATTATCCTCTACTGTATTTAGGTTAAACGGCTGATGCTGTCTCGGTATAGCCGATCCATTCCACTCGCTTGGCTTAAATATAGTTTAGGATAGCATATATATGCTCATGGATTCCCTCAGCCAATCCAGTAGGGACCTAATTTAACACTTAATGCATTTGTTTTTCTTGTTGGTTAACGAGATGAAACCAACTAGCACGCCTGTACAACGAGCGGCCAAGAAGGACACACTGCTGGAGTCAAGCGGATCTCCCGGGCCGGCGCGTGAACAAAATTTCTCATCAACACACTTCTTGGCACGCCCAGTGGGACTTTCTCTGTCGGCTCGACTCAGACGCATAGATTCAGCATGAACGACCTCAAGGCATCCTCCTCTGGTGAGACAAAAGGCAAGCAGAAGATGGAGGAGCCGACCCAGGAACAGGACGATTCGGCTATATATTCTCTACAGGACCGGACCGACTCGGCCGTCCATCACGCGCTAGTCAACCAAAGTAGCATCCTAGTCAACACTCTCAATAACATGATCGCTACCGTGGTCAACGCCAAGATAGCCGACCAGCTGCAACGGGGGCTGACGTACTTCACAGACGGCCAATTTCCTGGTCACATGATGTTGGTCACACAAAATCGGCTGATCCCGCCACTAGCACAGCAAGGGCCGCCAGGAGGGGTCCTCGGTCAACCAAATCCAATTGGATCGGCTATAAGGCCAGCAATTACTATGTTGAACCGACAGCAGCCACTGCCCCAAGATCAGGTTGCTAACAAGTTCAACGACAATCGGTAGTCAGAGCCGATTGATCCAAACAAACGGTACAACGCCGGTGGCTGACAGTTGTTCCCAGGACCACCAACGCCACCATCGGCGCATCGGCCGCCTCCTGCCGATCACCACTACCAGTACCAAGGAGACCGTCAAGATCATCATTACAGGCCTCAGACGCCACCACCGCTGTATCGGCAAGCACCCGCGCCGTATGACCCATACGAGCCGATACAGCAGGACGACCGGACCTGGGCCGATTTGATTGCAAATGTCATGCACGATCAATTCGGCCTCAAGCCAAAAGACTCAGGAAACATGTATCGGTATCCCTATCCAGAGCACTTCGAGCGGATTCCGTTGCCCAACCGATACAAGATCCCAGATTTCTCGAAGTTTTCAGGGTAGGACAACGTTTCAACTTACGAGCATGTTAGCCGATTCTTGGCACAGTGCGACGAAGCATCGGCTACAGACGCCTTGAGAGTCCAATTGTTCCCTCTTTCTCTTTCAGGATCGGCTTTTACCTGGTTCTCCTCATTTCCCTACAACTCAATTCAGAGCTGCGCCGATCTTGAAAAACAATTCCACGGCTACTTTTACTCCGGCAACCACGAGATGAAGTTGTCGGACCTCACCAGCATCAGGCAAAAACACAACGAATCGGTTCAAGAATACATCCAACGCTTCAAGGAAATGAGGAACCGATGCTACAGCCTGGTGCTTCGGACGCCCAACTGGCCGATTTGGCCTTTCATGGTTTAATCGCACCGATCCGAGAGCGATTCTCTGCGCAGGACTTCGACAGCTTAGCCCACTTGGCGCAGAAGGTGACGGCCCACGAGCAGCGATTCCAAGACACCAGGAAGGCCGTCAAAAATATAACTCAGGTCATCGTCGAATCAAACTACGAGTCCAACGACGATGACGTAGAAGTGGTGGCAGCCGAATGGGCCAAGAACAAAAAGGTCATCGTCTGCCAATGGCTGCTGAAGACGGCCAAGGAAGAACGATACGATTTCGACATCACCAAGGCCGACGGGATTTTCGACTTCTTTGCTCAAGGAGAAGCATATTCGATTGCGTGAAAATCATGTGATCCCATCGGCCGAAGAATTAAAGAAGAAGAAATATTGCAAGTGGCACAACTCCACATCCCAAGCCACCAACGACTGCAAAGTCTTCAGGCAGCAAATCCAGTCGGCAATTGAGGCCAGGAAGCTAAAGTTCGCCGATTCAAATCGGCCGATGAAAGTAGACGGCAATCCTTTCCCGGTCAACACGGTCCAAGCCGGCCCCAGGCAAGCTGATCGACAGAATAGAATGTCGCATGGCTTAGTCAATACATCGATCGGGGCCAAGGCAGAAGACGAGCCGATTGGATGTCACACCACGTCAATTAATATGGTGCGCCCAGTTATCAGATCGGCTGACCGACGACCGATCCATGAAGATAGCCGACACCGTCCTCAGCACCGGTCTCGGCAGGAAGAAGCTTACAATGAAGCACCTCGTCGGCGCGAGCCGAAGACCCAACGCCGCCGATACAAAGTAAACCGCAACAGTGCCGATCCGCATTGGCATTGTGATTTTTTCAGGTACTAGTGGGAATACGGCATGAGACTGCCAACACTGGATGATTGCCCAGCATGCAACGATCGCCACGACGACGAGCACAGGATCTCATTGGCGGCAAGCCCAGCCCGGTTTGTCCCCAGAGCCGTTTAGCTAAACCAAAGGCGGCGGTCTGTCCATGATCGGCTTGGCCCGATCCACCAAGACTTCTTCGTCGACGAAAACCGTAATGACAACAACCGCGATGATGAAGAGGCCGACGACGAGGAACCGGCCAACCCCCAATGGTGCCCGTCCGATCTCTTCACAAAGACGCAGAAAAGAAGAATTCAACGACTTAAGCGTGAAGGGAGAGAAGACGAAGTTCGGCAAATGATCCACGAACAGCGCTGTCGGCTAGGTAAGATCAAAAGGCGATGGGTTCCTAAAGAGAAAATTGCCACAGCCGACGAAGAGTAAGCCGAGGAAAGCCCAGCCGATCAAGCCAGGAGGGCAGCCAAAGGGAAAGGCAAAGTTCTGCATCGGTTAACATGGTGTTCGTATTACCAGCCAAGTCCAGTGCTCCTGAAGCCGATGCAGACACCATTGAGGACGACCTACCGAAACTAGCAATCTCACCGGACCAGGCTATCTTCGACAAACCCGAGGGGACCGAAAATCGGCGCTTGAAGCCATTGTACGTTAAAGGATTCATCAACAACAAGCCGATCTCCAAGATGCTAGTTGACGGGCGAGCTGCAGTCAACCTCATGCCTTACGCAACATTCAGAAAACTAGGCAAGGGGGCCGAAGACCTGATAAAGACCAACATGGTGCTCAAGGACTTCGGCGCCAACCTGTCGAAACTCGGTTTCGGCAATAGAAATTTGGGGGTGCAGTCAAGATCGCCAAGCTCGATGGGTTAGATGGAAAACAAGGATTTAGATAGGTTCAGACCCTCTCGTGAGGTAATACCCTACTCCTGTTTCGGGGATTCGATCCACCGAGTATTTATTGATCTCAAGATTTGTTGCTCTTGCCTCTAAAGCTAGTAGCTCATGAATCTCATCTAAAGCTGATATCCCCCAAGGGACGTCCCTTACCCCCCTTATATAGTCTTGGGAGGCGGGCTTACAAGTCGGAAACCCTATCTTACTCTAAGTCGGTTTCCTCAATCTTACCAAACCGTGACTATGAGTCGTTGCCTTATCTAATTGGCAACATAACACCCAAGTCATAGTTGGTTTACATAATTGGCAGGCGCAACCTATCCCTATCTCCAGTCGGATAAGCTTGCCATGTGGATATCCGATTGCCATAATCTTCACAGTAGCCCCCGAGTCCTTTGCAGTCGACGAGATTGCTCGGCTTCAAACCAAAATAACACACAGCCAAACAAACTTTTGGCCGAGTGCTTCTGGCGTCGAGCGATTCCATCACCTCTGCTTGAATCTCCCGAGTGGCTCCAAAGACTGTGAAGGGCTGGAAAATATCCAAAAAATTCTCAAAAAACAAATATCTAGGTGCATCTCCTGATGCACCTAATTAGGTGTAACCCTCGACTATGTGGTTAGTCAAAAACAGACTAAACATATAGTCAAGAACTATGAAAAATTATTTTCATATAAACGCTTAGCTCATGCTAAAGCAATCATAAAAAATCTCATCACTCGGCAAGCTTGTGCTTATCCGAGTAGATTTGCCCGAGTTATCTCGTAACAAATAGTTTAATCAACCCTCATAGGTAAAAGACACTCGGTAAACTCACGTTTTATTCGAGTGGTTATGCCCGAGTCATCTTGGAACAAATATTTTAATCATCCCTCATGGGTAAACAAGTTTTTCAGTCATCTGAAAAATACGACCAAAATATTAAATAGCTCCTGCCAGAACATTGGTCTTTAATCTAAAAAGATCTTCACCAAGGTGGAAAAATAGCATTGATATAATCATTTAATCAAATGATTAAAAACCAAACAGCCCCCGTCATCAAGGCAGCTATAAAAAGCTTAGCTATTTGTCACCTTTCAAATTGCATCATGCCAACTTCTCATGAAGTCGTGCAAACTGCAACATGAAAGGATTTCCAAAGGTATAGGGCACTCAGACACGTGCATATTGCCAAAGCAAATCTGCTTAAGTTCATCCACTTAAGTCCCTAAAGACACGCGTCAGGCCACACCTTAGCTGGGCCGCAAGTCTCTCATGGGTTCGGCCCAATCGCGAAAAAACCTAGCGAAACCCTATCTCTTACAAAGCCTCGAGGTCATCCCCGCCACTTCGTCTTCCCAGAAAAAATTCCCCACTTGCAACACTGTTCATCAGCTTGCAGCGGAGAACCCTAAGCCCTTGCGTGCTCCCAATCCACCGATCTAGAAGCTCACGCTTCGTCACCAGCCAGCCTCTGCATCCTCCTTCACAGATCCCCATCTCAAATCCCTATCTTCCAGGCCATATCCACTTCCCCACAAACCACATTCATGGCGGGAGAGAAGAAGATCCCTTTTGAGCAGTGGGCTACCTCAGATGTCAGGGAATCCACCCTCAAGGAGATGGTGATACACGGAGTCCTTCCTCCTAAGGAAATCGTGGGCTGGCGTCCGGCGGCCGATGAAGAGTTCCCTACTCCAAACACCGGTGAGATCGTTGTTTTCACTTCTTTCTTTTATTGCGGCTTCAGCCTCCCCACCTCTGAGTTCTTCAGGGGGCTTCTTGACTACTATGGCCTTCGGCTTTATCATCTGAACCCCAACTCTATGCTTCACATTGCTCTCTTCATCCATGTGTGTGAAGCTTTTCTTGGCATCCTCCCCCACTTCCAACTCTTTCGGCGTATGTTCTATCTTAAGCCACATCCAAACAAGGACCAGCCCTGCGTTGTTGGTGGGGCAGGCTTCCAACTCCGCGGATCTCTCCGCAAAGAGTACTTTTTTCTCCCCTTGAAGTCTTCTAACAAGGGCTGGCATGCGAGCTGGTTCTATATCAACAATCTTGAACCCAGCCTGCCAAACTTCGTTGGCCTTCCCCCCGTGCCCAGGCCTAACTGGAGCACCGTGTCGGTAGCCCAAGATTGGGATGAAGCCAACAAGCTGCTAGCGAAGATCTTGGAAATGAAGCAGAAGGGTCTTCGGGGCGAACATATCACTCGACACTTCATTAGGAGCCGACTGGCACCGATCAAGGAACGATCCATGCCAGCCTTCGAGTACAAGGGCGAGAGGGACCCCAATCGGGAAGACCGCGACTCTCTCAGCTTCGAGATCTTGAAGATTCGCATGTACAAGGTCTTCTCGACTGGGATCGCAGTCGAACGCAGCCTCATGCTGCCAGTCCTCCCATACAGTCTATACCGTCCTCCTCCTCCGGTAAGCCGACTTAACTCCTTCATTACCTTTCAATCTTGATGTCACACCTCTTAGTGTCGTAAGAATCTTTCTTGCAGGAGAATGCCTCCATCGTTTCGAAGCCATACAAGATATATCATGACGACGTGCCGGCTCGGCCTGTCAAGAAACCAGCCGGTGGCGTGAAGATCCAGAGTGATCCAGCTGGGAAGAGGGCGGCCTCGAGTGAAGATATCAGCAGGAGAGCGAGCAAGAGGAGGCTAGTCATTGATGACTCGGACGACGATGTCCCGGCCCCTCGAGCCGAAGCGACCCGTCCAAGGCCGTCACCGAAAGCGACGCCCAAAATCCGCCGATCGACCAGGTACGTCTTATGACCAGAATCAAACTCTTTGTTGAAAATTTCTTCATCTTCATCCGATTGCTCTTGTCCTTTATTTGGCAGGAGGCCTCAAGACATAGACCCCGCTGGGCAGAGTGAGGGACCAACGCGAGCTGCAACAACCGAGGCATCCAAGCCTGCGGAGCCAAAACCCCGGAGCCCTCTCCCGAGCGAGAGCGCTCGGGTGGAAGGCCCTCACCTCCCGCGAAGATACCCCAGGACCAGAGCCCCCGGCCAGGCAGGGATACCCCAGGCGAAAACCGGCCGAGTGCGGAAGAGCCCTCGGCTACGACTCAAAAGGCCCCGACCGAAGACCAGTCGGGCAAAAGTCAAGAAAGGAAGAGCAGCCGGGCAGTGCCGGTTAAAGATCCAGCCACTGAAACCAGTAAGTCTTGAATCAGTCTCTAGCTTTTAATCTCCGGTTTAATCTTTCTGTGTCTTCATCTGTTCCTTCTGATCCATTCAGCCAAAGTGGAAGAGATTCCCAGGTTGCAGCCCTCTGAAACCTGGGTTCCTCCGATCAGAATTGAGTGGTGGGATTCCGAAGGCCAGAAACAAGGAATCATCTTGAACATACAAACGGAAAGCGAAGAAAGAGATGCGCTTGTAAGCAGCCTGAATGAAGCGACTCGGTTGCTAAACGTAAGTCCCGATCCCTCTCTGTTGTAGCATCATCATCTCTTTTCAGTCGACCAACTTCAGATCTTGTATGCAGAGGGAGTACTGCCGATCAATGGCCAAGTCCGATGCATTCGAGAAATTGGTCCCACATCTGAACTCTCAAGAGAACATCCAGCAAGAACTGAATACCACTCGAGAGGAAGCTGCATCGAGGGAGGCGGCCCTAAGAAGAGAGATAGCCGCACTCCGGGAGGAGAACCTCGACCTCCGGGGTTCAGTCAGGAGTAAGCTTAACCCTCTCAGTCTCTTTATGCCTTTAATTGTAATCCGTGTTGATCTTGGTCGTTGATAACTCCTTTTTGTTGCAGAAAACTCGTCGGAGGTCCACTCGCTCCAGGTCCAGCTGGAAGCAGTCAACATTAGTAAAGCCGAGCTGGAGACCGAGTTTGAAGGTGAGCCTTTTCAAAACAGCGTCCTTTGGGTTGCTTCATCCTTGAATGCTTTGTGTGATCGTACGCCTTTGGCAGCTTACAAGGTCAAGACCCGAGCCCAATACGATGTTTTGATTGAGAGGGTCAAACAAGCTGGAAAAGTCAGGGAAGATGTGGCTAACGCGGCGACGCCGATCCTGCTGTCGCTATTCCATAACGGAGTCGGGGCCAGCTCGTTGGACTCCGTCGAAGTCTTTGATAAGCTTAGGCGAGCCCCTGATCAATATTTGGCCAACATTTCCGAGGCGGCTATCATTGGAGCGGGCTTCGCGCTTGCACAGACCAAGTCGCTCTACCCTCGAGTGGACATTAATTCAGTCGGGGAGGGCTTCGCCGATGGTACTTCAGATGAGCAAGCCCTTGAATTGATTAGTGAGGCACGAAGTCGGCCAAAAAGGTGGCGGCTGATGTAGTGAACAATTTCCGGCCTTGATTGTCTTGTAAACATTGTATGTTTGTGGCTTTATGGTGTGTCCTGTGAATATTCAGTTTATTTATGTCAATGCCCTGATTCAAGTTTTCATGTAAAATTTCTTAAGTAATTTTCGTTCGACTATCACCAAGCCTAAGCTTGATTGTCATCGGAGAATTCTCAGTCCTTATGCATTGAACTCGGATCAAGGGACATTAAAGAATGATAAACCAAACATGCATAGGTTGCCGAAGAAAACCATGCTTTATTGTCATATGTACAGCCCCCGACTGCTAACTCAAGAAGTCATCTTGCTTGAGGTTGGCAGTCAAAAAGAACGTGAAACTTAAGGCAATTTAAGCATAGTATCGTCGGAGATGTTCGATGTTCCAGGAGTTTTCCACCATGGATCCGTCTTCACGCTTTAGTCGATATGCTCCTGGCCGAGTCACCTCGGCAATTATATACGGTGTCGAAACTTGGTTTCGGCAATATATTTTCTGGGGTCGCAGTCGAGATCGCCAAGCACGATGGGTTAGAAGAAGAAGAAGATTTAGACAGGTTCAGGCCCTCTCGAGAGGTAATACCCTACTCCTGTTTCGGTGGATTCGATCCGCCGAGTGTCTTTATTGATCTCGTGATCTAAAGCTGAGAGCTAAAAGCTGAAATCCTATTGGAATATCCCTCAAGGGACGCCCCTTACCCCCCTTATATAGTCTTGGGAGGAAGGGTTCACAAGTCGGAAACTCTATCTTATTCTAAGTTGGTTTCCTCAATCTTACCAAACCGTGACTATAGGCCGATTGCCTTATCTCTATCGGCAACCGTAACACCTAAGTCAAGTTCGCTACAGATATAGCGGGCGCAATCTATCCCTACCTCCAGTCGGATAAGCTTGCCATGTGGATACCCGTGCCACAATCTCCACGGTAGCCCCAGAGTCCTTTTCGGTCGACGAGACAACTCGGCTTCGGACCAAAGCAACATTCAACCAAAAATCTCTTTGACCGAGTGCTTTTGGCGCCGAGTGATTCCATCACCTCTGCTGAATCTTCCCGAGTGGCTCCAAAGGCGTGAAGGGCTGGAAAAATTTATATATAAAAATTCTCAAAAAATAAATATCTAGGTGCATCTCTGATGCACCTAATTATAGGTGTAGCCCCGACTATGTGGTTAGTCAAAAATAGACTAAGCATATAGTCAAGAACTATATAAAAAATTATTCTCATGTAGATGCCTAGCTCATGCTAAAGCAATCATAGAAATCTCATTACTCGGCAAGTTCATACTCAGCGAGTGAATTTGCCAGAGTCATCTCGAACAAATAATTCAATCATCCCTCATGGGTAAAAAGCACTCGGTAAACTCTTGCTCAACCGAGTGGATTCGCGAGTAATCCGGAATAATAACTCAATCAACCTAGCGGGTAAAAAGCACTCGGTAAGCTCATGCTTATCAGAGTAGATCTCCGTCGTCCGGAACAAAAACTTTAATCATCCCTCATGGGAAAATAAATTCTTTCAATCATATGAAAAATATGACCAAGTTATTAAACAGCTTTTGCCATAATCTTGGTCTCAATCTTATAAAGATCTTCACCAAGGTGGAAAACAAACGGCATCGGTAAGATTACAGACCAAATGCCGAAAAACCAAACAGCCCTTGTTCACCAAGGTGGCTATAAAAACTCTGCTGTGTTGGTCACCTTCCAAATTGCATCGTGTCGGCTTCTCATGAAGTCGGACAAACCGCGGTATGGAAGGATCTTTAAAGGTATTGGGCACTCGGACACGCGCATATTGCCGGGGCAAATCTGCTTAAGCTCATCCGCTTAAGTCCCTAAGGACACGTATCGGACCACACCTAAGTTGGGCCGTAGATTTTCTTATGGGCTCGGCCCACTCACCAGAAAACCTAGCGCAACCCTCAAATCTTTCTTTATAAAGACACGAGGTCGTCCCTGCCTCTTCATCTTCTAAAAATTCCCCTTCTCACAATACTGCTCATCAGTTCATCGTGGAGAACCCTAGGCTTGCGCGCTCCTCGGTCCATCCGCCAAGAAGCTTGCTCGCCGCGACAACTAGCTCTGCAGCCAAAACTCCCACATCTATCGCCCAAGATCCAACCTTTCTCAGCCAGATCCGCTCCTCAACAACCTCGCTCTCATGGCGGAAGAAAAGAGGATTCCGTTCGACCAATGGGCCACCTCAGACGTGAAGGAGTACACCCTCAAGGAAATGGTGAAGCACGGAGTGCTTCCGCCCAAGGAACTTGTGGAATGGCGCCCGGCGGCGGGGGAGGACTTCCCAACCCCAAACACCGGTGAGCTCGTTGTCTTTACCTCCTTTTTCTATTGCGGATTCAGTCTTCCTACCTCCGAATTCTTTCGGGGCTTTTGAACTATTATGGTCTTCAAATATACCATCGAACCCCAACTCGATGCTTCACATAGCTCTCTTCATTCATGTATGTGAAGCCTTCCTTGGCATTTTTCCTCACTTCAATCTGTTTCGTCGTATGTTCTACCTGAAACCCCATCCGAACAAGGACCACCCTTGTGTCGTTGGTGGGGCAGGCTTCCGGCTTCGCGGATCTCTCCGCAAAGACTATTTCTCTCTCCCCTTGAAATCCTCGAACAAAGGCGGCACTCGGGCGGTTCTACATCGGCAATCTTGAACCCGGCCTTCCTTCCTTTGTCGGTCTTCCTCCTGTCCCCAAACCATCTTGGAGCACCGTCCGGTAGCCCAAGAATGGGATGAGCCAACGATCTGCTCGCGAAGATCCTGGCGATGAAGAAAAGGAACCTTCGCGGGGAACAAATCACTCGGCATTTCATCAAGTGCCGACTGGCGCCAATCGGGGAGCGATCGAAGCCGGCCTTCGAATACGAAGGCGGAACGGACCCCAATCGGGAGGACCGGATCCGCTCACATACGAGATCCTGAAGATCCGGATGTACAAGCTCTTCTCATCGGGATCTCGGTCGAGCGAGCCCTCATACTACCGTCCTTCCATTCGGCATCCATCGACCTCCTCCTCCGGTAAGCCGATTGATTGCTTTATAGTATCTTTCGATCTTGATGTCTTGTCGCTTAACGTTGCGCCTTCCTTCTTACTGCGGGAGAACGCCTCTATCATTTCCAAGCCGTATAAGATGGCTCATGATGACGCGCAGCGTCGCCCGCTAAGCCGTGCGGCGGGATAAAAATCAAGGCGATCCGGTCGGGAAGCGGGCGGCGCCAGTGAGGACTCGAACAAGCGCGCAAGCAAAGGCGGGCGATCATCGAGGACTCGGATGACGACGTCCGGCTCCTCCGGTCGAGACTCCGCCTCTAAGGCGATCGCCGCGGGCCGCACAGAAGATCCGGCGATCTACCGGGTAAGCTACGAAACCAAAGTCTGAGCTCTTTCATAGAAGACTTTTCTTTATCTTATTTGTATTTACTTGTGCGGGAAGCCCGGGATATAGATCTGCGGAGGATGAAGGGCCGACCCGCGCGCTCCCGAGCGCCAAGGCCGTCGAGCCAAAACCGAGCCCACAACCAAGCGCGGCGTTCGGAGAAACGCCCCTTCTCCTCGGAAGGAGAGCGCCCCGGGAAAAGCCCCAGGCGCCGGTGGGATATCCCGGCCGGAAACCGGTCAGGCTGGGAAAGCCCACGGCTGCGGCCGGCGCCCCGGCGAGGTCACTCGGCACGAGCCCGAAGAAGAAGAAGGGCCGAGGCTGCCCCACCTAGGCGGGCGCCACCGAACCGGTGAGATTTGCTTGGAACTTTCCTTTGTTCTTTCAATTTTGAATCTTTCATGTCTTCATTGGTCTTTCTTATTTGCCGGCCACGGTAGAAGAGATCCCAGTTACGGTCTTCGAGACCTTGGTTCCTCCGTCGAGAATCGAGTGGCGGGACTCGGAAGCGAGAGACGGGGCATCATCCTCGGCCGGCGAGTGAAAAGGATGAAAGGGATGCCCTCGTCGAGAGCACGAGCAGGCTACCCGCTTGCTCAACGTAAGCCTTCATCTTTCTTTTTGATTATATCTTCGTTATCCTTGATCGATTACCCATACGCCCTTGCATGCGAAAGAATATTGCCGCTCAATGGCAAAATCCGGTTTGGAAAAGGCGGTGCCTCACTTAAACTCCTTGGAGGACGTTCGGCGGCAGTGAAGGTCACTCGGGAGGAGGCCGCTTCAAGGAGGCCGCTTTAAGGAAGGAGATCTCGGAGCTTCGAGAGCGAACCTCGACCTCCGCGGATCAATCGGAAGTAAGCACTGCCTCTCTCGGCTTCATCGTGATTCTTTTGTTGATCTTGTCCATTGATAATCCTCTTTCGTTGTAGAAAATTCTTCGGAGGTCCACTCGCTTCAAGTCCAGCGGAGGCGGTCGGCCTCGACAAGGCCGAGATGGAGGCCGAATTTGAAGGTAACCTTCTACGAAGTTGAATTTCATGTCTTTGCTTCATTCCGAGTGCCTTAAGCGATCTAGGACTCCTTGCGGCTTATAAGATAAAGACCCGAGCCCAGTATGACGTCTTACTCGGGCGGATCAAATCCGGCGACGAGATACGGGAAGAGGTCGCCAATGCCGCCGCACCAATCTTGACGGCCTTGTTTGATCAAGGGGTTGGGGCCGGCTCGCTGGAGCCAATCGAGATCTTCGACAAGCTCAGGCGCTCCGAGAGCGATATCGAAGAACATCACCGAAGCGGCCAGCATGGGGGCTGGTCGGCTCTCGCACGAGACCAAATCCCTCTACCCCAGTGGATATTCATTCAATCGGGGAGGGTTTCGTGAGGGACAACGGACGAGCGGCCTTAGATATGCTCGGCGAGGCGCAAGAGGCGGCGAAAAGATCTCTTTGGATGTAGTAAACAATTTCAAGCTTTGAACTTATATTCGACTTCGCTTTGTGAATGTCATGTAATCGTGATACTCTTGACATGGAATCTTTGTGACTATTTTTAGTTTATTTATGTCAATGCCTTGATTCGAGCTTTTGCGTGAAATTTCTTAAGTAGTTTTCGTCATTTGTCATCAAGCCTAGGCTCGATTAGGTCATCGGAAAACTCTCGGTCCTTAGACACGAGCTCGAGTCGAAGGACATTAAACAATGATAAACCAAATTATGCACAAAAATTTGACGAGGAAAATTCGGGCTTTATTGATATGTGTATCGGCCCCATTGCTAGCTCAAGAAGTCATCTTGCTTGAGGTTGGCGATCAAAAGGAAAACATGAGGCCTTAGCCAAATTAGGCGTAAAACCGCCGAAGATGTTCGATGTTCCGGAGTTCTCCACCATAGACCCGTCCTCGCGCTTTGCCGGTAAGCACGGGCCGAGTCACTTCGGCGATTATATAGGGTCCTTCCCATAAGGGGATAACTTGTGTCGGTCTTTGGTGAGTGCGGATCTTGCGTAGGACCGGGTCGCCAACAATGAAAGCTCGTGCTCGCACGTTGCGGCGTGGTATCTTCGAGCCCTTGAAGGTATTTGGCGCATTGGATGAGGGCTGCCTCGCGGGCCTCTTCCAATCGGGTGAGGTCATCCACTCGGTCGATGTCGTAGCGTTCATCGTTGAAGGCTGCGGACCGGAGGGACTCAAACTCCATCTCATTTGGCAACATGGCTTCGCGCCATAGACCAAAAGAAAGGAGTTTGGCCGGTGGCCGGCCAGGTGTGGTTCGCGGCGACCATAGAACCGAGGGAAGTTCTTGGACCCACTTGCCGGCGTAAGGGCTTAGCCGGTCGAAGACGCGAGCCTTGATGCCTTGAAGGACCATGCCGTTTGCTCGCTCGACTTGCCCATTGCTTTTGGGGTGAGCTGCGATGCGTAGCGAGATTTTGATTCCGAAGTCTTCGCGAGAATTCCTTGAAGATGCCTCCCGTGAATTGAGTCCCATTATCGGTTATGATTACATTTGGGACGCCGAAGCGGTGCACGATGTTGAGGAAAAAGTCTCGTGCTTTGTCGGCGGTGATTGTGGCGGCGGTTTGGCCTCAATCCACTTGGAGAACTTGTCGATTGCGACGAAGAGGTGTGTGAAACCTCCTGGAGCTTTCTTGAAAGGGCCAACCATGTCCGACCCCATACGCGAACGGCCGGGAAGCGGGATTGTTTGAAGCTCTGGGCGGGACATGGCTTTGTCGGGAAAAGCGGCGGCCTTCGCGGGTTCTTACGACTTTTTCCGCGTCGGAGACCGCGGTAAGCCGAATGAATCCTTGCACATAAGCTTTGCCGACCGAGTGCGTCTTTGCCGCGTGGCTTCCGCATATGCCGAGTGGATATCTTGGAGTAATTGTTTCCCTTCTTCGGGTGTGATGCACCTCATTAGAATTCCGGAGGGGCTTCTCTTGTATAGATCGGAGTCGACCATGACGTACGCTTGGCAACGACGCCGGACGCGTTACGCTTCATCCGGTCATCGCTCTTCTTGAGTTAAGAATTTGATGAGCGGCGTCCTCCGGTCGGTATCGATCATGGTGACTTCGTTCGTGGTTTGCTCGTTGGGAGCTGTCTTTGCCATGACGGTTGGCTCGTAAAGATGTTCGACAAAGACATCTGTTGGAGCGGCTTCGCGCTTGGATCCGAGCTGTGCTAGCTCATCGGCGGCTTCGTTGTTATGTCTCGGGACATGTGAGAGTTCTAGCCCATCAAACTTGTCCTCAAGCTTGCGGACCTCTTGTCGGTAGGCCTCCATAGTGTCGTTTAAGCAAGACCAGTCTTTCATCACTTGATTGACGACCAGTGGGAGTCGCCTTTCACAATAAGTCGACGAATCCCGAGTGAGGCGCAAGGCGCAGTCCATGTAAAAGAGCTTCGTATTCGGCGACGTTGTGTGAGGCGGAGAAGTGGAGGTGAAGGGCATATCTTAGCCTTTCCCGGTCGGGAGATCGGCACAACTCCTGCTCCCAAGCCGGTGATCCTCTTGGATCCGTCGAAGTGCATGGTCCGAGTGTTGGAGGTCTTCCCAGTACGTGCTCTTCTTTGTTCGATCCACTCGGCCGGAAAGTCCGCTAAGGCTTGTGACTTAATGGACGTCACGGGCTTAAAGGTTAAGTCCGGCGGCATCGGTTCCGGGGCCCACTTGGCGATGCGCCCGGTTGCCTCGCGGTTGTGGATGACGTCGCCGAGTGGAAAAGAGGTGATGACGGTGGCCAGTGACCACGAAAGTAGTGTGCCAATTTCCTCGCGGTTATTAGAACACCATAAAGCAATTTTTGTACACAGGGGTATCGGATTTTGGCTCCTGCCAAAACTTCGACAAAGTAAATTGGTCTTTGAATCTTACGGGCCGTCCTTCTTCTTCTCGTTCTACCACAAGGACCGTGCTGACCACTTGGTGAGTGGCTGAAACGTACGGCAAGAGGGGTTCTGGGGCTGAGGTGAAGCTAGGACGGGTGGCGTGGTAAGGAACTCTTTGAAGTCTTCAAAGGCCTTGTCGGCTACGTGGTCCCTTTGGAAGTCGTCTGTCTTCTTGACAATCGAAGAAGGGCATGCCTCGCTCGCCGAGTCGGGATATGAAACGGCTTAGCGCCGCCATGCAGCGATGAGCTTTTGGACGTCTTTACGATTACTCGGGGCTTCATGTTTAAGATGGCGTTGATCTTTTAAGGTTTGCTTCGATGCCGCGATGTGATACCATGAAGCCGGCGGTTGCCGACGGGACGCCGAAGGTGCACTTCTCGGGTTCAACTTCATTCGAAGGCCCGGATGTTTGCAAAGGTTTCTTCTAAGTCGGCGATCAGGTCTTCTTTACGCTTGGTCTTGATGACAACATCGTCGACATAAGCTTCAACGTTTTTGCCGATCTGCGTGCGGAAGCATCTTTGGATCATGCGTTGGTATGTAGCTCCGGCGTTCTTCGGGCCGAAAGGCATGGTGATGTAGAGTAGGCCCGAACGGCGTGATGAAAGATGTCTTCAAGCGGTCGGATTCTTTCAAACTGATCAGTGATAGCCCGAGTAACAATCCAAGAAGCTCGGGAGTTCGCGGCCGGTGTTGAGTCGACAACTTGATCGATGCGAGGTAGCCGAATGGATCTTTGGGGCGAGGCTTTGTTGAGGTCGGTGTAATCGCGCACATGCGCCATTGCCCCGTCTTCTTGCGGACCAAGGCTGGATTGGCTAGCCGGTCGGGATGAGACTTCTTTTTAATGAAGCCGGCGGCCAAGAGCTTTGCGAGTTCTTCTTTGATCGCGTCTTTTCGATCTGTGCGAACCTGCGTAATCGTTGTTTAATTGGTTTGGCGTCATCTTTGACGTTCAAGAGTGCTCGATCACCTCCCTAGGAATTCCGGGCATATCGGATGGTTTCCAAGCAAAAACATCTTTATTATTTCGGAGGAAGGTGACGAGCGCGCTTTTCTATTTAGGATCTAGGTCGGCGCCGATTACGGCGGTCTTGGAGGGATCGGGACGAATCAAGCGAGATCTTTTTGGTCTTGGCGTCGCCGGATCCGATTTGGCTATCTTCTTCGCGGGGACTTCGTCCTCTGCCGAAGTTGATGCAGCCAATCGGACTTCTTGTTGGCCACGTAATCTCTCTCGAGATTGGGCCATGTCGCAGCTCTCCTTGTCGCGGTGAAAGCTTGCTTCACATCGCTGCGAAGAGTGATGACGCCGTTGGGACCCGGCATCTTCATGCAAAGATAGGTGTAGTGAGGGATCGCCATGAACTTGGCAGCGCAGGCCTTCCGATGATGGCATGATATGCCGTTTGAAGTCGGCCACCTCGAAGGTGACGTTCTCCGTTCGGAAATTCTCTCGGGCTCCGAAGGTGGCGGGAGAGAGATGCCAGTGGTGTTGAAGATAGCCCGGGATAACTCCGTGGAAGGGGCTGAGCTTGCTTTGAGTTCGGCCCTTGGGATGCATTTCATCCATAGTCTTGGCAAACGGGATGTTGAGGGCGCTGCCCGTCGATGAGGACGCGCTTTAGCACGATGTTGCGGACTACGGGGTCCGGGGCGAGTGGATAGCGTCCGGGTGGACCACTCGGTCGGGATGATCCGAGCGGTCAAAAGTGATGGCCACTTCCGACCATCGCGAATGCGAGGACTTCGGGTTGAGCCGCATTGACCTCCCGGTCGGTTAGCTTTTGTTTCCTCTTGGATTCATAAGCTAACGGGCCCCCGAAGATGTGGTTGAGCTCCCCCACTGGATCTTGAAAAGGTTCGGCATTCTCAGCCGCGTTGTTCTTCTTGGCGCCGGACGGGCCAGCCTCGTCAGTCGGCTTCTTGTTGAGCTGCGCCGCGTCTTTTCGTGCTTGTAGAAGCGATCCTTTGCCGCGTGCTTGTGATTCGGATGGTGGGTGCCTTTGGCGTTCATGATGGCGTCGTAGGCGGCGACTCGGGGACGGCGTTGAGTATTGGAGGTTGCGGCCACCAGGTCTTCAGATCGGCGCTTGCGATCTTTCGGGCCCTGGTTGCTGTTGTTGCCGCCATCCTTCTTAGGATTTCGGCTTCCTCCTGCTTGCTTGTCCTCTCTTCTGTCGGGCCGATCTTGACGGGCGGCCTTGATGGCGTCGTTTGATTTGGCGTATGAATCGCCGTCTCAAACATACGCTTCACCGTCTTCGGTGGCTTACGTCGAACTTGCCGATAAGCGGCTCATCACGGACTCCCTTCTGGAAGGCGGCGATGATGATGTCATCGGTGATGTTCGGGATCTTGTTGCGCTTGATGATGATGTCATCGGTGATGTTCGGGATCTTGTTGCGCTTCTCGGAGAAGCGGCGAATGTAATCCTTCGAGGCTCGTCCGGTTTACGGATGACATTGTAAAGGTCGAAGTGCGTGCGGGCCTCTCGAAGGTGCCTTGGAAGTTGGCGACGAAGTGGTCCCTCGGCTCGCTCCACGAGCCGATTGAGCCTCTTGGCGGTGGTGAGCCAATTTACGCCGAGTTCGCGAGGGCCACGGGTAGGTAGTTCGCCATGGCTTTGTTGTCACCACCTGCGGCTCGGATGGCAAGGGTATACACAGTTAACCAAGATTCGGGGTCGGTTTTGCCATCGTACCTTTCTATCCCGGTGGGCTTAAAGCCACTCGGCCAATGCACTCGGCGGAGTTCAGTGAAGGCCGGTACTCCATCGTCGCCGCTATCGGGTGATCCCTCCGATCTTCTGAGTGCGACGGTCGCGCTCTTGGTAGCGGCGGTCGAGGACTTCCCGCAGATCACTCGGCGGGGTCTTACATTAGGCTGGTTGGGTAGCTGGAACTGTTGCGGTGGACTCGGTGGTGGACGGGTGGACGTCCATGTCGTTTGCGGCGGGAGCCAACCGTCTGCTCTTGGTGCCTCGGCATGGACTCGGGAGGCGGGCCTCTTGGCCTAGTTGACGATCGAGCCGGCTCGGGCCTCTGTAGTCTCGACCTTAGGGGTGGGAGCCGGCTTTTGTCGGGCGTTTCGGCCACGGATTCGATCGGCCTTCTTGCCGAAGTGGTGGGAGGGCCGTTAGCGTGGCAGCACGATGGTTTTGATCTTATCCGAGTATAGGAGTCACGTTGGCGGAGCCGTTTCCATGACGGTATCCAAGAGCGTGAGTGCGGCGGCGGCGTTACCGTGGCGTACGGAAGACATTGGTGTTGCGAACCCGTGTTTGGAGGATGGCCTCACGGCGGATCGTCAGTGCACGCGAGATCCTGCTTCCTTTTATCGGCCTCGTCTTTGCGTTGTTTGTCTTCTTCGGTGTCTTGCGTTCGAGCTCCACTCGCTCGCTCTTCTTCGGCAAGCCTTCGGCCAAGGCGAGTCGGACTCATCGGCTCGGCCATGAGGACGTCGAAGCACTTCGGCTCGCAGTCCATATGGCGATCGGAGTTGTCGGCTTCGTCGAAGGGATGCCGTAGAGATTGTCGAAGCCGCGGAGCGAGGTATCCGTTGAGCTCGAAGATGAACGGGGAGCCAAAGACGGGAGGATGACAGCGACCTCCCTTGATCTGGGTAACCGGATCGGATCGTTCCGGTCAGTCGGAGGTTGGGGATCGAGGCTCTTAGTGGATCCTCGCCAACTCGGGGAGAAGCGATTGGCTTGTAGATCTTGGCGACATTTGGTAACCCAAACGGCACCGAAAGGTCTTGGCGAGTAGATTGCTTCCGTCGGGAGGCAAGAAGATTGGCGCGATCTCGGCGGCATTCGGTAATCCGAATGGCGCCGAGTGAAGATCCGTCGTCGGAGAAGGTGGATCGCATCTTGGTCTTCAAGATGTTGTCGAAGATCTCGGCGCTGTTGGAGAGCCCGAGCGGCGCCGAGCGGGTTGTTCCCTCCGGCTGGTTCGAATCCGAGTCGAGGGAGGAGTCGCCGACGAAGTTGGCGGCGAAGTCGCCGAGTCTTGAAGGAGATCCCATCACGCTTGTCGGCGAGATTGTTGAAGAAGTCTCGACGTGCGGCCCCCTACAGCGCGCCAAGCTGCCGAAACTTGGTTTCGGCAATATATTTTACAGGGTCACGATCGAGATCGCCAAGCACGATGGGTTAGAAGAAGAAGAAGATTTAGACGAGTTCGGGCCCTCTCGAGAGGTAATACCCTACTCCTGTTTCGGTGGATTCGATCCGCCGAGTGTCTTTATTGATCTCGTGATCTAAAGCTGAGAGCTAAAAGCTGAAATCCTATTGGAATATCCCTCAAGGGACGCCCCTTACCCCCCTTATATAGTCTTGGGAGGAAGGGTTCACAAGTCGGAAACTCTATCTTATTCTAAGTTGGTTTCCTCAATCTTACCAAACCGTGACTATAGGCCGATTGCCTTATCTCTATCGGCAACCGTAACACCTAAGTCAAGTTCGGCTTACAGATATAGCAGGCGCAATCTATCCCTACCTCCAGTCGGATAAGCTTGCCATGTGGATACCCGATTGCCACAATCTCCACATACGGTCCTTCCCATAGTGGAGATAGCTTGTGACGGTCCTTCGTGGTCTGAATCTTGCGTAGAACCAAGTCGCCAACAATGAAAGCTCGTGCTCGAACGTTGCGACTGTGGTATCGTCTGAGTCCTTGAAGATACCTTGCCGACTGGATCAGGGCTGCCTCGCGGGCCTCTTCCAGTCGGGTGAGGTCATCCACTCGGTCTTGATCATAGCGTTCGTCGTTAAAGCTGCGGACTCGAAGAGATTCGTACTCCATCTCGTTTGGCAACATGGCTTCTGCGCCGTAGACCAAAAAGAAAGGAGTTTGGCCGGTAGCCGACTGGGCGTAGTCCGCAGAGACCATAGAACCGAGGGGAGCTCTTGAACCCATTTGCTGGCGTAAGGGTTTAGCCGGTCAAACACTCGGGCCTTGATACCTTGAAGAACCATGCCGTTGGCACGCTCAACTTTGTCCATTGCTTTTGGGATGTGCAGCGATGCGTAGCGATTTTGATTCAAGTCTTCGCAAAATTTCTTGAAGATGCATCCAGTGAATTGAGTCCCATTATCGGTTATTATTCTATTTGGGACGCCGAAGCGATGCACGATGTTGAGGATGAAGTCTCGTGCCTTGTCAGCGGTGATCGTAGCAACCGGCTTAGCCTCGATCCACTTGGAGAACTTGTCAATTGCGATGAATAGGTGTGTGAATCCCTCTGGAGCTTTTTTGAAAGCACCAACCATGTCTAATCCCCATACTGCAAATGGCCAGGACAGTGAAATTGTTTGTAGTTCTTGGGCTGGGACATGACTTTGTCGAGCGAAGAACTGGCAGCCTTCGCACGTGCGGACCACCTTGTCAGCGTCGAAGACCGCCGTCAGCCAGAAGAAACCTTGTCTGTAGGCCTTGCCCACCAAGGTGCGTGCTGTCGCGTGGCTTCCGCATATGCCTGAGTGGATATCCTGGAGTAGTTGCCGTCCTTCATTGGGTGTTATGCATCTCATCAGGACTCCAGAAGGGCTCCTCTTGTATAAATAAGAATCAACCATGACATAAGCCTGACATCGACGTCGGACGCGTTCTGCCTCATCTCGGTCTTCCGGCAGCTCTTGCTGAGTTAAGAATTTGATGAGTGGTGTCCTCCAGTCAGCGTCGATCATGGCGACTTCATTTGCAGCTTGCTCGTTGGGAGTTGGTTTGGCTGCAACAGTTGGTTCATAGAGGTGTTCTACGAAAACGTTTGTTGGAGCGGCTTCTCGCTTGGACCCGAACTGCGCCAACTCATCAGCTGCCTCGTTATTATGCCTTAGGACATGGGATAGCTCTAGTCCATAAACCTGTCTTCAAGTTTGCGAACTTCTTGTCGGTAGGCCTCCATGGTGCCGTTTAAACAGGACCAGTCCTTCATAACTTGGTTGACGACCAGCTAGGAATTGCCTTTTACGACGAGCCGACGTATCCCGAGTGAAACTGCAAGCCGTAGTCCATATAGCAGGGCTTCGTACTCGGCGACGTTGTGTGAGGCGGAGAAGTGAAGGTGGAGTACATATCTTAGCCTTTCCCCAGTCGGGGAGATCAGCACGACTCCTGCTCCCAAGCCGGTGATCCTCTTGGATCCGTCGAGTGCATGGTCCAGTATTGAAGGTCTTCTCGAGGTACATCTTCTTGCTGTTCGGTCCACTCGGCCAAGAAATCTGCCAGGGTTTGTGACTTTACAGACGTCCTCGCCTTGAAAGTTAAGTCGGCGGCATCGGTTCCGGGGTCCACTTCGCGATGCGCCCGGTTGCCTCCGGTTGTGGATGACATCGTCGAGTGGAAAGGAAGTGACGACGGTGACCAGTGACCACTGAAAGTAGTGTGCCAATTTCCTCGCGGTTATCAGAACACCATATAGCAATTTTTGTACCTGAGGGTAGCGAATTTTGGCTCCAGCCAGCACTTCGCTAACAAAGTAGATTGGCCTTTGGATTTTCTGGACCCGTCCTTCTTCTTCGCGCTCGACCATGAGAACCGTCTTGACCACTTGGTGAGTGGTGAGGCGTACGATGCAGGGGGCTCCGAGGCTGAGGTGATGCTAGGACGGGCGGCGTTGTGAGAAATTCTTTAAAATTTTCAAAGGCCTTATGAGCTTAGTGGTCCATTGGAAGTCATCCGTTTTCTTGACAACTTTGAAGAAGGGCATGCCTCGTTCGCCGAGTCGAGAGATGAATCGGCTTAGCGCCGCCATGCAGCCAGTAAGCTTCTGGACATCCTTCTGGTTACTTAGGGGCTTCATGTTCAGGATAGCGTTGATTTTTTCTGGGTTAGCTTCGATGCCGCGATGTGACACCATGAAGCCGAGCGGTTGCACGATGGCACGCCGAACGTGCACTTTTCGGGTTCAACTTCATTAAAGGCCGAATGTTTGCAAGGTTTCTTCTAAGTCGGCAATCGGGTCTTTTACCTGGTCTTGATGACGACATCGTCGACATAGGCTTCCATGTTCTTCCCAATCTGCGTCTGAAAACATCTTTGGATCATGCGTTGGTATGTGGCCCCGACGTTCTTCAGGCCAAAGGGCATCGTAATGTAGTAGTAAGCTCCAAACGGCGTGATGAACGATGTTTTCAGGCAGTCGGATTCCTTCAAGCTGATTTGATGGTAGCCCGAGTAGCAGTCCAGAAAGCTTAAGAGCTGGCAGCCGGCCGTTGAGTCCATGACTTGGTCGATGCGAGGCAGCCCAAACGGATCTTTGGGGCAGGCTTTGTTGAGGTCGGTGTAGTCAACGGACATGCGCCATTGCCCCGTCTTCTTCCGGACCAGAACCGGGTTAGCCAACCAGTCGGGATGCAAAACTTCCTTGATGAAACCGGCGGCTAAAAGCTTTGTGAGTTCTTCCTTGATGGCATCTTTTCGATCTTGAGCGAACCTGCGTAATCGTTGTTTGATTGGTTTTGCATCATCTTTGACGTGTAAAGAGTGCTCGATCACCTCCCTAAGAATTCCAGGCATATCAGATGGTTTCCAAGCAAAAACATCTTTATTATTTTGGAGGAAGGTGACGAGCGCGCTTTCCTATTTAAGATCTAGTTCAGCGCCGATTATAGCAGTTTTCGAAGGATCCGATGGATCAAGGGAGATCTTCTTCGTTTTGGCGTCGCCCTGTCCCGACTTGGCTACCTTCTTTGCGGGGATTTCACCCTCTGCAGAAGTTGATGCGGCCAGTCAGATTTCCTCCTGGCCACGCGATCTCTCGCGAGATTGGGCCATGTCGCAGCTCTCCTTGTCGCAGGTGAAGGCTTGCTTTACGTCGCTGCGCAAGGTGATGACGCCGTTTGGACACGGCATCTTCATGCAGAGGTAGGTATAGTGCGGTATCGCCATGAACTTGGCGAGCGCAGGCCTTCCAATGATCGCGTGGTAGGCCGTCTCGAAGTCGGCCACCTCAAAAGTGATGTTCTCTGTCCGGAAATTCTCTCGAACTCCAAAGGTGACAGGAAGGGCGATGTTCCCGAGTGGCGTAGATGACAGCCCCGGGATAACTCCATGGAAGGGGGCTGAGCTTGTCTTCAGTTCAGCTCTCGAGATCTGCATCTCTTCCAAGATCTTGGCGAACAAAATATTGAGGGCACTGCCCCCTGGATGAGGACGCGCTTGAGCTTGATGTTGCGGACCACCGGGTCTAACACCAGTGGATAGCGCCCCGGGTGAACCACTCGGTCAGGATGATCCGAGCAGTCAAACGTGATGGCCACCTCCGACCATCGTAGGTACTGTGGGACCTCGGGTTGCGCCGCGTTGACCTCGCGATCAGTTAGCTTCTGTTTCTCTTGGATTCATAGGCTTGCGGCCCCCCGAAGATGTGGTTCAGCTGGCCCATGGGGTCTTGAAAAGGCTCCGCGTTTGCAGCCGGGTTGTTCTTCTTGGTGCCCGATGGACCGGCTTCATCAGTCGGCTTCTTGTTGAGCTGTGCCGCATATTGCTCGACGAACTGTTTATAAATAAAGCAGTCCTTAGCCGCGTGCTTGTGGTTGGGATGATACGTGCACTGAGCGTTCATGATGGCGTCGTAGGCCGCGACTCGGGGACGGCGTTGGGAGTTGGATGTCGCAGCGACTAGGTCTTCAGGTCGGCGCTTTCGGTCCTTCTAGCCCTGGTTGCTGTTGCCATTATCCTTCTTAGGATGCCGGCTTCCTCCTGATTGCTTGTCGTCCCTCCTGTCGGGCCGGTCTTGGCGTGCCGCTTTGATCGCGTCACTTGACTTGGCGTAAGAGTTCGCCGTCTCGAACATTTGCTTCACCGTCTTCGGTGGCTTGCGCCTAAATTTTTTGATCAACGGCTCATCACGGACTCCCTTACGGAAGGCGGCCATGATGATGTCGTCGGTGATGTTGGGGATCTTGTTGCGCTTTTGGAGAAGCGCCGGATGTAGTCCTTCAAAGGCTCATTCGGCTTCTGGACGACGTTGTAAAGGTCGAAGTGGGTCCCAGGTCTCTCGAAGGTGCCCTGGAAGTTGGCAATGAAGTGGTCCCTTAACTCACTCCACGAGCTGATCGAGCCTCTTGGCAGGCTCGTAAGCCAGTTCCTGGCTGAGTTAGCAAAGGCGACAGGCAGGTAGTTGGCCATGGCTTTATTGTCGCCTCCTGCCGCGCGGATGGCGAGGGTGTACACGGTCAACCACGACTCGGGGTCGGTCTTGCCGTCGTACTTCTCGATTCCAGTTGGCTTGAAACCATTCGGCCATTGCACTCGGCGAAGTTCCCGAGTGAAAGCGGGTACTCCATCGTCATTATTGTCAGGTGACCCTCTTCGATCTTCCCGGGAGCGCTGATCTCGTTCTTGGTAGCGTCGATCGAGGACTTCGCGAGGACTTCGCAGATCACTCGGCGGGGTCCTCGGCAAGCTGCTTCGGTAGTCAGAGTCGTTGCTGCGGCGGACCCGGTGGTGGACGGGTGGACGGCCGTGCCGCTTCTTGCGGGAGTCGGCCGATTACTCCTGATTCTTGCATGTGGTCTCATGGCGAAGGTCTCTTGACCTAGTCGCCGTTCGGTCTGGCTCGGGCCTCTTGTAATCCCTTGACCTCAGCGGCGGGAGTCGGCTTACGTCGGGCATTTACGCACGGACTCGGTCGGTCTTCGAGGCGAGGTGGAGGGAGGACCATTGGCGCAGCCGCGAAGATGGTCTTGATCTTGTCCAAGATCGGCGTTACGTCGGGGCGCCGTCTCGATCACGGTGTCCGGGAGTGTGAGGGCAGCGCGGTGTTTCTTTGTGGCGTCGAAAGATGTTGGTGTTGCGGACTCGCGTTTGAAGTATGGCCTCTTGAGCGGATCGTCCGGCTGCCCTCAGATCCTGTTTTCTTCTGTCGGCTTCCTCCTTGCGCTTCTTTTCTTCTTCTGCCAGCTTGCGCTCTTGCTCAAGTCTGGCTCGTTCTTCTTCTGTGAGCCTACGAGCCATGGCTGAGTCGGTCTCGGCCACCTTAGCCATGAGGACGTCAAAGCACTTCGGCTCGTAGTCCTTGTCGCGATCGGAGTCGTCGGCTTCATCGAGGGGATGCCATAGAGGTCGTCAAAGCACTGAAGAGCGAGGTATTCGTCGAGCTCAGAGGATGAGCATGACCCGAACGGTTGGAGGATTACCGCGACTTCCCTCGGGCTGGGTTGCTTGGATGCGGATCGTTCCGATCCAGTCGTAGCTTGATGACATAGACTCCTCAAGTAGGTCGACCTCAACTCGGGGAGAGGAGCTTGCGGTAGATCTCGGCGGCGTTTGGTAGTCCAACGACGCGGAAATTTCTCCCGAGTAGATTGGTTCCGACGGGGAGGTGAGAAGACCGCTGCGGATCTCGGCGGCGTTCGGTAGCCCAAACGGCGCCGAGTGAATTCCTCCTTCGAGTGGATGGTGCATCTTGGAACTCGGGATTCGGTCGTAAATCTTGGTGTTGTTCGGTAGCCCGACGGCGCCAGCGGGTTTCCCCTCCCGGTCCGAATCCGAGTCGGAGGAGGAAAACTTGTTGAAGTCGTTGGCGGCAAAGTCGCCGATGCACGAAGAAGAGCCCATCGCGCTCGTGGCGAGATTGTCGAAGAAGTCTTGACGCGCGGTCCCCTACAGGCGCGCCAGCGTCGAAACTCGGTTTCGGCAATAGAAATTTGGGGGTGCGATCAAGATCGCCAAGCTCGATGGGTTAGATGGAAAACAAGGATTTAGACAGTTCGGAGCCCTCTCGTGAGGTAATACCCTACTCTGTTTGGGATTCAATCCACCGAGTGTTTATTGATCTCAAGATTTGTTGCTCTTGCCTCTAAAGCTAATAGCTCATGAATCTCATCTAAAGTGATATCCCCAAAGGACGCCCCTTACCCCCTTATATAGTCTTGGGAGGCGGGCTTACAAGTCGGAAACCCTATCTTACTCTAAGTCGGTTTCCTCAATCTTACCAAACCGTGACTATGAGTCATTGCCTTATCTAATTGGCAACGTAACACCAAAGTCATAGTTGGTTTACATAATTGACAGGCGCAACCTATCCCTATCTCCAGTCGGATAAGCTTGCCATGTGGATATCCGATTGCTATAATCTCCACACAACCCATCGGAGACCAAGGGTGTCCTCAACGTCGAACTAACCATCGGAAATAAAACCATGCCCACAACATTCTTTGTCATCAACGGGAAGGGGTCTTACAGCCTGCTGCTCAGAAGGGACTGGATACACGCTAACTGCTGCATTCCTTCCACAATGCATCAGAGCCTGATCCAATGGGACGGCAACAACATCGAGATCGTACCAGCCGACAGGTCAGTCGGCGTCGTCAGTGCCGATTTGCCACTTTGGGAAATCGAAGGCATCGGTTGTTTGTCTGGGAAAATCTGGCAAGCCGATTTTCTAAATGTGTCCAATTCCATAATACAGCCGATTGGAGATGACGAGCCGCAGCTGCTGCTTTGAACAAGACGTGGTGGAGGGCTCAAGCGTCTTCGGCATGGACACCGCAGACGAAGACGATGGCAAGCTCGGGCAAGGTTTCACGTCGGCCGACGAATTAGAGGAAATTGACATCAGCTATGGTGACAAGCCAAGGCCGACATACATTAGCAAAAATATGTCTCCTCATTGTAGATCCCAGCTTATTGAGTTGTCAAAAGAATATAAAGATTGTTTTGCTTGGGAGTACTTCGAGATGCCTGGCCTCTGCCGATCAATAGTGGTCCATCAACTGCCGATTAAGGCAGGCTATCGGCCATTCAAACAGCCTCCCAGGAGGTTTAAGGCCGATATGTACGATGCAATTAAAGCCAAAATCACTCGGCTATACGATGCAGGGTTCATTCGGCCTTGCCGATACGCCGAGTGAGTCTCAAACATTGTCCTAGTGCTGAAGAAAAACGGCAAACTTAGGGTATGCATTGATTTCAGAGATCTAAACAAGGCCACCCCTAAGGACAAATACCCAATGCCGATAGCCGACCTGCTCGTAGATGTTGCTTCGGGCCACAAAATTATTAGTTTCATGGACGGCAATGCAGGTTATAACCAAATATTTATGGCCGACGAAGACATCCATAAGACCGCTTTTCGATGTCCCGGTGCAATCGGTTTGTACGAGTGGGTGGTAATGACGTTCGGCCTGAAGAATGCTGGGGCAACATATCAACGGGCCATGAACTACATTTTTCACGACATGATCGACTCACTAGTAGTGATCTACATTGACGACGTGGTTGTCAAGTCCAGGAGATAGAGGGCCACATAGTCGATCTGAGACAAGTATTAGAGCGGACGAGAAAGTATGGCCTGAAGATGAATCCGCTTAAGTGCGCGTTCAGCGTATCGGCCGGGCAATTCTTGGGATTTCTTGTCCATGAAAGAGGAATTGAGGTTACAGAAGCATAAATGCTATCAAGACAATCCAGCCTCCGAAGGACAAAAACAACTCTAGTCATTGATCGGCAAGATAAACTTCATCGGACGGTTCATAGCCAATCTCTCGAGAAAAGATGGAGCCGTTTACACCAGCTTGGTGAAAGCCAATCAAGCATTCACATGGGGGCAAGAGCGGCAAAAGGCGTTAGACAACATAAAAGATTATCGAGTTCCCCCGGTTTTAATGTCTCCACAAAAAGAGTACCGTTTAAGCTGTACCTATCAACCGATGACAAGTCGATCGGCTCGGTTTTAATCCAAGAGATCGAGGGCAAAGAAAAAGCCATCTTCTATCTCAGCCGACGGTTGCTAGACGTGGAAACAAGATATTCACCTGTGGAGAAGCTATGCCTATGCCTCTATTTTTCATGTACGAAGTTGAGGCATTATCTGCTATCCAACGAGTGCACGATGTCTGCAAAGCCGATGTAGTTAAGTACATGCTATCGGCCCCGGTCTTGAAAGGAAGAATTGAAAAGTGGATTTTGCGCTAACGAATTCGATCGAGGTATCGGGCACCAAGGGCGAGTCAAAGGACAAGCCATAGCCGATCTCATTGTAGAGCACGAAAATGACTCGATCGGCTTAGTGGAGATTATGCCTTGGACTTTGACGTTTGATGGTTCGGTTTGCACCAACGGCTGCAGCATTGGCTTGGTCATTATTTCGCCCAAGGGGGCAAGCTTCGAGTTTGCTTTCGCTATCAACCCTCACGCTACAAACAACCAAGCCGAATACCAAGCCGTCCTTAAAGGATTACATCTACTCAAGGAAGTTGAAGCTGACGCCATCGAAATAATGGGAGATTCATTGCTGGTGATCAGCCAATTATCAGGAGAATACGAATGCAAAAATGATGCGCTGATGGTCTATTATCAGCAATGCCGGGAATTAATGGACAGTTTTCAACTAGTTACTTCGAAACACATCCCTAGAGAGTAGAACACGAAGCTAACGATTTAGCTCAAGGGGCATCGGGCTATCGGTGATGTTGAAAGAGATCGACATAGAAGTTGCCGTCATTACGGCCGATGATTGGAGGTTTGAAGTTTACTGACTACCTCAAAAATCCCTCTCAATCGGCTACAAGGAAGCTAAGATACAAGGCACTAAGATATGTTTTGCTCGATGAAGACCTATACTATCGAACGATTGATGGCGTGCTACTCAAGTGTTTGGGAGCCGATCAGGCCACAATGGCCATCGGAGAAGTGCATGAAGGAATCTGTGGCACACATCAATCGGCCCACAAAATAAAGTGGTCTTCGCCGAGCGGGGTATTTACGGCCGACGATGCTTTGGAGGATTGTTTCAAGTATTACGGGGCTGCCGGGACTGCCAAAAG
The DNA here is from genome assembly GCA_019925245.2 of Oryza australiensis. NCBI lineage: Eukaryota > Viridiplantae > Streptophyta > Magnoliopsida > Poales > Poaceae > Oryza > Oryza australiensis. Next base: position 22,421 of record JAIFGZ020000597.1, on the reverse strand, counting down.
TTTGGCGCCATACAACGAGGAGCGGCATCACCTATGAACCCAATTATCAAGCCTTGGTCGTTCAAAGGATGGGGCATTGATATGATCGGCCAGATCAATACACCCTCAAGCAAAGGGCATAAATTTATTCTGGTGGCGACAGATTACTTCACAAAGTGGGTGGAGGCGATTCCCCTGAGGAAAGTGGATTCTAAGGACGCAATCGAGTTTGTCAAAGAACATATTATCTACCGATTTGGCGTTCCACAAACGATAACAACGGACCGAGGGATCTATCTTCGTATCGGACGAGTTTGTTCGGTTTGCCGATGGCATGGGGATCAAGCTACTTAATTCTTCGCGGTACTACGCACGAGGCCAACGGACAAGCGAGGCCTCAAATAAAAGTTTGATTAAGTTGATTAAAAGAAAGATCTCTGAGTATCCTAAAGCGTGGCACAACCGATTAGCCGAATCACTTTGTGGGCGTATCGGATGGCATGCCACGGGTCAATTCAAGTCCCTCCGTACAAGCTGGTCTACGGACATGAGGCGGTGCTACCATGGGAGAACATCATCGGCTCAAGGCGCATTCGGCTACGGGATCAACTTACGTGCGACGATTATTATCACCGATGGTGGACGAATCGAAGACTTAGTTTTATCTAGGATGAGGGCCTTGGAAAAAGTTACAAAGGATAAAGAACGAGTAGCCAAACATTATAATAAAAAAGTGGTCCCTAAATCTTTCGAGGAGGGTGAACTCGTTTGGAAATTGATCTGCCGATTGGATCTAGAGATAACAAATTCGGCAAATGGTCACCAAATTGGGAAGGGCCTTTCAAGATCCACAAATGCGTCTCTAAAGGAGCTTACATGCTAGAAGGGCTGGACGAGAGAAGTATTTGGAAGGGCTCTTAATGGAAAATACCTAAAAAAATACTACCCAAGTGTATGGATCAACTCGTGATTCGGCTCAGTTGCTTAGCTAACTTACGACGGCCGATGCCTTGCTTCAATAAGGTATCACCTTTAGGCATTTTTATGCAACATTTTTTTCTAAGTCTCCCATGATCGGCTAATGATTGGCCGATAGCAGCGGTAATGATGCGTGAACGGCTCAAATTCACAATTTTGTCGACACCGAAGCTATCAACAGAATTTGGGGGCATATACATACACGAGCCGATTGCAAAATTGGGTGTCGAGGTTGCAACATTGGGCGTCGGGAATTTTTACACTTTTTAAGCTTCGTCGGCGGTCAAATGAAAGCGTTAGAAGTGATTTGGATCGATGGCCGTGTGATTCAAGTGTTGACACCGACGGTTGTGGTGTGGTCTTGGAATCGGCAAACGTGACACGATACGGACGGCTAGGGCCGATTTCAGCATAAACAATTCAAAGTACTACGTGCGGCGAAGCCGATCTCATCCACAAGCACAAGCGCAAAAGATTGATAAACTATACTACACATAAGTTAAAGCCAATTACAAAGTTCGAGTAAGTTGATTAAAGTCCAAGCCCGGTAGAAAAGTCGACAAGTATATTACGGGAGCGTGTAGGCGATTTGAATGATAAAATATTACAAGTTCATTGTTTCAAGAAATCGGCTATGGCCGACAACGCCATTCGCCCGATCTGGTCTATTTCCTCAATGGCCCGACGTCGTCGGCCTCGGACCACCCCGGCCGGATGCCCTTCACCGGTCTCGTAGATGTGCCACGGCCGCCTTGATACTTTGGCGTTGAGCTTCGATTTCGGTGGCAAGCGGCCATGTACTCCTTGTGGACATCGATCTTGTTCGTGACTTGAACAAGATCGGCCATCAGCTGATCTTGGCGTGTGAGTAGTTGCTCAAGCTTAGCTGCCGGCTCGATCTTTAGGCGGTCGAAGGCGGCTTTCCGGCTCTCAATGGCGTCCTTGGTCGGCGGAGGGTGGCCGACCGCACTGGTTCTCGCGACGATCGGCTATCCGCTGCCATGCCCGTTCATACTTGAGTTGGTGGGCTTCCATGAAGGTGGCCGGAACAATGGCGTCGGCTAGAGCTTGGCGGCGGCCTTGGATTTCCTTGAAGCGCGCGTGTATCAAGCTGCATCGACCACCCAGCGCATCTAGCGAGGCCTCCGATCGATTGCCGATGTTGGCTAGGGTGGCCCGTAGGTCCTCGGCCGGCGTCACCAACGCCTCCTCGCCGATTTCGCGGACTCCTCGAACTCGACAAGTCAAAGTTGAGGAGGTCGGCTATGTTACAAAAAGGGAAGATGATCGAAGATGTTGAGCTAACAAAGCCGATTGTTAGATTCGGTCGGCTTACGGTGGGCACGGGGTCGGAGCGATCGGTTCGGTGGTTCGCCGCTGCGGCCGTCGTGGCCTCTTCGTCGGCATCGTTGCCAATCGCCCGTGGCGATCACGGCGTGCTCATTTGGACGCTGAGGAAGCGCGACGGAGATCGTGGGGGCTGCAAAGAAGAGTTAGCGAGCGAGTCGGCTAATTTCTACGAGATCAAGTGGCAAGAGACGATTACCGATGGCACGTGACGTGAAGTGCGGCGGCCAATTTCTTGACCTAAAAGGAATTGTTCGGTCAAATGCGAGTGATATCATCGCGGCCGAACTTGGTGAAGTGTGGGCTTACCGGCCGATTTTTATTTGGGGACTTGGGGCCGGCGGGGCGTCGGGCTGGAGCGTTGACGGACTCATGGCTCGAGCTCTGGGTTCGGCCGCCGCTCAACAGCCGCCGGCACTTCCTCGGCAACGGCGTCGAAGAACCGGCACGACGGCCGGGTCCAGGGGAGACTATTGGGCGCACCGCCGCTTCTTCTCTTTCGGTTTCTTGGGGCGGCGCGGCCGACGGCTGTAGGAGTGGTGCAACCCTTTTCTTACAGGCAATCATCTCGCACACTGCCCTCGCAGCGGCCGCGCCGACTTCAGCGCTCCCGGTAGATGGCCGATGGAGCGAGGCCGCCCCATCCGAGAACACCTAGACGGTATTCGATGGGGCGCGGAGTCGCTCACCGTCGGCCGCTCCGTCTCCGTCTCTGCAAAACGGAAGGCGAATGTTAATCGGCTATATTAGCCGATGATAAGAAGGGAAAATCGTTTGGAATTTGAGGCTTACCGAAGGGATTTCTTCGGGCGGAGCGGAGTCGATGTAATGCGATGACCGCGGTGAAAGATGTGTCGCTTGATTTTGGCCCACCATTGGTCGTAGGCGCGCTTTTCTTGAGCGCCGGGGTCATCACGCCGATGTCACTGAGGGGGCCGGCTATATTTAGCGGCCGATGCATTATCAAGTCTTGGTTCACCACTCCCCTCGTTCCAATCTTATCGGCATAATAAAAGCCGATGGGCAATTGCCCAAGACCAAATTGTCTCGTCGCCGACATCGGGTAATAAAACTCGTAGCTCTTGGCCCCGATCGGCCACGGTGGATTCCGGTCGGCAAGATGCGGGGATAGAGCGGTGATGAACGGCTCCACACCTTGGGTTGTCGGCCGAGTTGATGTCTTCCCGTTGAAATTGGCACGCAACTCAAACAATCCCGGTCCCGGTAGAAGTACCGGGCGCGGTTCTCGTGAGACGGCCCGTCGTAAAGGGCGATGAACCATTCGGCCAGCGATTCGGCCAATTGCCTTGAGCCCGCATGAGCAGTGCGCTTCTCCGTAGTTCGTGCACACAGTGGTGGTGATCGGTTGTCGTCTTCATCTTCGATCGGCTCCGGCCTTGGGAATACGGCTTTCGGAGGAGCCGACCGGCTATCCTTTGGGTCGTCGGCACCAACCAAATCGCGTAAGAACCACCGGGGGCTTCGGGTGTTGATTGGGGCATTGGCGGCTATCTTGCGATGGCTCGATGCGGCATCTGGTATAAGTAGCCGAGGAGGTACTTGCCCGGTGTGAGTTTGCCCCGTCGGCGGAATTTTGGCTATGACACCGCCGGTTGGCGGTCGGCCGCGGCTCGATCCACGAACAAAAATTTTTCAAGCCACATCATCGGGAATGTAGCATGCTCCGTGGCCGATGGGTCTATCTTTCATGTTTTGGGCGATGAAGCCGCTCCACCCGCCGATGGCCTTGGTTTTGAACCGATCTTGCCCCTTTCGGCTCGGGTTCTTTGGGGTTGGCCGACGACTCGATGTCTAGCCCGGTTGTCATGTACACGTCGGCCGGTGTGGCTGTCATCGGCCCTTGTAGAAGATGAAGGTGTTGAAGTTGTCATTCCAGAAATATGTTGCGGCCGACGGAAGAGGCTCATCTTTCTCCATGCGGCAACGAGACGGACCCAAGCACCAGGCTATCCCGGCCTCCTCAATTGAGTGTATTTGGCCGATTGCATCCTCTTGTACCATTCGACCCGGGCGGCGTCGGTGGTCGGCCATGATTTAAAAGTCCCGTTCAATGGGCGAGGATGGCTTGGTGGTGTTGAAGGGGATCTGTTGGTCTCGGCCATGATCACATCGGCTGGATCGGTGTTGCCGATGGGGCCGAGAAAGAACCTCTGTGCTTGGGTTGAATTGGGGATGAACACTTGATGTGACGGGTGCTACGGTTTAGAAAGAGAAAAAGAAAAAGCACTAATCAAGAATGGTTGCATACTACGGTTTGAAGAAGGAAAAAGTACTAATCAAGAAAAAACGGTTGAACGAGGATGGATGCAACATGGTGGAGAAGTAAATCCGAATGAAAAAGAGTTCTAGATCAAACGGGTGTACCTCGGGGAACTCGGCAATGGCCGCAGGGAGCGCAGCGATGGTTGGCGCAGCGGCTACGGCCAGTGCGCCGGCGGTGGCCGGCACGATGGAGCGCTTAACGCAGCGGCGGTGGAGGCCATCGGAGTTGTTGGGGGCGAAGATGAAGTCCGATTCACAAGGGCGAGATTTGACGGGCGCGGTGAAACCGCCGAAGAGGAGAGAGAAAGCATAAGCTTGTGTGTGAAGGGATTGAGTGTGCTTTGAAGGCGTAATTGTTTCGGCCGAAGAAAGTGGCTATTTAAAGGGCACTTGGGGGAGCCGAAGCGGTCTAGGTCAAGTAAAGGCGGGAATTTGAACAGGCAAGCAAATCCATAACACTTCGTATCACGGACTTGGGGAGCATGTGTTGACACCTAAATTTGGTAATTAAATCCCTAAGTCCTAGCAAGAATGAAGCGAGTCGGATCGGGCGGGCTTGGCGGAGAAACATAGGCCGCATCGGCGAGAAGCGATCGGTTGCGAGGTCGATCGGCTAAGATTGGATTGGACAAGGGTGGCCGATAGCCGATTCAGTCCGAAAGGGATAAAACCGTTTAAGTACAGCGTTTGAAGATAAAATGAAGATTCGGTTATTAGATTGCGCGTTAAATGATATTGCCATCTATGGATAGAGTCACATAACGACAATTGTATACGTAATTTAGGAGTTTGTTTAAGCTGTTAATTGTAATGCGGCGTGGGTCCTTCCCGAGATAACGTCGTGTTTTAAATAATAGTTTAGATAGAGTCCAGGGTTTGTGCAGATAATTGTATCTTGGGTATAAATAGGACCCGAGACCCCCTGTAAATATACAATCCACAATCAATCAAACTTTCGGCGCATCACCAACCTTTTTCTTCGGACGAGCAACTTTTTGGCTACGGGCGCATCGTTTGATCCCCAAATCCGGGTAAATGTTTGTCATTAGTGGTATGATCTGCTTGTTTCTAGTGCTTCCATCGTAATGACACATTAGATTCAGGGAGTTTGTGCTACGCTATTTATCATATAGCGCATATAAATTAGATCAATATTTAGATCTATCCTGCCATTGGCTAGTTCTATCAAGAACTTGCAGCCAATAGGGCTAGATCTAAAGGTTGGCTGGTTTATATGCGGTATTCACCGTCTTGAGAGATATAAATTGGCTACAACAGACCAGGTTTTTCTTTTTATACTTAATGCTGCATCGGGTTCGAACTATTAAGTCGTTTTAGAATTTCCAATGGTACATTCGGCTAGATTTATATAGTTTAGAGACGATCTTAGGGGTTTATTGGCCTTATACGTACTGATATGTTTCTTTTAATATATTTATTATTAGATTTATATTAGGACTGCTTCTTATATTAAGATCGCATTCTTATCGGACGCTATCAGCCGAAATCGACCCGCCATCAACAGCCGACGGCCGATTTCTCAGGCTATGCACATCTGGTTCAAGAATGATATCTTTTTATAAGATTCGTCGGAGTACTAGCCGATTCATTGTTAGCTTTCCAGTATCGGCTAGGTTATCGATTCATATATTTATTATTCTCTACTGTATTTAGGTTAAACGGCTGATGATGTCTCGGTATAGCCGATCCGTTCCAGTCGCTTGGCTTAAATATAGTTTAGGATAGCATATATATGCTCATGGATTCCCTCAGCCGATCCAGTGGGGACCTAACTTAATACTTAATGCATTTTTCCTTGTTTTTCTTATTGGTTAACGAGATCAAACCAAGCGCACGCCATGCGGCCACGAGGCGGCCAAGAAGGACACCTTTGAGTCAAGCGGATCTCCCGGAGGCCAGCGCGTGAGAGAAATTTCTCATCAACACCATGATCTCTGACAACGCGGTCTGACCGGATACAGAGCTATTCAAGATTTCATCCATCGTCAGATCAAACCTCTCCAAGCCCGTTCTCACCCTGCATACGAATACTCGAGGGAACAAGACGTGACATGATTGTCGCAATGGGGTAAACAACTCGTAGTCTTCGAGATAGCTTGAAGACCTAGATTGCTCCCTTCTAATAGTCTTGTGAAACTATTGTTGTTGTAGTCCTTGACGTTGCGGCCGTGGAGGGTCACGTGGCGCGGTGGTGATTGATCCACCGTCCGTTGCCGCCAACATCCCTACATCGATATCCAACCACCCACAAATGGAACAGGATGCCATCATGAACGTAAGTATTCGGACCACTTTTCTCGTCAATCGTTTCTTTGCCCATAAGAACGATGTCCAAACTATTGTAGGCATGGCTTCTCACGGATGTCATCGAGTCCTTGGTCAACCACCGGGCTTATACTTCTCTGAAGGAGCGCCTGGGGCTGACCAAGGAATGGCGATCTCTATGCCGAAGGCGGTGGTTCCAAGAGGAAGCGCCGGTCGACATTGGCGAGACCATCGGATCTAGAACACGGACAAGATCGACGGCTCCAAAGTAAGATCTTGATCCACGGTTGTTTAATACTTGCGATATCGACACCAACCTCACTTTGCCTTCTATATAGATCACCTCCGGCGTGAAACTCACCTCTTATGGAAAGGGGCAAGCTCCTAAAGTGGACTAAGATCAGGGTGAGTTCTCTGCCTTGTCTTTGCCATTGTCGCTCTCATGGGTGCCTGGTTATCTAACAACCATCAGAATGTTTTGATTATAGTCCGTCTCCTTCTACATTTGAGCGAGTGCGGGGGAACATGAGGAGGTGAACTCGAAGTCTCCTCCGGCGGCTACGCCCATCCATCCCCCACGCCACCTTAGCTGCTTTGGCATTGTTGTTGCCCTTGGGTTGTCTTCGATGGTGACAAGCTTCTCCAAGCTTGTAGTTGTCATGCCTGGAAATTCACTAGTAATTTCTGAACTAATTTGTGCATACAATCCTCATCCATGAATCAGTCGAGGTATACAAATCAACAATTTGATATACAGATTCATCATAAAAGTAACATTAATTACTTATAAAGAGACACTTAGTCCTCACCACAAAGAAAACTATAGCGAAAAAGAAAATCTAGTGAAGCTTTAACTCCACTCCCACAGGCGGCTCAACTAGGATCTAAGCCTAAAGGTCTTACGCTTCAAAATCTTTCTTCAACTAAGGTTTATTAGTTATTGCAAGGTGAGTACATGGAATACTCAACAAGCCAAGTACACAGGGACACAAAAGGATGGCAATAATATGGTTTCATTTGCAAAAGCAACATTTAGCAAATATTTGAGAATTTATAAAATAGTAGAGTAATTAGTCATCAATATTAATCAATATTGAACAGCACTCCCATGCTGCACAAGCCCAACCATCTCTGAACAATCAATCCCGATTGCTCATTATATACTCCATAACATGAGCTAACAAATTATCGTCATCAATTCATTATCATTAATGAGTAGTGTGGGACTAATCACGAAAAACATTGCTAAGCCCATCCATAACCGTGGGTATAACTATTTGAATAGTTTTACTCTGATCAGATGTGTACAAATTTACCCACAAGACAATCTTAACATCATGTTAACAATGCGTCACGATATCGAATAGTACCCGAATAGAGATTGTAACAAGACCCTTTGCATAACACACCTATCAGAATGACACCCACTAAGCATCTGTCTCTAGTAGGGAATGGCCAGTTACCTAACAGGGAGACTACTCAGTGTCCAAAAACTGTGGGCTTAGTTGGTTGCCACGTGTGGACTTAGTTGTCTGCCACGATAAAAACCATACCACCATGGTGTCCCCTGACAAACGTATTACACTCCAGATCTAGCCGTTGCCCATTGGCTTGTGGTTAGTATGGTTAATGCTTCACAACAATAGCTCATGAACCAGTCCTTAAGTGTCATGAGAACGACCAACACAAGAACAACCATGTGCTCACAACTCACCATTAGTCCAATTTAGTTCGAATATTAACCAATCACGATCAATCGTCGTGAGTTAATGTCGCACCCCAAGTTTTGCCCTAAATCATTTAAATAATTTACCTGAAATAATCGAATTTACGGAATTAATCAAGAACCAACAAGTAATTTTAAAATGCAATTAATAAGTGGAAATGGCATGGTAGGATTTTTATTAAATTCGACATGTCAAAATACATTAACATGATTTTTATGGGAATTTTGAGCACTAAAAATATTTTTAATCAATTAAATGAATAACTAGCAATTAAATTAAGTCCCTTATCTGATTTTCCAATTTTCCTTTTTCGTACGGTTTCCAGCCCTTTTTTCCCTCTCGGCCGACCGGCCCGCCCGCCGCAGGCCCACCTCCTTCGGCCCAAGCCGAGCCGCCGCGCGCGCCTCCTCTCTCCGGTCGTGGTGCAGGCCCACTAGCCAACGCCGCTCACGCAAAGTCCATGCGCCCTCCCCGCGCACGTCGGGCCACCGATAGGTGACCCCACCAGTCAGGCCCGTCGCCCTCGCGCCCAACCAGGCCATGCCGCCGCGCCATACGCGCCGCCCTGCCGCACCTTCTCCGCGTCCTCTCCACGCCGCGCCGGGCCGAGCCGCATCTCCCGCACCGCGCGTTGCCTTTCGGCGTCATAGCGGCCGCAGGTGGATCGAACCGCCGTCGTTGCTTTTCTCTCTCCTCTCCGAGTCGGTTGCGCTCGCGAGAAATTCTTGGCCCATCAGTGCCTAATCCGGACTTCGAGCCTCCTATAAATCTTCCGCGAGCTCCATCGCTTTTTTCCATTTGCGCCGCCTCACTCCAAGCCCTAAATCACCGGCACCCAAATCTTGCGCCGTCGGCCACCGTCATCGTCACCATCGCCGGTGAGGCCTCCCTCTCCCTTCCTTCTTTCTCCAGCGTGCAAACCCGAGCCATCCTGAGCCGCTACGCCACTCCGTGCCATTTCCGTGCGTCGTGCGCCGCCCACCACCGTTTCCCGTGTCGCCGGTGGCCGAGCCGATCGTCGTGCGGCCATGGTCGGCCAAGCCAAAGCTCGACCACCGTTGCCCCAAAAACCTAACCCTAGCCGCCGCCACGTCGTCCGATCTCTCGAGTGGGCGCATCCGAGCCGTCCGATCCCGCCCGTCTGTCCGTTTGATCCGTCTTTGTAACACCACGAGGTGTTTTCCTTTTAAAAATCCAAAGAAAATCGTTGGAATTAACTAGAAAGAACAAATACTTTTAAAAGCCAAATGCTAAATGGAAATGGCATGGTAGGATTTTTCTTAAATTCTACATGTCGAGAATACATTAACGAGGATTTTAGTGGAATTTTCATAGCACAATAAATAATTTTAACCAATTAAAATCAAAACCGGAATAAATAAATCTCGGGAAAAATCGGTTTTCTCTCTCCGTCCTTTCCCTCCCAAAATCGGCCGTGGGCAGGCAGCCGACGGCCGTCCCTCCCGCGCGTGGCCCGGCCGTTTCACCCCGCTCGCCTCACCCCTCTCTCCTCGCGGGCCGGCCAAGGCCATGGCCCATTATCTATCGCGCCGCGATCAAGTCTATTCTACCTCCCGTTACCAGGACGCCGGCAGTGGGGCCGCTGTCGAGCCCTCGTCCCCGACCTCGGCCGCCCCGCCGCCATTTCCGCCGCCCCCCTCCGCTCGTATCTCGCTCGCCCGCCTTCCCCGCGCTCTGAGATCCCTTCGCCTTAACTCACCGGGTCCGCCGGCCTTCAACCCTCCCCTCCCGCCGCCGCTCCTTGCGCCCTTATGGCCGAATTTCATCACCGGCCATTACCCCCAAATTTGCGCCCGTGAGCAATTGCGTCCCTATCCGATAGCCGCCGACCTCCCATCCCCTTTAAAAGCACCCCCGCATCCTCCCAGAGCTCCCCACCTTCACCCAAGCCAATCTCGCTCTCGGTTGATCCCAAGCCGTGCGCCCTTGCTCGGAGCTCACCGCCGGACTTCGGCCGCTATATCCCATCGCATCGAGCCGTCCCGAGACCTCACCGCCGTCTCTTTCCTCGTCGCCGGTGCCGCGCCACCTCGGCCACCCTTACGTGGACCCCGTTTTGAGACGGGAATCTTTCGTGTTCATAGTACCATTTCCACTGGATCGAGTAGTTGGTACCCACGAATATAGTCTTGGATAATCAAGTGCACATGCACGAATAGTCGACATTACCATTATTACATCAATAGGCCCGAAGGCAATGTTCAACCCACGGGACCTTATGGTCGAATACAACATAAAAACGAGAATTTAGATACGGCGGCGGAAAGGCGGCGGCTTGTCATTTGCCACGAGCAACGGCCGGAGCTAAGATCTAGTATGCGCCGTCAGTCCCTTCGCCCTCTTGGTAATACGCGTATGGGTCTTCCGGCTCTTCATTTCCATCAGCTGAAGGTTTGTGCGTATAGCAAGGGTGAGTACCAACCGTACTCGGCCAAGCCACACGAATTGATGCATATGATTGGGTTATTCAAAGAACATGGTGGGGTTCTTTTGCATAAAGCCGATTTTCACAATTCTTTTCACAAGCCTATCGACTAGCCAATCAAATTTTAATTTCACGGTTCATTAATCGGTGACGGTTACGTCTACCATCCATCGTGATTCCAAGGATGGCTTCCGCCTCCGGTTCGTCATGATTTTCGGGAATCTACCCCTTCTCGTTTCTCGAGAAGTTGATCCACCAGCGAATGAAATCATCGTGCACACCCATCCCAGCAGTTTTAAGTTTAAAATCTAGCCAAGCAAAAGTCTTGTCACGATGCTCAATATCCGCGAGCACGGCTATTCGAATAGATTGATTTACTCACCTTTGCGGTGGATGTACACTTTACCGTACTCATGCAGCCCAACCAATGAGCCTACGCCTCAACACATGAGACGGTCGCGGCAAAGCCTTTTGATAACCTCGCTTTGGCGTACCCGCTCCATGAACTTAAGCCCTCATGCACTCTAGCCGTCCTTTTCTAGCGGTGAGAGGAGTTACAGCGCACCGGGGTAAGGAAACTTTCTCAATCTTTAAGTTTATTTAGTTTCGGTTTAATTCCACCATTCACAGCAAAGGCCGCAGCCTCATTCTCATCCCGTAACCACATCATAGAGAACCATCTATGCAAGGATACTGCCTCCACTCGGTTATCTAGTCAGCTAGGTCTATACCCATTCGAAATACGGTTGTGCGGCTTGTTTCCGGCTATCTCATGGCTCGGTCCTTAATTGACCGGGGTCGGCACTTGCCTTTTCCGGAATCCGCCCAAATCATCCAGCCGCCCCAGTCTAAAACATTTGTATAACATTTTCAATTTTCAACAAGCCTAGTTCAACATTCTCAGGGCCATGTGGCGCTCATGTCTCCACAGTCCGTATTTCAACTACCTTCCCTAAGGTAGTTGCCCGAGCACAAAGCCATTTTGCAAAATCATGAGCATGCAGGGATCTAGTGTAAGCAGGGCTAAGCATTTGTACCGAAGTTATCCTCCGGTCATATCACATCGAGGGTTACAAAGAATAAATTCTAATGGTGTTCAATATCAAGCGGGGCATATCAAGCATAGGAGGCTGTTGTGTAAAGCGTGCAATTTGTAATTTGAAATCAACGGTATTTCACAAGGTAGGATCAATATGTTCAAAGAGTGTGATGACTTGCCTTGCTCGCACACTTGAGGGGTGGTATCTTGGCGGGGTCGATGCCGGTTTCTTCGGGTGCTACCGTACGTGCGAAAGATCAATTGAATTCAATTAGAATTCAATAAAATACCGAGAGATCGAGAAGAACCATAAAAGTCATGAAAACAACTCCAAAAGTTTTGCCGAAAATTCTACCGAATTAGAACAAGGGTCGCTAGGAAAATCCGTGTTTTGGAATCGAGTGGACGACTAGGGTTTTCGCAAAAACGGCGATCGTAATAATTTTGGGAAATTAAATTTGAGGATATCAGCGGAGAAAATTTCGGGCTCGAGGTTTGAGGTTTGAGCACAAAATAGAAGCCTATTTAAATGGCGGGAAAGAATTAAACGGAGTCCGGATTTAAAAACGATGCGAAATGAAATCCGGAAAAACGTTCGATCCGATTTTCAAACTTTGCCTTGAGAAAACATGCGAGAAAATAATTTATTTTTGCCCAAAATTTTACTCAAGTCATCCCAAAATATTTTCCAAATTTTCCCAAAATTTTTCCAAATTTTTCCCTATTTTTCTTTTTTTCTTTTTTTCTTTCTCTTTCCCCTGCGCACTATTCATCGCTCGCAAGGTGCTCGGCCGGGGGCTTCAAACGAGCGGCGGCGGTGAGGAACAAGGGCGGCGCAAGGAGGCTTACCGGCGACGGCGGGCTCGGGGAGGAGAAGTGGGGCACGGAGAGGGACTTGCGCACGGCGGCGGCGGCTGGCGGCGGCGGCGGCGCTCGGGGAGGGGGAAGGAGCGGCGGCGGTGTGGCGAAAGGTGGCGCGGGCGCGGCCCTTTTATAGGCGCGGCGTGGCGCGGCGCGGTGTGAGCGGGCGGGGCGGCTCGGGCGTGCGCGGCGCGGCGCGACACGCGGCGCGGCGGCTTCGGGGGCGGGTGCGGCGGTCTCCACGCGGCGGCACGGAAGGCCGGGCCGGGCGCGGCGCTTGCGGCGTGGTGCGGCGGCGGGATGCGGCGGGGTCCGGACGGGCGCGGCGCGCGAGGGTGCGGCGGCGGGTGCGGGTGCGGGGCCGGCGGCGGGGCGCGTGGCGCAAGCGCGCGCGCGCGGGTGCGGGGCCGTGCGGCGGCGGGCGCGCACAAGTGCGCGGGTGTCGGGTGCGGGGCCGTGCGGCGACGGAGCGCGTGGCGCAAGCGCGCGGCGCGTGGGCGGGGCCGGGCGCGCGGGCGGGCGCGGGCGGTGCGGGTCCGCGCGGCGGGCGCGCGCGGCGCGTGGCGCGCGGGTGTAAGAGCCATCGCACGCCTGGCAGCTGGGCGGCGCGTGGCGTCTTGGCCTGTGCGGCGTACGGCGTCGAACACACAGTGCAAGATGAATAGTGACCTTTTTGATTTTCCCGATTTTCTATTTTCTTTTCCCATTTTCTATTTTCTTTCCTTCTAAAAATTCCAAAATAAATCCTAATATTCCAAAAATAATTTTTAACATTATATTTTAAACTTTTTCTTGACTTTTATTTTTCCATAATTATTTTCATATTTATTTAATTTCCTTTTCCTAATTTTCATAATTCACCCATTCTATTAAAAAAATTTCCAAAATTTCGAGTACGCCTCCCAAGAATTTGATTGTTCATTTTGTGTCTTAATTTATCTTATCCCCACCAAAAATTTTATTTTATATTTCCCAAAACGCGCTTTTCTCGGTTTTCCTGTTAAACCACGATGCGGCTTTCTCACCTCCGTTTTGACAACTCAGAAACCTCCAAATACACCGAAAAGGGAATTGACCACGACTAAATTTATGCAACTGAGTGGCAAATAAGAAGCAACAAACCCGAGAAGAAGCAATAAGCCAAGGTTTTTGAAAGTTCGATTTTTACATTAGATTTCGGTTCTCGATTTTCGGGATGTTACAAACCTACCCCCTAACAATAAATCTCGTCCCGAGATTTCTTACATTCTTGAGTAGGTGTGGGTATTACTGTCTCGGGAACTCTTCGCTTTCCCAGGTAGCCTCTTCTTACGTGTGATTGCTCCATTGTACTTTGTACATGCGCCATGACTTGTCCGTGTCTTCTTTTCCGCCTCGTCTAGTATCTTGATTGGATGCTCCAGGGTAGGTAAGATCACTTTGTGGACTTGGACGGCTTCTAAAGGAGCTTGCTCTTCGGTACTCGCAAACATTTCTTCAATTGTGACACGTGGAACACTTTGGGTGGACATCGAGAGAGGTTCTCGGGCGGTTCAATTGGTAAGCCACTTCTCCTCTTCTAGCGCTTATCAAGAATGGGCCCACGTATCTTGGTGCGAGTTTCCCTTTGACCTTGAACCTCTGAGTTCCCGTAGTGGTGAGACCTTTAGATACACGTAGTCACCTTCTTTAAATTCCAATTCTCTTCGGCGGGTGTCCGCGTAGCTCTTTTGTCGTGGTAGCTGTTTGTAATCGGTCCCGAATCAAGCAAACTTTTTCCTCGGCCTCTTTGATTATGTCGGGCCCGAATACGGTTCGTTCACCGATTTCGACCACATTAATGGGGTTCGGCATCGGCGACCAAATAGAGCTTCGTTTGGCGACATCTTCGGAGCGGCTTGGTAGCTATTGTTGTAGGAGAACTCGGCGTACGGCAAACATTTCTCCCAATCCTTGGTGAAATCCAACGCACGAGGCTCTCGGCATATCTTCTAGCACTTGATTCGTCCTTTCGGTCGTCGTCGTCGATCAGTGGGTGGTAAGCGGTGCGAAGGCGAGGTGACTAGCGAGTGCCTCGTGGACTTTGCTCCAAAAATGAGATGTGAATTGGGTACCACGATCCGATATAATCCTCTTTGGTACAGTGGAGACATACAATCCTACTCATATATAGTTCCGCTAGCTTGCACTTTGTTGTAGTTAGTTTTCACGGGAATAAATCGGTAGTCTTGGTGAGCCGATCTACTATTACCCAAATGGAATCGTAACCGATCGCAGTTTTGGGTAGTCCCACTATGAAATCCATGCCTATCTCGTCCCATTTCCATTCGGGGATCTTGAGTGGCTGCGGCAAGCTGCTTGGTCGTTGATGCTCGGCCTTCACCCTTTGGCACACATCGCACACGGCTACGTATTCGGCTACATCTCTCTTCATATTGGGCCACCGTATTCTCCTTTCAAATCTGGTACATTTTCGTGCTTAGGGATGTAACGAATATGCCGATTCGTGGGCTTCTTTTAAGATCAATCCTCTCAAACCACCTCGTTCGGCACGCAGATTCTTTTCTTGTACCACGGGATTCCCTTGTCATCTACGAAAACTCCATAGCGCGTCCAGCGGCCATGCGTTCCTTGATTTCTGGGTTTCCTCATTCCCTTTTTGGGCTTCCTCTATTTGAGTTCTCGGTAGGGGTTGGATGTCCGGTGAGTTCACTTCTCAGTGAGGAATCGAGTGCGATTGAGTCGAGCCATTTCTTCTTGGAGCTCATTGGCCATACCTCCCAATTCCATGTGGTTGCATTGGGCTTTGCGGCTCGGCGCATCGGCCACTACATTTGCCTTCTTAGGGATGGTAATGGATTCCTAGATCGTAATCCTTGATCAACTCCAACCATCGCCTCTGTCGTAGGTTGAGATCGAGGCTGAGTAAAGAAATATTTCAAGCTCTTGTGATCGGTATACACATCACGGTGGTTCCGTCGAGATAGTGTCTCCAGATCTTCAATGCGTGAACAACCGCGGCTAATTCCAGGTCGTGTGTGGGATAATTCTCCTCGTGAGGTCGTAACTGTCGCGAGGCATACGCTACGACCTTCCCATCCTGCATTAACACTCCCCCTAGTCCTTGCCGAGATGCATCACAGTACATCACGAAGTCCTTCCGGTTGTCAGGTAAGGTTAAGATTGGGGCAGTGGTTAACTTTTCTTTTAGTTGGTCGAAGGCTTTTTGACACTTCTCGTTCCACTCAAACTTCTTTTCATTCTTCAGAAGTTGAGTCATAGGTCGGGCCACAGTGGAAAACCCTTCGATAAACCGTCGGTAATAACCGGCCAAGCCCAAGAAACTCCGAACTTCCGTCACTGACTTGGGTGCCTTCCATTCCATAACGGCTTCGACCTTGGCGGGGTCTCTTGCTACTCCTCAGGCTGAAACCACGTGACCAAGAAGCGACTTCCTTGAGCCGAACTCGCATTTGCTGAACTTTGCATACAGGCGGGTGCTCTCGTAGCTTTTCGGTACTAGTCGTAGATGCTCCGCGTGTTCCTCATCGTTCTTGGAGTAGATAAGTATATCGTCGATGAATACCACTAAGAATTTGTCCAGGTATTCCATGAATACCTTGTTCATCAGGTTCATAAAATATGCAGGGGCATTGGTCAAACCAAAGGACATCATTGTAAACTCGTATAAGCCGTAACGTGTAGAGAACGCCGTCTTAGGAATATCTCCGGCTCTAATCTTCAGCGATGATATCGGCCGTAGATCAATCTTTGAGAACACTGCGCACCCTTAAGTTGATCGAATAGGTCATCGATTCGAGGAAGTGGGTACTTGTTTTTGATAGTCACTTCATTTAGCGATCGGTAGTCCACACACATTCTCATACTCCCATCCTTCTTCTTGACGAAAATCTTGGGGCTCCCAGGGAGAAGAGCGGGGCGTACGAATCCCTTCTCTTGTAGTTCTCTTATTTGCTTCTTGAGTTCCTCCAACTCGTTGGCGGCATTCGATAAGGCCTCTTGGATATGGGGGCGTACCGGGCATTAGATCGATGATAAACTCTATGTCGCGATCCGGGGCATTAGGGCAATTCCTCGGGAAACACGTCAGGGTATTCTTGTACTACGGCATTCCGCCTAGAGGTAGCATGGTGAACACTCCCGACTTGTTCACATAGCTTTGGGTTTTGATCCATAGTTATGCTTATCGATGATCCCCATGGGGTGGATCACAGTGACTTCCCCATTGCTGAGTCTATAATCCCATTATTCTTGGTCAACCAATCCATTCAGTATGACATCTATGGTTTGGGGTGATAGCACCATAAGGTTTGAGAGAAACACCACGTCTCTAATCCGTATGGGCACATTAATGCAGGCATGGGGTACGGTTATGTCTCCCCCAGGTGAGTGTACCAGCATAGGTCTCCTAAGTGTTACTTGGTGTAGGTGGTGTTGTTCGCTTACTCGGGAAGATATGAATGAATGCGAAGCTCCAGAATCGAATAAAACTTTAACTGGTGTAGAGTTGATAGAGAACATACCCATCAATATGCTCTGGTCCTCCTGAGCTTCTTCAGCCCGCACATGATTCACCTGGCCACGTCGAAACCGGTGGCGGCCTCGTTGGGTAGCGGGGTCTGAGGCAGGACCTCGTCTGCCGCGGGTGTGGGGGTTCCTCGGACGGGCGTTGCATTGGCGCCAGTGCACACAGGGGTGTTGCGTGGTTTTGGGCAGCTATTGGAGTAGTGCCCGAATTCTCCGCAATTGAAGCAGCTCACATTCTTCCTTCCTGGAGCGGCTAGGGTTGGTGTGGGTGTACGAAGGCGAGGTGTAGGCGACTGTTGACATGGTCGAGGGGAACGTCCGGTTGCCGGAACGTTTGGCTTCCATCCAGACGGGGTGGCTCCCTTGGGGCGTTGTGGCGCTCCCTGAAATGGGCGAGCCATAGCGAGCCTCCTCTTGCGGTTATTGTCTACCATCTTTTGGTCATGCTCAAGCCGGACGACCTTGTTGATGAGGCTTTGGAAGCTGGTGTGATCTGCCCGATCATTGGTCCTCTCGGCTCGTCATTTAGTCCCTCAATGAATTTATCCATCTTCTCTTCTTCGTCGTCAGTCCTTTGGTGGCGTAACGGGCAAGGCTGGTGAACTTGTTCGGATACTCTTATGCGAGGTGTTCCCTTGACGCGAGTCTACGGAACTCGTTTTCTTCATCCTCATAGCTGTAGCGGCACGAAATTCTCACGGAACGCAGCCGTGAACTCCTCCCATGTTGGTTCGCCGGCGTCTTCAGCTCGCGTTTCCTTGTAGGTGTCCCACCGAGTCACTTGCGGGGCCCTCCGGTGGTTAGTAGCGAAGACAACTCTATCGGCTTCTCGGACTCGGCGAGTCGGCTTTTCTCTATCACTCTCGGCCGAGTCTTCGGCATCCATAGGTTCTTCGGCCATGGAAAGGTTGGTGGCTTAGCTCTCATGAACTCTCTAGACTCGATCCTCCTCGACTTCCACAGTTGTGCAATCGCTTGGAGTAGTGGGTGCAAAGCCATAACCTCCGCGAGTGGAAGGGTTGGGTTACGCGGGTTCTCGTTGGTTCTTTGCGGCTCTGCGGCGATGTGCCATCGAAGAAGATAGATGTATTAAGAGATCGGACTAGTTTAGGTTATGGTTCCTAGGGGATTTTTCTTCAAGTTCTTTTAAATGTTCTTCAATCAACAAGCAAGGTGAAATAATAATAAGCTCACGAATTAAGACACGCAAAGTGATGCTCGGGTTCATCATATTACATAAGAGGGTACACGGATTTGTACACACACGAGTCCTTCATGCCATGATAGCAACAACAACTATATCGTCCAACTACATCAACCAATTAAGGGGGAATAGAGAGTGGTTCGTCTTGCTTGAAGTCAGGAAGGTCCTCCGCCTAGTCATCCAACCATCCGCAAGAGCCGAGCACGGGAAGTGGGTGGTCATTGCTGAACAAGCCGGAGTCCCCATGGCTCGGAGGTGGTGGCCTCGGAGTCATGCCGAGATCTTCCGGGCTCGGTGGCCGCGTACTCTTGCGGCGGTGCGGCGGGTGAGGGCCTCCGGTGTGAGTCGGGCGGCGAGTGGAGCTTCCTCCTCCATTGGGTCGGTGTCATTGGACTCCCATTTGACCTCCATAGGTTACGCCTCGACTTCGTGTCGGTGTGGATGCGGATGGGGTTTTCCTCTCCCGATCCGAGGCTCGGATGGTCTTGCTACGGAGCTCGAGGTGGGTCCCATGGACGTGGCGGCGGCGGGTCTACCGGGTATGGTGCGAGGCTCTGTGCTCAACATAAAAGCTTGCTCCATCATGGCTTGAAAAGTATCCAAGCACGCTGGAGTCATAAGGTAATAGCGGTCGGGCACGGGAGCGGGGAGGTGTTGGTACAAGCTCGGTGGAAGTACTGCGGCGTAGACGGGACGAGTGCGCGGTTGCTCCTCCAGTGGTCGACTTGCTGCTTGCTCTTCTGAGATGCTCTTCCAGGCTCTACGGAGCTTCCCCACGGGCCATGTAGCGGTCAGAGAGTTGCTCATATTGGGCACCATTGGCTGCGGTGAGTTTGCGGCATGTTTATCTGGTCTCCACGGCCTTGGTGGCTCTCGACCGGATCATTGAGGCGTGGCTGGCGTCGTTGATCTCGAGCGGGGCCTCCTCGCAACGATCGTCTGCCGTCTCAGCCCAACGTGATAGACGCGTGACCATCGGGTTGTAGCGGCGGGGGTGGCCTCCACGGTGCGGGCGGGTTGCCCTCTTCGCGATAAGGATGATGCACGAACTCTGTCACCGTGAGTTCGGCACGATGAATCGCATTAATGCGAAGGAAGGCTTCGCGAGCCGCATCTGAATAGGCTTACTGCTAGGTCCGGTAGTAGCGAGTGTGGAAGCGAAGGATGTTTCACTTCCCATGCGGGCTTCTATGGATACGAGCTTGCCTCCCGGGCTGGATACACTTCGGAGCCATGCCTTTTGGTGTGATAGGTGGGTGGTTCGGGTACCTCAAACACCATAGTAGGGCGAAGTTGTACCACAAACCCCTCGTCTCGCGGGATAGTGACCTCCCGGGCTCAGTCGTGGTTTGACATCTGCTTTTGTAGGCAACTTAGGGTTAGAGGGAGAGAGCTATCATAATCATTTGGTAAAAGGAAATACGGATGTAGAAAAGGTATATTTGCATTTTCGGAAATAATAGTTTAAAACTGATCCTATGTAGGGATATTTCCCTTTAGCCAACTAGTTAGGGGTAGGGCGCCATTTGGTCTTAGCCTACGGTCGCATGGCTCGATACCAGCTCTGTGGACCCCGTTTTTGAGGCGGGAATCTTTCGTGTTCATAGTACCATTTCCACTGGATCGAGTAGTTGGTACCCACGAATACGATGCAGGGATAATCAAGTGCACATGCACGAATAGTCTTACATTACCATTATTACATCAATAGGCCGAAGGCAATGTTCAACCACGGGACCTTATGGTCCGAATACAACATAAAAACAGAATTTAGATACGGCGGCGGAAAGAGGGCGGCTTGTCATTTGCCACGAGCAACGGCCAGGAGCTAAGATCTAATATGCGCCGTCAGTCCCTTCGCCCTCTTGGTAATACGCGTATGGGTCTTCGGCTCTTCATTTCCATCAGTGAAGGTTTGTGCGTATAGCAAGGGTGAGTACCAACCGTACTCGGCAAGCCACACGAAATTGATGCATATGATTGGGTTATTCAAAGAACATGGTGGGGTTCTTTTGCATAAAGCCGGTTTTCACAATTCTTTTCACAAGCCTATCGACTAGCCAATCAAATTTTAATTTCACGGTTCATTAATCAGGTGACGGTTACGTCTACCATCCATCGTGATTCCAAGGATGGCTTCCGCCTCCAGGTTCGTCATGATTTTGGGAATCTACCCCTTCTCGTTTCTCGAGAAGTTGATCCACCAGCGAATGAAATCATCGTGCACACCCATCCCGGCGGTTTTAAGTTTAAAATCTAGCCAAGCGAAAGTCTTGTCACGATGCTCAATATCCGCGAGCACGGCTATTCGAATAGATTGATTTACTCACCTTTGCGGTGGATGTACACTTTACCGTACTCCGCAACAGCCCAACCAATGAGCCTACGCCTCAACACATGAGACGGTCGCGGCAAAGCCTTTGATAACCTCGCTTTGGCGTACCCGCTCCATGAACTTAAGCCCTCATGCACTCTAGCCGTCCTTTTCTAGCGGTGAGAGGAGTTACGGCGCACCGGGGTAAGGGAAACTTTCTCAATCTTTAAGTTTATTTAGTTTCGGTTTAATTCCACCATTCACGGCAAAGGCCGCGGCCTCATTCTCATCCAGTAACCACATCATAGAGAACCATCTATGCAAGGATCTTGCCTCCGCTCGGTTATCTAGTCGGCTAGGTCTATACCCATTCGAGAATGCGGTTGTCTTGGCTCGTTTCCGGCTATCTCATGGCTCGGTCCTTAATTGACCGGGTCGGCACTTGCCTTTTCGGAATCCGCCCAAATCATCCAGCCGCCCAGTCTAAAACATTTGTATAACATTTTCAATTTTCAACAAGCCTAGTTCAACATTCTCGGGGCCATGTGGCGCTCATGTCTCCACAGTCCGTATTTCAACTACCTTCCCTAAGGTAGTTGCCCGAAACACAAAGCCATTTTGCAAAATCATGAGCATGCGGGGATCTAGTGTAAGCGGGCTAAGCATTTGTACCGAAGTTATCCTCAGGTCATATCACATCGAGGGTTACAAAGAATAAATTCTAATGGTGTTCAATATCAAGCGGGGCATATCAAGCATAGGAGGCTTTGTGTAAGCGTGCAATTTGTAATTTGAAATCAACGGCATTTCACAAGGTAGGATCAATATGTTCAAAGAGTGTGATGACTTGCCTTGCTCGCACACTTGAGGGTGGTATCTTCACGGGGTCGATCTGGTTTCTTCGGTGCTACCGTACGTGCGAAAGATCAATTGAATTCAATTAGAATTCAATAAAATACCGAGAGATCGAGAAGAACCATAAAAGTCATGAAAACAACTCCAAAAGTTTTGCTTAAAAATTCTACTCGAATTAGAACAAGGGTCGCTAGGAAAATCCGTGTTTTGGAATCGAGTGGACGACTAGGGTTTTCGCAAAAACGGCGATCGTAATAATTTTGGGAAATTAAATTTGAGGATATCAGCGGAGAAAATTTCGGGCTCGAGGTTTGAGGGTTTGAGCACAAAGAGAAGCCTATTTAAATGGCGGGAAAGAATTAAACGGAGTCCCGGATTTAAAAACGATGCGAAATGAAATCCGGAAAAACGTTCGATCCGATTTTTCAAACTTTGCACGAGAAAACATGCGAGAAAATAATTTATTTTTGCCCAAAATTTTACTCAAGTCATCCCAAAATATTTTCCAAATTTTCCCAAAATTTTTCCAAATTTTTTCCTTTTTTTCTTTTTTTCTTTTTTTCTTTCTCTTTCCC